>JAQMCW010000020.1:7340610-7355966 GCA_030068335.1 Chrysichthys cranchii
ACAAATCTGAACTTTTTTCCGGTGGAAAACGGAATCTTTAGCATAGTTCTCCATTGTTTTCGCTAGATTCACGCCATGAGGTGTGTTCAGGAGACTCTCCTGATTACGTAGATACCCATCTCATGTCTATAGAACCTTCTGGTCTCAAGTTACACACGTTCAAAGCATGTCAGTCATGCTGGATGATAATAGGTCGCTTCAGGTTTGATGGACGGTAGCTCTGGTGTCTGACAAGTTACGGGGGAGGGACCAAGATATTCTTATAGCCAACAAGGAGACCTTTCCAACAGTATATAACACACCCAGGTACTTCCTAGGGAATCTTGGGAAATTGAGTGCGTAATCGTTGCACGCTCGGTGCGCTCTCAGTGCGCGCAACGCGAGGTTAAATGCTGCGCCGGAGGGGTGGTTTTTAACGCGGCACACCTGACGACCTCTCACGGCACACTAGTGTGCCGCGGCACACCGGTTGAAAAACACTGCTCTACAATACCATCAATCTAATTGTAATCGCTCTCACCTCCAGTATAACCATATTGGCATCGTGAATCAATGTGATGCCGTTAAAGATCCTTAGTGTGGTCTTCTCTGCTGACTCCACTTCTTCTACATGACCTGCAACACACAAATGTGGACGGACTCCTTACAGCCAGCACCATTCACATTATGTCAGGTCTTTTTAATGTGTGTGTGTAGTGGTTTTCTTAAAGTTAACGAGAGGCTTTTTTTTTTGTTTGTTTGTTTTAACTCATTCTCTACCTAATGCCCCACAACTGAAAAGGAGAGAAACATAATTCTAATTACAGTCTACAGATGCAGTCGAAAAATGCTGGAGTATTTGTTTAATTGCCCTAAAAACAAAACACAAAGGAATTGTTCTTTACATTGAATAACCGGACTCTATTCACACACATCAATTTAGAGTACACACCTGCTAAGTGACGTAGCTGGCTGTGCAGCAGGGAGAAAGGTCCTGTGAAGGGAATGGCTTGAGTCTGCTTCACTGTGCTCATAGACAATTCTGTATAATCTAAAAGGCAAAAGACAAGGATGAGAGCATGTGCTGTGCAAATGCATCCTGATAATTGTGAAAGAGCACCAACTCACTGGAGAGGTCTGAGGGGGTGAGGATGTGATAACTAAAGTTGCGTTTCACCAAGATCCCAGACACCCTCTGACCCTGCGCACACTTTTTATCAGCAAGAGAACCCATCACCTGGACCATCACAACACACACAAACACACACGCAGACAAAAGTGAATATTTGTCAGTTTACCTTAAAATAAATATATAAAGAAATCCTTAGTTCTAACATTGACACTCGAAATGAGAACGCAAATAAGATATGAACTATACAGTCAGATTTACTGTCTAATTATATAAAAGCGAGAAGAGTTCTCACCTTGGCCAGTTTCTCTCCTCTGAAGTTGAGTGTGACTGCCTCAGTGTTGCGGGGATTATGCACCTTAATGCGCTCATCATCGTCATTTTCTTCATACTCTAAGATGAGAGCTGCCTTGAGACGCGCCATCTCATTTTGCTCTCCATGCACCAGGATCTGAACCCAGGACAAATCAGTTTACACATCTCGCAGCATAAAACTATCCAAAAACGTAAAAGTGGGGAACAGTGTCATGAGCCAGCTCACCACATGGGGCGGTTTGAGTGCTCGGATGAACTCGCTGGTCTGCTGGTAGTCAGTGTGAGCGGAGAAGGAAATGTAGTCTACAGACATCTTCAACTGCAGCTTCTGGCCCGACATGGTGGTGATCTCCTCCGGCTCAGACATGATGTGCTACAAAAGGGAATTGTTCATTAGCCTCTTTTATTTAATAACGAGAAGACTCAGCAAATCCCAAGTATCATATTATTTCAGGGCTCTCACTCTTTAGAAAATCTTTTGCTATCTTAATCTTAATAACCCTGCCTTACTTCAATTTCACTTCAAGCATGTCATTACTCTTTTGACCACGACTGGAAAAACTGGCCCCCAAATGTTTCCAGGATGTGTGGAAACAAACTTTATTATCTTATTAGCAACGTACCTCTTCTACCACATAATAATAACACTAGTTGTTTCTTAATTTCCCCCAAATTTTCTCCCCAGTGAAATGGCTGTGGCACTGTCGGAATGTGAACACAATCTCCTCTACCTTGGCAAGTGTTCCCTCCACGCAATAGCCAGCGATGATCACACCGTTCCTCTTGTCAGTGCACCAACTCTCAAACAGCTCTCTAGAGAGGCCACTCTGCATCATACCAGGAGACGCCATCACCACGCTGGGGCCGATGTCATCAAAGTGGTCCATGCTCTGTAGAAGAGGGAGAGAGTCAGAACAGGACTAGCTTCTGAAAAAAATTCACCACTTTAATACGGAGGAGAGCTGTTTTGCACACACTAAGCCTAGTTCTTCATTTCTGACCACATACAGTGGTTACACGTCTAATAATAATAGTAATAATAATAATAATGATAATGATAATAATAATAATAGTGCACAAAAAAGTGAAGCTGCATGAATGAATATTCAACTTGAGCTGCACAATAAATAAACGTTCTGCCTTTGTTTTTATTGTTAGAAACTAGATTTTCAGTTTATAATCAAAGGCATTTTACTCAAAACTACTATTACGTCCATTAAATTTTTCAGCACCGTCTCTATGTTTGCTTTTCAAATGTAGCCTGAGTTAAAACTAAGTTAAAGTTAAAGCCAAAGCCAAATAAGCACCTCCTAATGTGGTATCCTAAAGAACCCATTATAATTCTCACCTTGAGGTTGCTTATGTGCTTGAAGACAAAGGGGTTGTTGATGTTGATGGCTTTGCGGATCTTGTCGTTCATGGCGTTGACATAAGTCTGGTACACAGCCATACACTTTTTGGCCAGGGATGAGGCATAGTAAATAGGAATGTCATGAAGCTCAGGATGATTCTGCCAATATTCATCTGCAAGAGCCAAAGTCAGAAATAAGTAACAGTAGCAGTACACTCCGTGTGCACTTTATTATGAACACCCACACCTTGCTCATTCATGTAAATAATCCAATCGGCCAATCATGTGGCATAAAATCATGTAGATACAGATCATGACCTTGGTTAGTGTTGACGTCAAACATCAGATTGGGGCAAGAATGTGATCACATGATTGGCATGAATGTGCAGTAATCACAGTGCTCTCTGGATCAGGTCTGATAACATCTTAAAGATTTCTTTGAGTTCTCACCAAGGATGAGCAAGAGCTCCTGGGCTCGCCCCAGAGCAAAGACAGGGATGAGACAGCGGCCTTCCCGGTTCACAATGTCATGGACTGTGTTACAAAAACGAGCTTCTCGTTCCTCTCTCTTCTCATGGATGTGGGTTCCATATGTAGACTCCTGTAAACGGGAGGTGAAAGGGTACAGGCTACTGTGCTATACTGGGTAAACAGAACACACTGTCACACTGCTTATGAGAGAAAGTGCAGATGCTACAGAGCTTCAGTAAGCAGTGAACAGTTAGCTTTAGTCTTTTTCAAGTTCAAGATTCATGAACAAGGGAGTTTTACACACCGTGATTAGGATGTCTGGCTTAACGCTGGGAATCTCTGCTGCCATTAAATGCCTGTCTTCTTGACGAGAGAAATCTCCTGTATAAAGAATCTTTAAAAAAAAAAAAAAAAAAGCAAGAACATCGACTCTGATCTGCTTGTGATCTGTGTCATGTTATTTATACATTAATGAATCACCATAACCCACCTTCACACCAGCAATCTCGATCATAAACATGGCTGCACCCAAGACATGCCCAGCATGGTAGCACCAGAACTTAATGCCAGCCACCTCTTTTACTTCATGGAAGTTGATCGTCTCAATCTTGTCCATGCTTTCTTCCAAGTCTGTCTCTGTATACAACATGTCATCTGCTGAGATATTACTGCAGAGAGAGAAAGGCAAAGGCATGGATACAAAGATTACTAACACTCAGACTGTATTTCAAACTCTCATTCAACACAAAAGCATGCTGGGAGCATTTACCTGACTTTGACGTAATCTGAAAGTAGCCAACGGTAAATGGCTTTGGTCGCATGAGTCATGAAAGTCCTTCCTTTATAACTTGTTTTCTGCAAAAACCACGGCAGTGCCCCACAGTGATCCAGATGAAAGCTAAACGAGAGAGGAAAAATAGCATTAAAACCAGTTTCAGGCGTAAATACATCTATAAAGAGCAATCAGACAGTCACGCTCACTGGCTGATGAGGAGGAGATCAATTTCAGCGGGGTCGATCAAATCAATGTAAGGCAAGGCATCCATTCCCTCTAAACCAGGGTGGATCCCACAGTCCAGCTGAGAAAGAAAGCAATGATAAGCCAATAGCAAACACTGTCACACACTCAAGTGTTATTTCATAAAGAAGAACAGCCGCGTCTTAAAAAAAGCCTACCATAATTTTACGTCCCTTGAATTCCACAATGATGCATGACCTGCCCACTTCTTGACCAGCTCCCCTATCATGGTCAAGGTACAGAGAGAAAATAAACTAGATGTGACAAACAAGACTTTGTGGAAATTCTAATGTAGAGTGTAATAAACATTACATTTAATGCATATAACTTGTCTAGAAAAGGCATTTCATATCTTAGACAGCCATGTTAGTGAGGCAAGAGCGGTTTTATTCAGGCATATTTGATTTGTGAAAGAAAAAAAAGGAGTCCATTTTAAATGTTAACAATATAACCTTTTTATTACACACACAAAAAATTATACAGATAATTATAAATACAGCGGAACCTCGGCTTGCGAGCATAATTCATTCCGGAGACGTGCTTGTAATCCAAATCAGTCGTATATCAAAGCGGGTTTCCCCCATAAGAAATAATGGAAACTCAAATAATTTGTTTCACAACCCACAAATATTTATATAAAAATGACAAAATATAATACAAAATATGAAGTAAAAATACATAAAACTGTCATGAATTTGCCTACGCAGAGCTTGCATACAGCGCACCTGTTCTGAGCTCTCCCAACAGCGGTGCATGTCAGAGAACTCACAGCGCTAAAGACTAGTTCCTGGTTTTCCTCCACAGCGCGTCACATGGGTGATGACAGGTGTACCGGATTGGGACTGATTGTGGGAGCTATAAAAAGACTCACGCAAGCACACTTAGGTCCACTCAAGAGCATTAGCTGCCATTTTCCGTGCTCTTGCGAAGCCTTGCTATTCTGGTGTTTGCTTTCTCTGGTTTTAAGTTTCTGTTTCTTGTGATTCAACCCCACCACACCTGACAAAAACAAAATAACCTGCACTTTACCTTTAAAAAGACTCCTGGCTTGTGTGAGGGAGAGGGGACTTTAACAAGGAAACTATCCAATGATAGCTGCTTTTGCCTCCTTTTGAGGATTTTGCAGAAATGTGCCATTGTATTGTCATTAAACAGATTCATCGCTTGCACTGCTACAGCCTTATTCAGGTGGTGCTTATCTATGAAGTTCTGCACTCTTTCCCACATCTCCCTGATCTCATCTGAAGTGAGGGATTCCTCCGTCTTTTTCTATGCTAGCACGGATGTTGACTATACGAGTGAACCACAATCCCGCAGTGAGAGAGAGAGAGAGAGAGAGAGAGAGAGAGAGAGAAGTTGTGATCACGTGACGCTCGGCAGCCGAAGCGTATGCATACTACTCGTATTGCAAGACATCGCTCGTTCATCAAGTCAAAATTTATTACAATTTTTTGCTCGTCTTGAAAACACTTGTTGCAGATCCAAGTTACTCGCAATCCAAGGTATCACTGTGATTATAAAATAATACACACATTGTGGTATGAAGTAAGATTTAAATGTGTAAATATGTAATAAAGTGTAGTAAAGAAAATAGCACAAAATATGTACTCCATCCTCTGGGCCATTTAGCTATAACTAACTATAACTAGAATTATAACTAACTAACATCACCAAAAGACTAGGTTTTTGGTTTTATAAATTATACAAATTTTCATTTAAAATAAAACATTTACGTTCAAATAAAAAAAACCCACACAAATATTTGGAGGAATCTCAAGCTGACAGTGATATATCTCTATTTTATTTTGTTTGTTTCCTTTGCCATGTTCACCTGCGTTTTCTTTCCTTAAAATAAATAACATTAAACTTTCCATAAATTAAAGCGGTAATTATTTCACTGTCGATAAAATAAGCGCACTAATTAATACTTGTCTGTTGAGGACATTTAAACTCTGGTGAAAAACCCCGTTTTCTATCTTTAAATCAAGTGAATTAGGGTGACCATACACACACTGAGCTAGCATGCTAACGCGCTAACCCGCCCGCTTTAGTTTGAATGAGACTCACAGCGGTCTGATGAGAAGCTGATCGCTTTCCTCCGCGGGCACCGGCACATCTGCCTTCCGCTTTGTAGCCATGTTTACATCCAGAGTCTCACAAATGCTTTACAGAGTTAACAACTAATCCATGTCCACTTCAGTGCTTAGTACATAAAATAAAGGAAAAGCGCCCTGCTCTGAACGTGACTGTAGTCAACAAGGGACCACTTCCGGTGTCACACATTTCAAAATAAAGGTCTAACCTTCAAAATAATTTGCGGAATGCTTATTTAAACACATGCTGTACTATAAGGTATTATATCGCAAAGTAATATAAAGTAATACAGAGAACAATATATACTCATGGGAAAAATAAAGCACACTATCATTTCATTTTATGGGACTTTTTTTCTTTTCTTTTCTTGGGGCCTAGATAACAGTTGTGCACTCCTCACAACCAACATCTACAACCAAATAAGCTCAAGAACAAAAAAGTAGACAATTTTCCATGTATAGTCATTTTCACCAAAAAGTAAACCAGCATTTAGAAACGACGTGGAAAGAACAACTTTTTAAACCTTTAAGACAGACAGACAGACAGACAGACAGACAGAGAGAGAACTGAAGGAGGGTGTAGTTTATTTTTCCCCCTTCACTGTAAATATCAATACTGTGTCGAGAAAAAAAATAATAATAAAAAAAAAATAATAATAATAAGTTGTATGACATAAAAACAGATTTGTTATTTTTGTCACTATAATATGGCATAAGTTTTCCCCCTGGGGTCAGCTGTGGTCAATCAAGAATGAGACCACGTTTACACTAACATTTCATAAAGTGGGTTATTTTAAAAAACAAACCTTTGTGCCACACTTAACCCCATCTCGTCACCCCACACTGCAGGTTGCACCTGTGTACAGGTACTGACCAGATAACTGAACACTGTACACCTTTTACTTACAGTAAGACTGAAGCGTCTGGCACCGCTGCGCTTTCCTATTGGTCAGCTTCTCGGTCTGTGGGCGGGGTTATGTCTCGACTCGCAGGTCACAGTGAGAAAGAGAGAGAGAGAGAGAGAGAGAGAGAGAGATCGGTAACAGGTAAACGGGCAGCAGGCTGTCAGTGGAGTAAAGCGCCTCACAGTAGGAGCCTCACGAAAGAGCCCGAGTGGAAACCTCAGCTCTGATGGGGTTCTCTAACTTCCCCTTAGAGCCTGTTCCACGTCGCGTAGCTTTCTCTTTATTTCCTTCTGTATAGTACACAGCCACAGACTTTAATGACAAACAAACCGCACTCTGCTTGTGGAGCTTCTTCCTCCTGACTTATTATTATTATTATCATCATCATCATCATCATCATCATCATCATTATTATTATTATTATTATTATTATAATTTTGAGCGTTATTAAAAGAAATCAGCAGTCATGCCGGACCAGTTGTCAG
Organism: Chrysichthys cranchii; assembly: GCA_030068335.1. Taxonomy (NCBI): domain Eukaryota; kingdom Metazoa; phylum Chordata; class Actinopteri; order Siluriformes; family Claroteidae; genus Chrysichthys; species Chrysichthys cranchii. The sequence continues at coordinate 7,348,357 of JAQMCW010000020.1, forward strand.
TGTCTGAGTTTATGGACATTACCCATGAGGATTATAAAGCGCCTACAACATCGATCTTCACCACCCGAATGGGCCACTGCAGGAACACCGTGGCTGGACTCGAGGAGGTGAGCCGGCCTAACTGTACTATTACACTGTTTAGGATGAGATTAAAGACCAAGAACATTGTGGAAAAGCTGCCGAATGGGATTTTCTGAAGTTTTCTTTACTGTTGGGTTGTATTGTCCGTGTCCTTTAGTCATCTTTAAATGCTGAGAGCTATAGGGGAAATGACTTCCTCCTTTGAAATCTCAGGTTTGCCATGTGTGGAGGTGAAGGTGAACCTCGCCCATAGTCCTAGACAGAGGTGTGGGGGCTTTCTGTGGGGTATAACTTGGGACACTGTGTGAAATGTGTGGGGTTTTGTTTTTTTTTCAAAGTTAAAATAGCCCCAAAAAGTCAGTCTGAGCTGGGCTTTTTATGGAATGATGTTAGAAATCTGTCTCAGGGTTAGGGCACTGACAGTCAGGAGCAAAAGACTTGGCTATAGTATGAACAAGGAATTGCTTTGAATTAGTGTATAAGTAAGAAATCACAGATTTCTTTCCCTCATAAGTGTAATGCTCCAGTACAAAAGCCCTGATTATGTCGTTTTTTCCTTCCGGCTGCCTCAGAGGAATCTGAACATTGTGCTGCGTGTCAAATTTCGGGTGTATATTTTAGACAGTAGTGAACTACCAAGAACAGTGTCCAGGAAAAGACTTTTGTTAGTAACGCAGAGCCACTTTCGTTCATCACAGTCAGGCTTTTCACTCGGAAAGTCAGCAGGGCGCTGAATTTCTACTTCCACTGTGGGTTTCAGAATGCACTGCACCAACACTGACTGACATAGTGTGATTGTGGTAAATGCAGCCTAGTCCTGATACCCTAATAAGAGACCAAAAATGACCAGGTGCATTTATTAAGGGTGTATTGTATTACTGTGGGTGGTGATGGTTAGTACGATCGCCTCACAGCAAGAAGGTTCTGGGTTTGAACCTGCCAGCTGACTGTTGAGTTTGCATGTTCTCCTTGTGTTTGCAGGGGTTTTCTCCAGATTCTCTGGTTTTCTTCCAAAGTCCAAGCACATGCAGGTTAGGTCAGCTGGCTACTCTAAATTGAGTATAGGTGTGAAAGTGAGTGTGAATGTTTTTTTTGTCTCTGTGTTAGCCATGCGATAGATTGGAGACATGTCCAGAGTGTACCAAGTGTCTCACCCAAAGTCACCTGGGACTAGATTCAGCTTCCCTCTGACCCTGATGAATAAGTGATATAGATAATGCAGGGATAGATTATATTATGTCTAGTCAATGTATAGCAGTGATTCTGAAAATGGGGTCCATGAACTCCCAAGTTTCCATGAAGCATAGTGACAAGGTCTGCGATTTAAAAAAAACCCTTATATTTATAGTAGAAATGATAGCTATCGTTATCAAAAATTATTAGATGTATTACTGAGTTCATATAGTTCTTAGTCTGTTGTATTGGCAACTTTAACTGAATGGGTTTAATCCAAATTTTAATAACTCAAAAACAACTTGGCCTGTTGTAATCTGTTTGGTCAATGGTAGCTTCAGGTATAGAACACTCCAATAAACAGATTAAAATATAGTGCCTTTTAAGTCATGTTCATGAAGTAAAGCTGTACTGAGGGGGTCTATGGAATTTATTTTATAGTTAAAGGGGCTGCTGGCTACAAAACTCTTGCTCTTCGGAACAAATATGAAGCCAATATTATGTAGCTGTTCATTTTGCACCAAGGATGAAATCAGTTATCCTTCAGCTGTACCATTCTGCTCTGCTTTTGCTATTTCGCTATTAACCTGTGCACAGTGATAACAAAGCACATCAGGTTTGCTTCATATTTAGCCATTGTATTTTAGCCTTCTAGCTTGCCGTATACAGATCACATGCTATTGCACTGGGATGCTCGAAAAACCATGTCATTGCAAAATGTTTCTCCTCCATGCCTGTGTCCTTTGCAGTCTCTTCAGTAACTTTTTGTGTTCATATGTGGTCTCAATAAGTCTAGTTTTATTATTCCTATGTCCGTGGGCTAATTCAACTAAACACCACATGAATGTGGATAACACAAGTGTAGCAGTTCCAAGTGAAGTTCAGTATATGAAGGTTCAAGTGAAAGCTACCCATAATTTAAAACTGTAAAGATCTGAGAAGAACTATAGTGTGAACAGAAAGAGAACTGAATCCAATTCAAAAGAACTCAGTGTGAACAGAAAAATTGTGAACTGTGAACTGAGTCGCTTTTCTTTTAGACTACTTTTTGGTCCAGTTAAAGAGGACTGAGTTTGGTTTGCTTAAAAAAGGACTATATGTGAAAATGCCCTTAGGGTATGACAGATCATAGTGTAAACTGCAGATTCAGTAAAACTGACAAGTGTAGTGTAGGACAGTAAATACACTGTAGTAAGCAGGTCATGACACAGAATGACTACTCAAATAAGGAAGGGAACTCTCCGTACACATGGCAGTACCGGTATTTATCTGAGTGGTGCTTTTCTTTTGGTGATACCATTTTGAGTTTTGTCAGTAGAGAAAGTGGTTTATTTTTTAGATTATTTATATTTTTAAATATCTATATTTATATTTTTTACATTTTATTTTTACATATATTGTGTAATATTCTGTATTAAAAATTTTTTTTTTTTTAAAGTAATAATTGTGTGCTGATTATGGGCATAGACTACATGACATAGCTGGAATCTTGTATTTTGTAAACAGAGATAGAAAAAAAGGACACATCTCGTATAAAAGGCCCAATGGCCACATTAGCATGACTAGCGCTAATCTTTTACCACATTTTGTGGAAAGTGTGCTTCAGCTTTTAGAAGGTGCTTGAGCCATAACCTGGCTTGGTTGTTATGCTGCAATTTGTTATAAGCAAATAGGTAGGTAGATTAATATATATGTTCATGGATTGATGGGTGGAAGGATGGACCTTATTCATCCCAAAAGGAAAAGTACAAAACAGCTACTAAGCGAATGACCTGGGGTCGTTGTGTAAATACACTGTGTGCATGTTGGGATGGTCTGGTGAGCTCCCACTAGATAGTAACGGTAGATTCCCTGACTGCTATGCAGCACTCCACTTTCCAGTTTTTCCACCAGTGTGTTTGATCTTGCTGAAACCTGCCTCCTTGTTCTGTGCTTTGCGCTTATGAAATGACTCTCCCTAAGGCTGTTGGTCTGTCTTTACCTGCCCTACTGCCTCTCTCTAGTGCGTTTTTAATCCTTGTATATTACTCTATGCTTGCACTCATTCCTCTTTCAGTGTCTGAGTCTAGACCCATTTCCCCACACAGAGAAGAGACACTGAATATATATATACACTCGACGCCATTTTAATAGGAATGTATGTTAACCTTGCGATTATCCAACCAGCCAGTCATTAGGCAATGCATAAAATTATGCAGATACAGGTCAAGAACTTCAGATAATCTTCACATATTATACACAATATCAGAATAGGGAAAATGTGACCTAAAAGACTTACAGTCACTAAATGTGCCCATGGTTATTGTTATGACCACTACTGGCGAGTGTATTCATTAATTCGCTTTGTGTTAGGGTTGTGTTGTATATGTGGCTTCTCTCTAAACAGTGGCTATGAGCTGTAGGGCTATCCCTCATGGCATCTTCATGGCATCTGAGTTCTGAATTCCTCAAGTGTGACTCATCCAAGGGTTATAGTCTAAATGCACGTGAAGGCATTTTGTGCTGGTGCTGGGAGGGAATTTAGGAGCTCCTGTGGATTATGGGTTTTGCTTAACCAATCATCATGCTCATGAGGCAGTGTGGCATCATTATAAAGATTTGGGCCTGTATTAAACATTACCCACTAGGCCTTAGATATGTGAATGACTAATACCCTCATGAGTTTCCTAGTGGGATGATAATTTCGAAACAGATCTATTGCGAAACGATTATCTTGTTATTTTTGTGCGTTTGTGTTTCTGCTTTGAAAAATGGTGCCTTGTGTTTTGTAGGCTCTTGATGCAGACCGGAGTGTTCTGAGTAAAATGAAGAAGTCTGTCAAGGCTATAAACAGCTCAGGCCAAAGTGAGTATGAGACAATCACTCAATAGGCTTCAGTTGAGCTCCACTGACAGCTGATCCCCTTTAAGGCTCCTCCACTGTAACACAGTGGATTCATGCTGCTTTTCGCTTCTTTCAAAGAACGTTTGGCATATTATCCAATAAGTTATAAACCTCATATTGTTTATTTCATTAATTGTCCCAGTCTAATCGAATCATTCATCATTTTTATTATTCGATTTAGAACTGATACGCTATGGATATTAAAGTATCCTCTTTTTATGATATTCAGTTAGGAATTCTATATTATTTTTATTTTGAATATAAATCAACAGACTGTCCTTATGTTCCCGATAGGGCATTATTGTAATGTTCTATATGTGTTAAGTTCGCACAGCTTGAACTACAATTACACCAACAGGCTGCTCTATTGTTGTTACTGTATTCGGAAAGAATATCTCGGACCTTGAACAAATATCTTCAAAGAAATAAAACCTACAGAAGTTTACATGAATACTTTCTTTGAACTTCACTGATCATTTCAGTCATCCTGTGTGATTGTTATATTGTAATAATAATAAAGTCATGCAAATTCTTCTTAGTGCTTACATCATTGTATAAATTATATAAGTATACCGGTATGTCCTATTAGTGGACCTAAATCTTCAAGAGTTACATTTTGCAGGGTGTTAAAGTATGTGTTGAATTGGTGTTAAAATCTGACCAGAGGTCCAGTGCCATCATTTGATTCAACTGTAAATTATTGTAGAGATATGCTTTTCAGATAGACTCAAATTGGACTGAAAGAGGGTTGAGAATAATTTACCAGGAAGACTGAAAGAGGGGTGAAACCTGTTGGAAACGTTATATATTAACACACATAACAATCCCATTCTAACACTATTGACACCCATTAAAGAAATGAGAGAGCCTTCACATGCTAATCCCAATATAATCTTTCCTCTTGGTTGGTAGATACAGTATGTGTACAAATCAAGAACTTGGATCTTTTTCACAGGTGCTTAAATGTTACTGATAGTGGATTAGTGGCAGTCTGATTTAATTTCAGATCCTCTCTGTGTCCATAAGGGTTTTTTCCAGGTTCTCCAGTTTCTTCCCATCTCTCAGAAACATTAAAGTAGACTTACTGGTGATTCTAAATTGTCCATAGGTGTGAATGAGTGTAAAAATGTGTGTGTGCATAGTACCCTGCAATTAAATACAATCCAGTCGGTGTGTATTCCTGCCTCATGCTCAGTATTTCTAGGAAAGACCCTGGAACCACCAGGATAAAGCCATGACTGAAGATAATGAATGAATGAATGAATGAATAGGCAAAAAGTACCCCATTAGTCAGGTCACATTAAAAGGCCAGCTCACCCTTTCCAGAAGCCGTTGAGCTAAGTAGTGGAACACTATTAATTTTGCTGCCATTAATATTCTACTGCGTTACATTTTGAAAACAATCCATGACCACCCAGCTTAATACACAGCCGCTTACTAAAGAAATCAATAATCTGATGCAAAATATTGATTTAAAAATTATTTTATTGATTTAAAAATGATCTTTTTGCACATATTGGGGACAGCATGGTGGTGTAGTGGTTAGCACTGTCACCTCACAGCAAGAAGGTTCTGGGTTCCATAGCTGGGGTCGATTTGGGTGCCTTTCTTTGTGGAGTTTGCATGTTCTCCCCATGTCCTCGTGGGTTTCCTCCCACAATCCAAAAACATGCACAGGGGGATTCGGCTAATTGGCTATTTTAAATTCACGCCCGTAGGTGTGAATGTGAGTGTGAATGGTTGTTTGTCTCTGTGTGTTGGCCCTGCGTGTTGGTGGATTTGCGACCTGCTCGGGGTGTACCCTGCCTCTCGCCTGAAGTCAGCTGGGATTGGCTGCAGCTTCCGCCTGTGACCCTGTACAGGATAAAGCGGTAGAAGATGAGTGAGTGAGTTATTGCACATGGCCATAGCAACGGTCTGTTATACAGAAATAAAAGGCCGTAGCGTCCTGTAATTGACCAATCAGAATCAAATATTCAAAGGTAGATAAACTACAATCTTACGGAGGCTGAAAATCTTCCCCATTTTTTGGTACTATAGGAGTTAATAGACACAACCATGTCTTCTGTTTTTATTAGTGAAAGTTTTCTCGTAAAGGCTCGGCATTTAGCTAGGTGAGCGTGCACAAAGAGGTAGCGGAGCAGTGGTCACAGGCTTTCAAAACGCCCTGGGCCTTATGTAAACAAAAACAGCGAATTGGATTCTGGGAAGAGTGACCTAGCTCCTTTATTGGCCATCCTGAATGTGGATTTTAACTTGTGGCTTGTTGGTACATATGCAACTATAATCTGAAGAGATTCTTTTGTATACAAATGATTACAGATTACAGTTACTCCAGTGTGAAGAAGTGTTGCAAGTTTTCCTCACATACCACTCGTTCTGCCTTTACTCACTACAACATGTCTCAACAAGCCTTTCTGTGTCGTGTTTTCTCATTTTTACTCCCTTTCTCTCTCTCTCTCTCTCTCTCTCTCTCTCTCTCCTCTCTCCTTCCCTCACTCTTTTTCTCTCTCGCTACTTGTTTACCTCTTTATCTAATCAGCAGTGATTTGGTGTTCTCCTTTAATCCCTCACTGCATGCTGAAATCGCGGCACTGCTTTAGCACAGTTCTGACATGCAGATGTATTTAATACGCTTCATCTCCTCCGGCTGCATTTTCTTGTAGGTATAATACCACAGTACAGTACAGGTTTTTTTTTAAAGTCTTTATAATGTCACCTTGTTTTTTTTAGCTATTGAGAAAATCCTTAACTTTTTTAAAATAAGGATGCCATTTCTCAAACTTAGTGACCCAAGACTTTTTTCAAACTTTAACAGTATGAAGGAGATCTATGTGAGAACTGAAATTTTGGGTTATGCTGTGAGATGAATTGATAATGATGGAAGAGATGAGAATGATAAGGGAAAAGGCATTATGGTGCTTTGTGAAATAAGCCATAAGCCATATACATAGACATTATATGTATATGACAAACTTTGTTTTTGCGTTAAAACTTCACCATATCAGAAATTCAGACCTCCCCAGGTGAAAAAAAATTCTCTGCAGCTGAATATATGTTGGAGAGATTTTTGAGGAGCTCGAACAGTCAGAGAGAGTGAATCTTACCATAACACTATATGAGTTTTTTCAGTTTCCTCATAAACTCATTTACTGTTAAATGGATGACCGGGTATGTGGTATGTAATAACACAGGAAGAGGCAGCAACCATATAGAATAGAGTAATGTTCACAGTTCACAGAGCTCTAGTATAATATTACATATAATAGTAAATATTCTGACCTGGTCTCTGACAATACAAATAATAGAAAATGGACTTGAGGTGGGCTCGTTTCTTCATTTGTATGTTTAGTGAATCATTGTTTTAAATGTCCAGCTTATGATGTGTTTATGATGTTTATCTCTGTGTGTGTGTGTGTGTGTGTGTGTGTGTGTGTGTGTGTGTGTGTGTGTGTGTGTGTGTGTGTGTGTGT
>JAQMCW010000020.1:7356066-7369517 GCA_030068335.1 Chrysichthys cranchii
TTATTATTATTGTTGTTGTTGTTGTTGTTGTTGTTGTTGTTATTATTATTATTATTATTATTATTATTATTATTATTGATCATTTAAATGTTGTTCTTGCTCTTTCCTTTGTGATACGTTTGTGTCTTTAGGATTTAAAGAAGCCTTTTGATAAAGCCTGGAAAGACTATGAAACCAAAGTGTAAGCAGCACACTTTCACACATGCATGCTTTTATATCTTTTGTATGTGTGCTTTTTTAGGTAAGCAGATTAACAGCCTTGATATGAGCACCAAATTCATTCATAGCTACAGCATATTGTGCAGTGAAGCATTTTGTCTGCATAAAAAAACACTTTTTAAAACTAGACTACAAGCTTTTCGTTGAGTTGTATCTGTGGAGACAGTAGACCATTAATAAACAGCATTCTGTAGAATGAGGACACCATGATGGTTTGATGGTTCTGTGGTTTCCTGCTTCAGAAAATGCTTGAATAATGTTGTTGTGTAGTTAAAGGGGAAACCTGGCCCGACAACTGAATGCTAATGATTGTGTTACATATTAGAAGGATGACTTAAGGTATATGTTACTATGTCAGTGTCATTTCAGACCTTTGAGATGGACTTATAGCAGTGCTTATCATGCCGCGGAGCCGTGCCTTGAACAAACACCACAAATCATGTGGCCTTTATGTTCAAGCTCAGATTCAGTGTCCCAGGTGCATTGCAATGTTTTGCTCAGGCTCTTGAGAGAAAAAAAGCAAAAGCAGATCTGTGTGTGTGTGTGTCGGCGCTGTTGATCTGACAGTTCAGTTTTTTGTGTAACTGTTCCGTTCTGTTCCGCTATCTTTCATGCTCACTTCCCACATCTAATCAGAGGAAGACCGGTGGCAAAATTCGACTAAGCACGGCAAATTCAGAAAATAGCGAAAAGCTTGTTCTTACCTCAAGTTAGGTTTAGCACTGTTTTCTTTTTATTTGTATTTCATGCTGCCTCCTGAAAGGTCTCCTACTGTATTAAAAGCATGTACTCTAAAAAGGATCAAGAGTGCTTTCACTTTTAGTATTTCTTTCTCCATCTGTCACACATTTCACACGTAATTAATTTAATGGGAAAACATAATGCGATTAGTTTTAAGAAGAGCTGTCACCAGGGGTGTTTTATTTGTTAGTAGGGTTTTTCTTTTCCTTGCAAAGAATTTGCACCTGATTTATGTCAAATGCTTTTTTGACCAATCTGGTCACAAGGTAAGGGACAAGTGATGATGAGAAAATAAAGAGATTTAAGCCAAGATGATTCAAAAAATGTTTTATTGCCAATGTTGTAGTATAACTAAAAATAATAACTCGTCTGTTGTTGTGACCTTTACTGGCATTTCCCACTTTTAAAGGGGCTAGCTTACCCTTCCCAGAATCCTCTGTGCCAACTTGCCATTTTCAATGCCATTGATAATCCATACACATTCTCATTTATGCTTAGCTCCATTGTCATTGCTGTTAGCTGATTGGTACTTCTCCAGACTATTACACGTGTTACAGGTGTTACTCTGGCACGTGTTCAGTTGGCACGTGACCTTTTTTGCCTAGAAGTTTTGTTATTCTTGTACCTGACTTTTTGCACTCTTTGTACGTCGCTCTGGATAAGAGCGTCTGCTAAATGCCTGTAATGTAATGTAATGTAATGTAATGTAATATCATTCTGCAACAATCTGGCAACATCCTAGGACCTAGAACTTAAGTTGTGACATTAAATTGAAGATATTTTGTTAAAGTATCTATATTTTAAATTCTTTTGACCGATCCGTTCAATTTTTATATGGTTAATATGTATATAACGGACTCGACCAGCCTTGGCTGTCTCACGGGCGGCCTCGAGGGAAAGAATATACCAGGAGTATTTTGTTCAAAACTTCCATGTATATCACGTGGTTGAAGAAAATGTTCAAGATAGGTTTTAAAGGGATCACTAACAGTGAATTTGCAGAAGTTTGGTGGCAGAGAGACCTAGCAGAGCAGTGGTCACGTGGTTTCAAAACAATAACAGCGTATTGCGTTCAGGGTCAGATGGCCTCTTTACACTGAAGGCAAATAACTGCCAGAATTAAACCAATCTTTATAACTGAAATAATAAATGTAATCTTTATAACATTATAACGAGCTAGTTGCTAGCTAGGACGGGTCAAAGCAAGTGGTTAAATGTTTGTAGGGTTAACAGCAGGGGAACTGCCTAGAATTTGGAATTGATCCAAACAGGGACAAGGTCACAGCAAGGTTAAATGTCTGAAATATATATTTTAAAATAGCTTCCTTTCTTTTTTTAAGGATATTTTAAGGGTATTTCAGGCATACAAATAAATGACAAAGAGGGTTAGACTTGTTGGCAAGGCAAGCATCCGTTCTGATGCCGCTTCCATGAAGTTCTACTTGTATAGACATTAAGCATATTCACATATGGACCAGATATGATACATGCTTTTTAGTAACTTGCTTTTAATTAGGTCTGCCTCAGGAATACAATGTATGTGTAGTAAAAGTCATCATTTAGCTTCCATGGAACCTAAACTTTACATGAAACAAAGAAGCTCATCTTCCTGTCCTGTGTAGTAATAAGATTGAGAAAGAGAAGCGGGAGCATGCCAAGCAGCATGGGATGATCAGGACAGAGATCAGTGGAGGAGAGATCGCTGAGGAGATGGAAAAGGAGAGACGAGCCTTTCAGCTCCAGATGTGTGAGGTGAGGGACCTCACCTTTTAGCCAGCTGTGGCAGGCTTTTATCAGGAGACTGAGGGGTGTTTTTTTGTTTGTTTGTTTTTTTTTTTTACTTCAGTATCTCATCAAAGTGAATGACATCAAAATCAGGAAGGGGGTCGACTCGGTGCAGAACCTCATCAAATACTTTCATGCTCAGTGCAAGTAAGTTTTTCTTCATTTTCACGGAAAGAAAACGAAACAAAAAAGCAGCCATGGTCAAGGTTCATTTTCAAATGCTCTCTGCGTCCAGTTTTTTTCAGGATGGGTTAAAAGTTGTGGAGAATCTTAAACCAGCCATGGAAAAACTGTCCACAGACTTAATAGGAGTGAGTGTGGGATTTTCCGCATTATGTAACGTTATAAATTAGTTTTGTTTTGCATCCTACAATATTTCTTCTTTAATAAATGCACCTTTATTTCTGTAAATAAGGTGAAACAAGCACAAGAAGGAGAAAAGAAGCAGCTGATTCAGCTTCGGGATATCCTAAAGTCATCCTTACAAACAGATCAAAAAGAGGTGAGATCCTTTATTTTAATAACAGTTGAAGAATGTATGTCTATTCTGCAGGTTTCCTGAACACAATTACTTTTTAATTTTAAGATCTAAAAAGACACCCAGACCTTGTATCCCTTTTGAGGGTTAACTACTTAATTTATCTGAATATGTCTCATTAAAGCGTCTAATATCTAGAGCTGAAGTCTGGTCTTGAGATGTTTTCTGTAATGACTTGCACTGGTCTTGAACTACTTGGAATTTGTACTAAGACTTGTTTCTATCTTTGCACTGGTCGAGCTAAATATGGTCTTTGTCTCAAACGAGAGTTTAATAATTATTTTTTGGTATTGATGAAGTTTGAAAGAATGTTATTTCGTTTTTTTAGAAGACATAACCTAACCATAGCACAATGCACAAATTAGTCTCTCTTTCAGTTGGACTCAAACCTGACTTGGTCTCAACCCAACTGAGACTCAGAGCTGACTCCTTCTCAGCTAGCTGTGGTCTTGCACTTGAACATGATGGTCATGACTGCAACCCTGCTAATAACCACATCATCTAATAATAAGAACAGTGCATGTTTAATGTCTTATTTAGTGCATAAAAGTTTAAACAAGCTTAAATTCTCAAGTCATCAGACAAGTGAATAAATTAAAAACAGTTATTATCAAAATAACCCACTGAAAAAAACGGGCTGTTGAGTCAACATAAAAAAATCTTGTACATCGGCTGCACTTATTAAAATCATGTTCACTAAAACAAATTAAGCCATGTTAGAACAGAATTTGTTATATTTAACATAACTTAATTTGTTTTAGGGAACATGATTTTAATAAGTGCAACCGATGTACAAGATTTTTTTATGTTGACTCAACAGCCAATGTCTTTCAGTGCAGGTATGTTTAGGAATGCCAAAAAATATGCTATAACAAATGAAAATGGTCATTTACGCCTAAGAAACATAGACAATATGTCAATGTCATTTACATTGAATTCCAGAATAATACCGTATTTGAATATTCCCATATGAATATTTTGTAACAACTGTGAACCCCTAAAAAGCCACATTCACTGTCTAACCCACTTCAAACACCTGCATGATAAGTCACTTTCCAAAAATGACCTAAATTGTGATCCTATATTCTGAAAGAACACTACTTAAATATAGGACAATACATGATTTGTCTCGCAGTGTTTTGATGAACTCGATTAAAATGCTGCGTCTTTGTCAGGACTCTCAGGCCAAACAGAGCGCAGGCTACAGTCTACACCAGCTACAGGGTAACAAGGCTTTCGGCACCGAGCGCTCCGGGATGCTCTCCAAACGCAGTGAAGGGTGAAGAAAATGCCTTACTCTACACACTGACATTGTTTTTTTTGTTTTGTTTTGTTTTGTTTTTTTAAGCCTGTAGGGTACAGCACTCCTGACATAATAGACCTTTTTATAAAATATCATTTTTATTTACTAGTTAATAGTTTGTAAAATGCTATTTAAAATTAAGACTTTCAAAACAGTTATTTACTTTTGAAGATATGAAGAGACATCGAAGAGAACGTCATCCAGAATGCTTCTTGTCTTTTGGATGTTTTCAGGCTGAGGAAGGTGTGGCAGAAAAGGAAGTGCTCAGTGAAGAACGGCTATTTGACCATTAGCCATGGAACGGTACGAGAAAAAATCCAATCCAACAGCAGGCCTTAAAGAACACAGTTCTCAATAAAGCTTATTTAAGTTAATCCACTTTACCAAATCAGGAATTTGTTCATGTGGGGTTAATGTGTAGCTTTGAATCTGCAGATAGTGAATCAGAACAGAATGTCAGGGAAATATGGAAATCAGACTGCCTTAAACTCCTAATTAATGTCAGCAGGAATATAATAGGCCTGGTTTTGACGCTTACATGTTTTGATAATGGTACAACACCATAACATACTAGTGAAATGTCCTGGAAAAAGGCTCTGGCTGAAATAAATACAGGTGCTCCCCGAGTTACGATGGCACGACTTACGATTTTTCGAAGTTATGATGACGATTTTGATCCGCTAAAATTTGTAAAATATATATTATGTATTTAAAATTCATGAGCAGGCATCACAGGCAGGCCAGCGTAACAGCATATGACATGTGCGGATGTTCAGACGACGCCCAGAAGTACGCGAACGACACCGCACAAGTACACAGCTGAAACACCCAGAAGTGCGCGTGTGATGCCCGGATCACTCGCCTCACGCGATGTCTCTCTGTCTTCCACAACTCACGGAGTTACCTTGTGTATCGGTGTACTGTACTGTGCATTACCTTGTTTGTTTGTTTTTTTATGATTATTAACGGAACAGCTTCAGCGGCGGCTGTCTGTAGCCGGAGCTCAGTATTTGTGTAGCAGGTTGTCACAGCTATGTGAACACCTGTGTTCAATCAGTACTCCGGCGAATTGGAGCGAAGGCGGTCAGCCATGCTGTTGAGTTCATTTCCTCTTGGGAGACTGAGTCCATTTCTATGTCGGAGCCATCTTGATTGGCGTCCTCATCGTCGAGCTCCATGTTGTCACACTGTGGGGTTTACTGCGGGACGGAGTCCATGGGCGTGTCCAGTGTTGCTTTTGGAAGGCTGGGGATATCCGTTTCCGAAAGCGGCAGCGTGAGATTTTTGGATGTGGTTGTGACAGATGTTTTTGCCTCCTTTTGAGGATTTCACGGAAATGTGACATTGCATTGTCATTAAACAGATTCATCGCTGCTACAGCCTTATTTGGGTGGCTTTCCCACATTTTACACATTTCTCTGATCTCATTTGAAGTGAGGGATTCCTCAGTCTTTTTCTATGCTAGCGTGGATGTTGACTATAGGAGTGAGTTACAATCCCACAGTGACTGAGAGAGAGAAGCTGTGATCACATGAGACTCGACAGACGAAGCGTATGCGTACTACTCCTATTGCAAGACCTCGCTCATTCACCATGTCAAAATTTATTACAATTTCTTGCTCATCTTGCAAAACACTCGCAGACCAAGTTACTCGCAATCCAAGGTTCCACTGTATATGTGTGTGGGTGCATTAAAATGTGCCAGTTTGGTGTGCTGTCACTTGATAAAACACATCCTGCATGAAGAAACAGTGAGCAGGGGAAGGGGGTGAAGGGTGTGGCAGTTATTTTAGTTATATTTTTTTCCTTTTCATATTAGTTAGATTTTTTTTCCTATTTCCACCTTTCCTTGCAGCAACTCGCTCTTTTCAGCTTTCTTTTTGTCCGCCACTCTCTCTTTTTCAGTTTCCTCTTTTTCACCATTGGGTTGTGTGTTTTTAACTTGTCCTTTAAAGTGTGAAACCATGATATATTTAAACCACGATATCATGAATAACATCTCGAGTTGCTTAAACTCATCCCCCAGCGGCAAAATGGCTACCTTCACCTGAACGGAGTATCGCACGTCTTTTTTTATGGGAGCACCATTACGTAAAACTTGGCGGTACTGATTTGCAACCCAGAGCAGTGAAACATGCAAGTTGATATAATTTAAAGTGTCTAGATTCATCAGGCATTCTCATGTAGGCATAATTACCAACTCAGATCCTAGTATCTATTTTGTAGACGCTTTGCAAGTAATCCGTCTTTTTTTCATTACAGGCAAACGCCCCACCAGCCAAACTGAATCTATTAACCTGCCAAGTGAAATGCAACCTAGAGGAAAAGAAGTGCTTTGATCTCATATCCCGTGAGTCGCAAGCACAAAATTAAAGATTCCCTTTCACTGCCTACAAGTGAACTAGTGTTGGAAACTTAACTGACTACTATATCACTCCTGTGTTGAAACAGATGACCGTACATATCACTTTCAAGCAGAAGATGAAGCAGAATGTCAAATGTGAGGTTCACTGTGGACTGATGTGAGTTTTTAGATAACGAAACAGAAATAAACTTGTTGGTGATAATACTATGATGATCGTCTTGCAGATGGGTGTCTGTGCTGCAGAACAGTAAAGAAGAAGCCCTGAACAACGCCTTTAAAGGGGAGCAGGACGAGGGTGAGAACAATATTGTGCAGGAGCTTAGCAAAGCTATCGTGAGTGAAGTGAAGAGGACGAGTGGCAATGACGTGTGCTGCGACTGTGGAGCTCCTAGTAAGTGCTTTATTTCATTCTTCTCTATTCCCACCAACTTCTCACGCACATTCAGGTCACAGGCTGGGTAATTTACAGATTATATATTGCAGGTAAAACTAAAATGTAGTGTGCATGTACTTGAAGGCTATCTTACCCCACAATGCACTCTCAATCATTATATACTTGCTTGAAATGCTATAGCTTCATTTTTAAATAGCTGATATGTACAAATTTATGTTTAAATTGGAACTATATAATAGGCCATATCAATTCTTGGAACAATTCTCTTCTTAGACTTTGTGTAGTTGGTAGATTTTCAAACAACTCATGTTTATAAATGTCTTTACAATAGCCACAGGTGGGGATATGGTTTATAAATGTGAACAGTTTCTGGATAATTATGGAGTATCAAACTCCACTGAATTTTAACACCAATAAACCAATGTTGCAAAGATAGGCCAAAAAGAGTTATTTTGCAAAAGTAGGTTTTGCATATTATGCATATCATTTCAGTGGAGTGCGCAAAATGGTGCAAAGGGCATAGATTTACGGCTTGCGTCGCGAAATGTCTCGGTTAAAAAATGAAATGAAAAATACTTGGAAAAGGTTTTGCCTGGAGCCCGAAGGACATATGTATATACTGTATGTGTGTAAGACCATATGGCTTAGTTGTGACTATAAAAAAAACCTAAAACCTAACACACTATATCTCTTGCTGCTTTGAATTTTAGTTCTGCGTAATCTTCACTTTGTGCTAAAGGTGTACAAACTTTTGCAATCGACTGTAAGGTAAAACAGATGTTATCCTTGCAGATCCGACATGGCTCTCTACTAACCTGGGGATTCTGATCTGCATCGAATGCTCGGGTATCCATCGGGAGATGGGGGTGCATTACTCCAGAATACAGTCTCTGACTTTAGATGTGCTGGGAACGTCAGAACTCTTGGTAAGTCTTAATAACTTCCCAAATTTGGCATTAGTAGGACCTCTCTGAGAAGTGTTTAACCCTATCACATCACTGTGCAGCTGGCGAGGAATGTGGGAAATGCAGGCTTCAATGAAATCATGGAGGCAAAGCTATCAGGAGAAGAAATACCCAAACCCAACCCCTCTAGTGACATGTGAGTCACAGATTTCTATCAGTCAGGTTTTCTTTCTACTTTTCCTACTCCATCAGCCTGTTCTTGAATAAATTTCAGGTTTAATCTTTGAATCAAGCAGCATTTTATATACAGCTGATTGTTGAATTATTTCCTCAACCCATCAGGCAGAGCCGCAAAGATTTCATCACCGCTAAGTACACAGAGAAGCGCTTTGCTCAGCACAAACGTACCGATGCCACCGCAAAACTGCGCAGCCTGTACGAAGCAGTGAGGAACCGTGACATCTTCTCCCTGCTGCAGGTTTACGCTGATGGAGTGGATCTGACTGAGACCTTCCCTATGGCCAATGAACATGTAACTTAAATAGTGGCAACTTTAATATGCTTCTTATTATTTTTGATAATACGGAACAGATTGGGGCTATTGTAAAAAGCGGCTGGGTTCAAATGAACACATTAGTTAAAGTTGTGTGTTATGAGGCTGCAACAGTCAGTCAAATCAACTCAAGTCACTTCCTTTAAGAATGGAGTATAAATGATGTTGGGTGCATTCGAAACAGTATAGAGAGCTGTCTAATAAGGTAGGACTTTCAACTGAAGGCATCTTCTAAGGATGCTCATTTTTAAGATTTAGAATGTACGATAGAGTGCGTTGTCAGCATGCCATATAAATAAACCATAACGTTAGATCGTTGGCTAACAGATGTGTTACAAATGATATCAGACAAATGTATTTGCTTACAGTCACAGGGTTTTAAGCTAGTGCAGTATTTATTTCCCAGTAACTTTTCCAAAATGTAAGCAAAAAAAACAACCTTATATTTGTATGATAATTTGCTTTTCTGTGAAACTTGTGCCGCTATCTTTTTTTTTCTGAAGCTTGAGGGAGTTGCTGCACAGATTTATGTAATAAGCAACATCAAGGATACATCAGTGATGCCTTTAGCTTGGGAGCAGTTTGCAGGCATCTTAGAAGACAGGAAACAAGTTTGATTCGTTTTTAATGGTCCTTGAGGCCCCGCTGTCTTGTAAGAAAGCTACTGAGACAGCATTGTCCCCATTTCGAAAATACCTGTTCTGAATTTTCTGTTATTAGATTGGCAAATTTACAAAGATGTATAGTATGCCACTGCTTCCTCTGAAATCAGCTGGGATTGGCTCTAGCTTCCCCGCGACCTTTAACAGATAAGCGTTATAGATCATGGATGAATGATAGTTTTTGCTGATATTTTAGTGGTTGAAATAATGAAAGTATGTGTTTGTGTACACTTTTGTGGATGTTGTAAGAAATGAACCCGGAGTAACACAGGCACCAGTTTTACACAAAGCGGGTATGAATGATCTCACTGTGGCAGTAAAATTCGAACGCCACACCTCCTGTTACTTTGCTCCACTTGCACCAGCACAGGTGTGTTTATTTTTAACGACAAAAAGATAACTTACATAGTTATCTTTAGCAAACAGCATAATTGGCTCTTGTCCAACCAAACGAGCAATAAACTGGCAGTGACAGACCGAATTGCACTTGTGCATGCAGGGAAATGGAGACCTTTAAGCCCTAATACTGAGCAGCTGAATCAGTCTTGGTCACTGACCTTCATGAAATAGGAATGATGTAAGCCCTGGTGTGAATAATGTAATTGTTGATCTGTTTTGCTAGTACAGTATAATCTGTATATACTTTCATACCTAAAATTACCCTGAGTTTTAGTCATTACCAAAAAACAACAAAACATTTGTACATGTTACAAAACAACAAAACATTTGTACTTATTGGCTTTTCTCACTGATGTCTGTCCATACTCATACAGGAGAAGGGCGAGACAGCGCTACATCTGGCTGTACGAATAGTAGACCGAAACTCCCTCCACATTGTAGACTTCCTTGTACAGAACAGGTATGGCAACATTATAAAGAGAAAAAAAGTCCTTTGTGGTTCTTGTGTTACATAAAGTGAATGTGTGTGTGTGTGTGTGTGTGTGTGTGTGTGTGTGTTCAGTGGGAATCTGGACAAACAAACTATAAAAGGAAACACAGCCCTTCACTACTGCTGCCTGACAGACAACAGCGAGTGTCTAAAACTTTTACTACGGAGCAAAGCCTCTGTCACCATACGTAAGCTGTAACATCTGGATTCATACTAATATAAACACTGCAGGTGTAATTGTTTCTTTAACGGCAGTGTGGCATACTGTTATTGACCCTGAATAAATATCCATGGACATTTCCTGCATTTGTTGATATTGCACATGAAAACAGTAAATACATGAACTAATCATGAACTAATGCA
Source organism: Chrysichthys cranchii (assembly GCA_030068335.1). Lineage (NCBI taxonomy): Eukaryota > Metazoa > Chordata > Actinopteri > Siluriformes > Claroteidae > Chrysichthys > Chrysichthys cranchii. The sequence goes on from JAQMCW010000020.1 coordinate 7,366,784, forward strand.
TTTTATGTCTCTAGCCAATGAAGCTGGAGAAACACCACCAGATGTTGCCAAGAGGCTGAAGCACACACAGTGTGAGGAACTGGTAGGTGTGAGGAGTCAGCAGGATCATACACTGTATAAATGCCTGTGTAAAATATGTCAAACCCATGCCATGCACATGGCTTTCCTCCAGGAGCACTGGTGTTCCTCTGCCTCCCAGAAACTGTAGATGTATTGGCTGCTCTTCAGTACATCTTAGCATCTTATCCTTCTTGATGTACGCAACATTAAACAGTTATGGGTTATGAATTCATATAAACTGAATAACAGAATGGCTTAATATTACTAGAAAAACAAGTGCACTGTATACAAATTTGCATACACTCACTGGTCACTTTATTAGGAACACCATTTCAGACCAGTTGCCTCAGTTCTTCATGGTCTGGATTCCACAAGGTATTGATTGGACCTCTGTGTTGATTACGTCACATAATTGCTAAAGATTCATGTCGTGAACCTCCCATTCTACCAATGGTGATCTACTGGATTCAGATCTGCTGCAACATGATTGGCTGACTGGATAGTTGCATGAATGACACCAGTCCATGTACACACGTTACATTACATTACAGTCATTTTGCAGACGCCCTTATCCAGAGCGACTTACATCTATCTCATTTATACAACTGAGCAGTTGAGGGTCAAGGGCCTTGCTCAAGGGCCCCAGCAGAGGCAGCTTGGCGGTGCTTGGATTTGACCTCATGACCTTCCGATCAGTAGTCCAATGTCTTAACCACTGAGCTACCTCTGTCAAGGGCAATTTACCATAGCCAGTCCAACCAACCTGCATTTTTTTGGAAAGTGCGAGGAAACCAGAGAACCTGGAAGAAAGCCAAGCAGACAGTAGTCTAAGCTCATGACTGAATCTGGGATCCTGGAATTACGTATTGAAAGGCAGTGCTACCAACTGCACCTCCATATCCATACAGCACCAATGTATGATAAGCATGTCTTTGTGCTTTTTGTGTTGTTTAAAGGCTTTATAATGGAAGCACTATATCAAGCATTTTAGCATTTAAGAAAAGCTTTATTGGTCTTTGGGTGACTAATAGCAGGATCATTGCTGATTTTCTGTCTAACTCTCAATGGCAGCTAATGCAGGCACAGACTGGCAAGTTTAATGTCCATGTGCATGTGGAGTATGAGTGGTGTCTGCACAATGAAGACCTGGATGAGAGTGACGATGAAATGGAGGACAAGGTCTGCAGTATCATAATGCTGTTCTCATTCATTCAGTTCCTCTGTTATTCAAGTATCGTTAACAATTTACTGAATATTATTAAGCTATTTAATTGTGCATACCTTGTGCTTTAGCCCTATCTGAATATTTTCTACTTCCGTGTGATGCAGCCGATCCCTCAGAAGCGAGAGGAGCGGCCTGTAAGCTGCTTCCTCCCAGGCAACACCAACATCCATCCCAACATGGCTGCCCTGGCACGGGATGTGGTCAACGCTGTCCGGGAAAAGCAGAGAGGCTTCATCCCCAGTATGATGTGTAACGAGACCTACGGCACCATGATGGATCTTAACGACCCTCCCTCTAACATACTCAATGTCCCTGTACCGCAGCTCCCTCCACGCAACCCGGTCATGGGTAAGCATCTGGAGAACTCTAAAACATACAGTTCATTCACATGCTGCATGTTGAATATGAATTATTAAACAGAATATAATGATTTCCAGTTTACAGCATATGTGTGTTATATTTTCAGGAGTTAGCAGCTGGAAGACTATGGAGACAGTCGGGAGGCAACGATCCTCCTCAGATCCTCCCAATCCTACAAGTCCAGAGAGCAACGTCTATGGTACGTGACTGGCCTCTTTTTAGAGTTTTAGCTGAGTGATCTAATACAGTTTGCTTAGTCATTTCCAGTATGATGTCTCTCTCTAACTGGTGTTCCCTCTCCCTTAGTTCTTCCTCCTGTTCCTCCTCCTCCTCCTCTTCCAATTGTCAAGAAGCCAAATGTCCAGGAACCTAAGATCCAAACAAAGAATGCTCCTCTGCCCCCAGTGCCACCAGTCTCACCCACTACTCAAAAGCCTCCAGTGCTCCCGGCCCCCACCAGTCCCACTGCCGCACCACTTATTCCAGTGCCCCCTCCTCCCCCAATGCCTCCACCAACATACAAATCCACAGCACCAATACAGCCCAGAGCCCCCACACTCAAACCCATTCCAGGGTAAGACCATAAACACACATCCCTTAAAGTTTATACACTGTTATGCACTTTTAGCAGAAGGGTTCCTTGTGAGCTCTTTGGATGTTTACTGTTGCAGATTTCTAAACGGGTTTTACTTGGAACCTTTTCTGAATGTGTGGCTATCTGTTGTAGGGTTTTATATATAACCCAAATTCCAGAAAAGTTGGGACGTTCTTTAAAGTTGAATAAAATGAAAACTAAAAGACACAAATCGCAAATTACATGAGCCAATATATTATTCACAACAGAATACAGATAACATAACAAATGTTCAAATGGGAAATTATACACCTTTATTCACTAAATGAGCACATTTCCAATTTGATGCCTGCTACAGGGCCCAGAAAAGTTGGCACGGGGGCAACAAATGGCTGAAAAAGCAAGAAAGATTAAATAAATTCAGCTGGGAGAACATCCAGCAACTAATTAAGTTAATTGATATCAGGTGTGTAACATGATTAGCTATAAAAGGGATGTCTTAGAGAGGCAGAGTC
>JAQMCW010000020.1:7374964-7390385 GCA_030068335.1 Chrysichthys cranchii
AGGTCTCCTGCCTGGTGGTTCCAACCTCAGCATCCTTCTACTGATATATTCCCTATCCCTCCTCTGTACATGTCTAAGCCATCTCAGTCTGGCCTCTCGAACTTTATCCCCAAAACTTCTAACATGTGCTGCACCTCTGATGTACTCTTTTCTGATCCTATCCATTCTCGTCACTCCCAAAGAGAACCTCAGCATTTTCATCTCTGCCACCTCGAACTCTTTCTCAGCTCCACTGTCTCTAGGCCACACAACATTGCTGGTCTCCCCACCGTCTTGTACACCTTTCCTTTCATTCTCGCTGGTACTCTTGTATCATACAAAACCCCTGACACTTTTCTCCACCCGTTCCAACGTGCTTGCACACGCTAAATAACAGTTGTTATGAATTGGCTTACTAAAATCAATGTATATAAATAATAAAAAAAAAAAGAGGAAAACTATAAAATATAGACGATAAATTAAGGCAGCACAATACCCGCTTCATAATGGAGAATGAAACAGATGAAGCCTTAAACCATTTTCTAAGGTTATTTATATGAATCATATATTGGAAAGGTAACGAAATACGTGCAGGCCAATCTATCCCTAATGCATTACTTGTTCACAAATGTGGCCCACAGACAGATGTTAACTGGTGCACAGCTTCTCTACTACAACATGCACAATAGGTGACCTCCTGACCAACGTCTTGCGATTTTTCCCTTTTCACCTGATGGCAACTACAGACTGTTTAGCATAGCATGCATTTCTAACAATGCAAATTAGAATTAAATTAAATTGAATGAAGTTCAGTCATGGGTAGAGACAAAAAAAAAAAAAAAATCAAAGTGAGAAGGGAAGTTTTAAAAGAGCTGGCAACGACTAAGCATGGAAAAGCTTTTGTGACTTCCTCCTGAGCCCTTAGCTAAAGGGGAATTGCAAATAAGCAATAAAAATGACAATTTATGATTATGCTAATTTATCCAGTTACTTGGGTCCATGAAATAGGGGGCGTGCTGTAACTCGTACGCCATTCACCTGAATTGGATGCAAATATTCCTCAAATGCAAGGGTATCTTCAAATAAATTTTGTCAATTAAATATAATGATATACTCTCTCTAAAGCACACCACAATCATAATGTTTAGTGATATAGCAGCTGTTTTTATTGAGCCCCACCTATTCCTTTCAACATTAATCACAGTTTATTATCTGTGTATAAGATTTAATGCAAGTCCCAGAGCAGGGCGGTTCTGCAGCAGCATGGGAAAACCCACAGGATGCACAGTAGCTGTGGCTGGATTCTGGACAACAGCCTAAAAAGTTTTGCTAGCCAAATCCGATTTCAAAATTTCACTCGGTGAGTTTCATACTTGGATCAAGTTTTAGCCATGTGGCGTGACAAAATGGACATAAGCTTAATCAATTTAGTTTGAAATCAAAGACCGTGCGTCAAAATATCTGTGATACTCCTGCGGTGCAGTAGGAGTGTAATTATGATCTTTTTCACTTTTGGAGATAATCAGACTTTAGCATGCTGTAACTTCTGATCGAGATGCAACGTGAAAACGTTTCAGATCAGGTACGCTTGCAGTTCTCAGAACTCAAAATAGTCACCAAGTCGTTTTAAGTTTCCCATTTCTCTTCAGGTGTTACCTCAGTGGGTGTCGGGACCTCCAGCTTGGTCTCCTCAGGAGCTTTGATGGCTATCACGGTCTGATCCTGAAAGGCTGCGATCCGACAGATGTCTTCGTACGTCACGTAAGCTGAGGTAAAACTGCAGTCAAGGTCAATATGTGGGGAATCTGTTATGGTGAGAATGTCTTGCTGTTCTTTGGGGAGAACTGATCAGATCATTTCCCGGTTACGGTTGAAATTTGATCGTTACGCTGTAAATCACTTAATTGCACGAACCACCAAAATGCCCTGCAAATACGTAGACTTTTTTCCCTCCAAAAGTGCAGGTTCTGACAGTCACATGCAGCATGCCTAAAGTCTGGAAAGACCAAAGAACATTACACATGCTGGACAGACATGGGCTCATTGTGAAGTGAAACTGGAAACAAAATAAGAAAGTTATTTAAAAAAAAACAAAACAAAAAAAAAAAAAAAACAACCCAGCCACCTCAGACTGCTTGAATATCGTGCTCCTAACTTCACGTTTGCTGCAGAAAAATAATTTGATTATTACATATTAACATCTGTGATCTAATGTGTCATAAATTCAAATCCTATGGTAATGCCTAAACCCCAGGGATTATGCATAAATAACATTTAACAAAGAAAACGTAGAATCCCTGACGTTTATTCAGCATTTACGCAAAGAGTCTCCTGCATTTTTTCGGGCTGATTAATTAGAATGTAAGGAAATGACTGTTTATGGCTCTTATTACACGTGTATAACACTACTTTTTTCTTGTGGATGTTACAGAAGAACGTTAGGTGTAACTAAGGACAGAAATAAAAGTACGGCATGTCTGTACGTGGCCTCAGGTAGCTTAAAGTGGCATTAAGAGGAAGAAATACACTTCAGAACGTGTAGTTACAGGAAAGCAATCAGATGGATTTGATGTTTTTCCTAACATCAGTACACCTTGCTGTGTTTTAGCTCTTATTTAGCATTTATTCTGCACCAAGTGTTGATACTAACAGTTTAGATTTTTACTGTAAACAGCAAACATGACGCTCTGCTTTGGCTACGATATCTAACAAGCTAGCTGTGGTGCTAATCACACAGAGCCTCTTAGCAGTTCAGAATGGTCTCGTTAGTCATAAATCGAACCGAGGTCAAGGAGACTCCTAGACATACTGATACTATTCTGTTGGACGAGGATTGCTTAGTGTACTGCACTGTAGACACGGGAGGATATTTAGCATTTTCTGTGTGTTCTGTCAGGGCAAACAGCTGCTGGGCACAGTCTTTAATTAACCAGTCCAGAGACTCCTCCATAGTCTTTAGGTTTAGCAGGTCAGTCTTCATCTTGTTCTTCCACTGGCCTTTGAAACAGCTAATTGGAGATGGACCCCTGTGACAAAACAAAACAAAACAAAACAAAAGAAATAAAAAAAATAAACCAAATGCCACAATTCTCTTATTAGAAAAACCTTTCGTTCGGGACTATTGGATCGTTTTTACATTTATCGAGTCAGTAGCTTATTTTTCCACACCATCAGTAGCTGTGTTGGTAAATCCTAAAACCCGAAAATTATTTACAAATTCCTTTCCGAAAGCCAAAGTGTGTGCAGATGTGGCATACATGACGCCTTGACTGTACTTACACCCACTGGATCTTGCTTGTTGACTTCTTTGCGATGAGCTTAATACCGCTGAGCACGTTGGTGATGTCATACACCCGCCTCTTGAGTGTCCCTAGTTTCTCTGTGGCCTCGTTGAGGTCGAGAATTCCTTCTGGAGCCGAGTGGAGCAGATCCATGAAGCGTTTGGTGAGCCGTCCAAGCGTTACCTCGGAGCGTGGAGTGGCGGCTGAGAAACAGAACAAACACACGTTCACTCAGATCCTGATACTTTCGTCTAAAGGCACGAGCGCAGAATTAGTAGTCAGGTAAAAACAATACACATTTTAATGCTATGGTGCTCCACAGTGTCCCTACTGGTTAGAAAGAGCAAGCACTTAAATTCATTTCTCAAGTGCTTTAAGTAACAGAATCCCAATTTCATACCCTTTTTTGCAGGAATGGGTTTCTTGTCCATGGAATTATTAAGGTTCACTTGGCTGGAAAAAGGGAAAGTAGATTACTAAAAGAAATCTGAAAAAGGCACAAGATTGTCAACGATGGCACATAGTACAGATTCTTATTTCCCCACTCAGACCGAGTCGGTGTGCCTTTTGCTCACTATATCGTATGTCACAAAACACAACGGACCGACCAGAACTTACAGTCTTGCCAGCCACTCCTTCTCGGCTTCCTCATCCATGTGCAACGGCTCTTCCTCATTATAATCAGAGTCCTCATACTCCTCCTCCTCATCGCCATCATCTTCCTCACCATCATCATCATAATCATCATCATCATACTCCTGCTCATCTTCATCGTCGTCCTCATCCTCCTCATCATCATCGGCTGGAATTTCAGTCTACAGGCAACAGAGGTTTAAAAATAAAGGGTAGTTATTAGATTTATGGAACTGAACGTGATATAATAATAAAAGGTCTCAAAGTGGGCTGCTGGGGAAGGGAAATCATATCAAGGTGTCTGCTGCACATAATTAAAAAAGGATTCAACATAGTGGTAATATCAGTTATCGTAATTATTAAGCTATTGTAGTGGTAAGCCCAAGTGATTGGATTTTTACTACGCTTGATCTAAACTGTGGAAAAGTGCTGTGAGGTGACGTGATCTTTGTGAAGTCTATCGTGAAAAATAGTACACGCAGGTGTAAAAGTTGGACTCAAAAGCTGCTTCTCTGTTGCTTACGAGAGTCAAACAGCCCCAAACAAGGCTTTGTTTCCTTTCTGCGGCCGTGCCGCTGACCAACTGGCAGAATCTGTTCCTCTGTATACCTTTTTAGAAGCTACAGGGAGCGGAGTGAGAACACGGAAGGAAAAGTTTAGAAGAGGACCGGCTTTACAACAATTAGCAAAAATAAATAAATAAAACCAAGTTGGTAAAATCAATACTTAAGGGGCTCCTCAGGAAAGTATTAACTCAGACATTTATCAAGCCAAAAGTGCGTCATCTCACCGCACGCCTCTGGCAGATACTCGACTGCCCTCTGATACTGGGAAATCTAGTGCAGAGACCCAAATGATTTCACAGGGTCTTCATTTTGTCTTTTGTTCATTCACATTGCCTCCAAGCAAACAAACAAACAAACAAACAAACAAATTGGAATCATCACAATTTGGTGCTGATCCTCCCATCCTCACTGCACGTGTGTGTTTCCCTGCCCTAACACACCCTCTTCACCTCAAGAAGTGCTCTTAAAGGGGTCATTCCACGAGAAACCGTTTAATACGTGCTCTTTTTGAAATACGATAGGTCACTCCGAGTTGGATATGCATGCTGCACGTGAAAATGATCTTCTACCCCCATATTGCCTGCATTAGCCAAAGAAAGAACATAGATGGAAAAACGAGCCAGTGAGAAAAAGCCCGTTGAACTTACATCGCTTTGAAAATTAGTATTGATGGCCTCACCCACCTTGGCTTGCGACCGCCCACAGGAAGACAGTTTTGATTTTGCAGCCAGGAGAGAGCAGAGCTCGTGTCGGCAGGTGGAAGCAGAGGAGCTAAGAGTAAGTTGAAAACATGGCGGAACATGTTTGTGTCTGTGCTATTTGTGGCAATAACAGATCAACACTGAATGTCTTGCCCAAGGAAGAAGAACTGAGAAAGAAATGGTTGGAATTTGTCTTTGGAACACCACCAGCAAAGTACAGTAGAACCTCGGTTTTTGTCGGTAATCCATCCAAAAACAATCGGCAAAATCCGAAACCGACGAAAGCCGAAGCAGTCATTTCCATATGAATCAATGTAAATACAATTCATTCGTTCTAGACACTCCAAAATACAACACAAAATAAACACATTACACCAAATATGTACTGTATACGCAGTAATCACTTACATGTAATTGTAGTATTAGCACTCGCAATCAATAAAAAAAAAAAAGCACAAAAACACAGGAAAGCAATGGAATTGTTCGGCTAGACGTGCGGGGTGATGCTCACACAATGAGAAACAATGCCACACTGAGCAGGAGAATGCATGCACGCCACGCTTTGTTTATTAGTTTTCGCAAAAAATCAGCAACGAAATCCGAGGCGACCGACGACCGGGACAAATTTTCTGCACAAAAAATAAAAAAATAAATTGACGAAAACTGAAACCAACGAAAACTGAGGTACCACTGTACAAGGCTTCATTAGTTCTGTATTCTAATCATTTCGACGACAGTGACTTTTCCAACTTCGGTGCCGACAGTAGTGCTTTTGCATCCAGGTTGTTCTTAAAACCTGGTTCTGTACCGTCACAACGCTCGACCATCAGCACACAGGCTGGAAGTAAAATACAGTATAAACTTTTCCACCCAGGGTTTCCCTCATTGGAGGGAGCGTCACAGTGCTGTTAGCCAATCAGACGCGATACGTTTGTATGTCATGAATATTCCTGAGTAAGAGCCGAAGTCCTGTCGTTCTCCCCCCACCCACTCCTCCACGGAACTAGACCAGCCTGAAACAGGAGCACCAGAGGGTCCTTTTCACCCAAACCGACTGACAGGGCATTCATTCATTCATTCTACTGCAAAATTAATGAAAAAAACAAAAACAAAACAACGCCATGACCCCTTTAAGTAGCATTAACAGGGAAAACGCCAACACGTGCAGGGCAGGTGGAGCTCCAGGAGCAGGGCTGGGAACCTGACACTCTGCAACATCAACAAAGCCGAGAAATCAACGGAGGATCATCTGAACTCTCAGGTACTGGACATATGGTGGCTCTGCCCCACCTGACCCTGACACACGAGCCGAGACAGGTCCACTATTTGTTAGTTTTCCTTACATTAGAGAGGGTTTGTGTTTCCCCGCTTTAAGAAATCTAAGTAAAAGTCCTAACCACCACTTCTTCAGTCGTCTCGGAGAGCTCGTCGCTGGGCTCCACCGGTGAGGTCCACTCGCTCGAGCTCAGGATGGCTCCCTCCAGAGGGGGCGTGATGGGGATGGCGTCCGGGCTGATGCCGCTCGGGGTGATGTGTTCGGGCAGAAAGTGATCCTCACAGATCGTGTGCTCCGTGGAGAAGCTCCCAGACTCCCGCAGCGCCGCCAGCCACACTCGGACGCGGCCCTCATCCTCGGGGAAGCTGAAGAAGCGCTTCCGGGGCCTGCTGGTGCGCCTTTCCCCCGCTTTCGGGTCGCTTTGGTTCGGGCATCCCTGCACCACACACTTCACCATGTTAAACGCTGGAAACTTACCACAGCTCCGCGTTCGACATCAGTTAACGTCCGTGTTTGTTTACACACGCGGGGTTGAGAATCGCGCACTTCGCTACAAGCGGAAGGGCTTGCCACGATCACGTGACTCACAGTTAGCCAATAACAAGCTCAAACTGGCTTCTTCGCCGTGCTCGTCTCTGGTCTTTAAACGGAATCCTGCCACCTGGAGGTCCAGAGAGTGAACAACGTTGCCACGTTACTGTTACTAACTCGGTGCTTAATTCTGAGCGGTATACTGTAACTTTAAGGGAGCTAGGCTTCACAAGGTATGGGTAGAATGGTAAGACTGTAAGTTAATAAACCTTCTTAAGGTTGAACGATGTGATACCTCCATAAAATGAACTTTTGCAGGTTAGGATGTCTGGACTTGTCTTTCCTCTCTCTTCTTAATACATCATGGAGATCTAGACCATATGGGTAAAAGTTTGTGGACACCACACCATCACACACACGTGCTTGCTGAACATCCCATTTCAGATTTAACCCCCTTTTGCTGTTAGAATAACCTTCTAACAGCGTCTCTGGGAAGGCATTATACTAGATTGGGGCACATGGCTGTGGGGACTTGTGCTCATTCAGCTGTAAGTGCTTTAGTGAAGTCAGGCACTAATGTTAGGTGAGGAGGCCTGGGGCTCAGCAGGCATTCTGGTTCATCCTAAAGGTGTTCAGTGGGGTTGAAGTCAGGACTCCGTGCAGGACACTCGAGATCTTCCAGTCCAACTCTGGCAAACAATGTCTTCATAGTACTCCCTTTGCGCACAGGACATTGTGATGGCAAAAGTTTGGGGAAGGAACACAGATATGAGAGTTACATGTCCACAAACCTTTGACCATAAACACTCACAAAACAATTTATTAGGAATACTATACTTCTACTGAGTAGGGACTCCATTTGCTCTTTAAACAGTCTCAAATCTTAATGGCATGGGTGCAACAAGATGTTGGAAACATTCCTTTGAGATTCTGGTTCATTTTGACATGACTGCATTATGTAGTTTTGCTTTGTGACATGGTGGATTATCATGCAGGAAGTAGCCATGAGAAGATGAGTAAATTGTGGCTATGAAGGAACACATACTCAGCAATGATACACATATAGAATGTGGCATTCAAATGATGATTGGTTGGAAATAACGGACCCAAAGTGAGCAAAGAAAACATTCCCCACACCATTACTCCACCTCCACCACTCTAGCCTGCTGACACAAGGCATGTTTGTGTGCCTCAGCAGAAATCAAGGTTCATCAGGCCAAGCTACAGTTTTCCCATCTTCAGCAGTTTTGGCGAGCCCGTGCCCAGTGCAGCCTCAGCTTTCTGTCCTTTGTTGACAGAAGCCTAACCCCACATGGTCTTCTGCTGTCGAGGCTCATCTGGTGTCAAGGTTCCACAAGTTGTACATTCTGAGATGCTTTTCTGCACGCCACAATTGTACAGAGCGTTTATCTGACTGCCTGTAGCCTTTCTGTTAGCTGAAACCAGTCTGGTCATACATTGTTGACCTCTTTTATCTCATCAATAAGGCATTTCCATCCGCAAATCTCGCTAGAGCTCACTGCACGTTTTTCATTCTAGAGGTTTTTTGCATTCTGAGTAATCTCTAGAGACTGTTGTGAGTGAAAATCCCCGCACGTCAGCAGTTATAGAAATACTTAAACCAGTCTGACACCAACAAACAATCGCATACCAATTTTTTTATTTTATTTATTTATTTTTTAAATACATTTTCACCCATTATAATAGATGACGTAAACACTGTCTGACCCGAACGGCCTGTAGCTGCGTCACTTTGGGACACTGCTGCCACGTGATTGGCTGATTAGATAATTGCGTGCGCGAGGAGGAGTCCAGGTGTTCCTAATAAAGTGCTCGACGAGCGACTTCCGCTTTTCAAACCTGAATGGTGGTCCATGTTAGTTTCTTTTTTTCTTTTAACCCGACCGTGGTAGATTTTTTGTTCCTTTGTTTTGTCCTGAAAATGATATTTGGCACACGAACCCAAGTGAAGAAAGCCAAAGCGGCGGTTTGTTCAGCCCTTGCGTGTTGCAGTGCTCTCAGTGGACAGTAGGTGGCATTAGTGAGCCTGAGCAGCAGCAGCGGCGGCGGCGCGGATGGAGGAGGAGGGACAACGACTCGGAGTGGGTTTGTGTGCCGTTACCGTCCATAGCAGAAGCCCAGCAGGCTGAATCCGCTCTGAATCATGGCCACCGACACCATATCAGCGTGCACTGGATCCAACCTGCTGCAGCCGATCAGCGAGATCATCAACCTGCCGTTAGACCAGGTAAACCTCCTGCACTCGGCTCTTTCTTCATCACGGTTAGGACATGAAACATTCCCCCGCTGCTGGTACACTTAGGAGCCCAAAACCCAAAGCAAAACACCCTGTTTTCACTCGGTGCGAGGCTTTTTCAGGTCGGATTGTTTCCGCACTCACGCCGTGTGTTGATCTGGGGACGTGCTTTCCTCGGTGGGGAACCTTAACATGGACTCTCTGTCCAGTGGGTCCAGTTTTGCATGGCGCAGTGGACAGATCTGCGCCGACAGAAGGCACGGGAAACCAAACCGTGCTTGAGCCGAATGTGCCGTGTCTGACTGCCTCAAGGTTTGCGATGCAGCTTTATTGCAGGGCGCATATTTCCCTGAAAATGTCAGCCTTGTTGCATTGGAGCACGCAGCAGCATCATCATCATCATCATCATCATCATCATCATTTCAGGCCCTGAACTTCCCCTGGAGTGAAGCTGTCTCAGAGCATGCACAGGATCCTGCAGATGTTAAATGACCAGCAGCATTGTGCTCGTACAGCATATTGCCTATCTAATCTCCAATCTTCACTGAACCACAATAGGACAGCTGAGTCCTCTGACATCCCTTTAATTAGATTGGAAGATCACTTGAGCTCATATAGTCAGCTAGGGGTGTTGTGATTAGTAATGCTCATGGTGTGAGAATAATCCACTTTACAACATGACAGTTTTATGATATCGCTGTATTAATTGACTGTACTTGGAAACGTGTACGCGCTGGTGATGTTTGTGTAAAAGTCCCCTGACAATAATCCCTAACCTCAACCCTAGAATCATCACCCTAACCCCTAACCTTGACCCGAATCTCAATCCTAGAATCATCACCCTAACCCCTAACCTTGACCCAAATCTCCAATCCTAGAATCATCACCCTAACCTTGACCCTAGAATCTTAACCTTAACTTTAACACCTAACCCTAATCTAGGGTGACTGTACTGCATGTGGTCTTTTGGGAACTAAAAAAATGCATCCAAAAATTCAGGATTTTTGTTTTTTGTTTTCTACAGTCGCCATTCATTGTGTGTCTGCCCCATGTCGCTGTCTTGACCCTTGTGTTCTTCTTCTTCTTCTTCTTCTTCTTCTTCTCCTCCTTCTCCTTCTCCTTCTCCAAATATGGTCCTCCCTCCCCCTACCTAAAGGCAACTTTAATTTCTAATCCTAAAATCTTAGGCCTAGCCTTAAAACCTCATCCTAAACCTGATCTTTACTACATTTCTAAATGTAACCCTAAAATAGACTGGGATTATGACTGTAATCTTAACCACGACTTATTCTGTAGTATGATTTGGCGGAGTCCAGAGTGAGGATTTTGTGAAATTTTCAGCTACTCCAGAATACCCAGGGCTACACATTTTGTTTAATCTGGTTTAATCTAAAGTTTGAATTGCTGGTTGAGAGATTTTGGAAATTCTATGCAACTGACTGCGTTATCTAAAAATAAATGTGTAACCACAATTAGCTGTTTGTCTGTATCTAATTGCTCACACTGAATTAAGTAGGAAAGCAAATGAGAGACACAGGACAACAAGTTGCACTCGGCCACACTGCATTATTTTAGCAGAGTGATCAAGAGGCTTGTATTTGTTTGAACTTAATGCCACAGTGCTGAGATCGAGGTGACGTGGGCTGAAGAGGATTCTTTATTTGTTCGTCATCATTAAATATTTATCCTGGACTTTTGTGGAATAATGATCGCATGGCGTCATGTTCATTCGCATTCACATGCTCCTTCACACCTAATGATGGTTTGGAGTCCTCAGTCCACCTACCAGCATGTTTTGGGGAGGTGGGAGGAAACCAGGGAACCTAGAGGAAACCCACACACTAACACACTACATTTTAAAAAGTCAGCAGAGTAACCTCAGCGTTGTATCAGGAAAGCTGGAGATGTGAGCAGTTAGCATCAGTTTTTCGAGCACCGTATTTTGTCACACGAGTGGACTTATGAGGAACAACTGTATCAAGTTTATTATTATTTTTATTTATTTATTTTAAATTTACTGTCTAGTCATCACCAATCATACACAATAATAGACTGCAGATTTCTTTGCAGTTTATAGCAAAGAAAAGTTCTGGGTTCGAACCTCATGGCCGACTGGGGCCTTTCTGAGAGGTATGTATGGGTTTTCTCTGGGTGCCCTGGTTTCCTCCCACAGCCCAAAGATGTACAGATTAGGTCATTTGGCTACTCTAAATTGCCGATAGGTAAGGATGTGAGTGTGGATGGTTGTTCATCTCCATGGTAGCTCTGTGGTAGACCGGCGACCTGTCCTGGGTGTTCCCTACCACTTGCTCAAAGTCAGCTGGAGCCAATGGGCATTAACAGGTAAGGGGTGCTATAATGGGTGTCGATTTCTTTTGATAGCTGGCCACAGGTTTTTCTAATGAATGCAAGAAATTCTCCCATGGTGGTGTCACTAAATTATTTTCTGTCTTGCGGAGGAGCTACGCTGAAGTTACCAGGCAAACTGTAATGTGATCAGCCTGGTCTTCATCTTACAGTCATCTGGCACTCTGTCACACTTGTAGACACTTTACTCTTGTTACACAGTTGTGTTTGGGTGAGAAAGTGTCCAGTGTTTGCCTTTTTGCTTTTTCACACTTGTTGGTGCCTGGGTCAGCCTTGCCGGATCTCTTGGCTCGTTTTCCTCAGAACTAGTTGTAGCTCATGACTCCCAGAGCAGCTGATAATTTTTGTACACTTTGCTGGTCATGAGCTTCTGAATCCTCAAGGTTGCAGTCTGATTGGTTATTTGAACTTTGTTTATATGCACATCCATGCACCAGTTTCCACATAGGAAAACTTTTAATGTTGTCACATAGTTGGTTATCTTTTTGAGTCAAATGTTACCAGACTGAAAAAAGTCACACCATGAGCTCTTTTAAAATAAAATCTATTAGAGGGAGTTCTTCAAGTGTTTTCATTTGAATGTTTTGTGGTGATGGACCGTGGTTGGTCATTTGCAGTGTCCTTCATGCACCTCTTCATGTGAAGGTGGGCGGTTTTTGGCCATGTTTACGTGTGAAAAACACCAGGCTGTCTATTGAAAGCTCTAGTGAAAGCCAGGATTTAAACTTGCTGTGTGGGTGGAGGGAATTATACCCCTTTAAACCTTTCACAACCGTTGCCAGTTTCTTTTGGAGATTTCTAGCATACATTTCACTAACACTCACTTTTATGATGTATTCCAGTGATGTAAATGCTTCCTGTCTAAAAAGCATGATCAGACATGAGTGGTGGCAAACTTCTTTGGAATTGAACCCTTTTATGTGGGTTTTTCTTTCTTTTTTTTTTTTTTTTTTCTTTTTCTTTCAACAAGGGGATTAATGTGCTGTAGTAGCCTACAGTGTAGTCTTAGTGCGGACAGGCATAAAATATCAGGCTACATGCCGTGTATAGTGAAATTGTGTGTATACTGCATGCTGAGTGTAGATGGAGTAGGTATAATGTAGAGCTCGAATTCTAAGCAGGAATTGAAAATGACATTAAGCTATGTATAATTGAGGTATGTTCACATTAGACAGAGATTATTGGATTGGATAACATTTGCAGTGAGTTGTGAGAAGGCTCCTAATTTCTAAAGATGGTATAACCTATAAATGGAGAATTATACAGTGTATATGGCTTAACCAAAATGCTACTGCATTTATTTCAATAAACTAATCTGCTTCAGTAATTGCAGGTTTATCGTTCTGCAAGAACCGTGACGGTTGGGTTAACAACAAAATTGAGGCAAACTGTACAACTTTGTTTAACACAGCAGACATGGAACAAATTGGGGCTAAAGCCATTGATTAGATGTGCTTTGCTGCAGAAATCTGATTCTTGAACTTTTAAAACCAGCAGTATCCGTGAAACGCAATTTTACAAGTCGTCGCCTTTTTTTTTTTTTTTTTTTTTGTGAGCAATGTTCCAATTAAAAACACATACAAAGTTAAATTTAGGGTAACTAATCCATATTCAACAGTATTCTAGATTTCACAATAAGTAATCACTTTCTAGCATGTTCATTTTCTAAGACGGATAACCCTATTGACCACCTGAACAACATGGGCATATGGTTGCACATATGGTTCTGCCTCAGGCCGGGCCATTAGGTGAAACATGCTAATAAGCTGATCATTGTCCATAATTTATTAGCATGCATATGGCCCTGATTATTGCTGTGCAGGTTTGCACCCGGTTGGTTTGCATCACTCTAATGCTAATAGGAGGCCGACACAGTTAATAATAAAGACGGAATTTATGCTTGTTGGAGGATGTGGAACCTTGTTGTCTCTTGAGGGAAGGAACCAGCCTTGTGTGGCCTCTAAGATGACCTGACTATTATGGGAGACAAATATGAGTCAGGACAGGAGGCACTAAAGATCAATCCTGATACAATGTTTGAACTCTTAAAACTAGGGGTTTCATTTTCATTCATTGGGTTGCTTGAAAACATCCTCCATTCGCGAACACTTTGTTGATTTGGTGGAGATCCTGGATAACCAAAGATGCATCCATCTGCCGAGATATGAAAAACAGTGAAAATATGCAGACTGCTCGTTTATTTCTCACCTTTTGGTTTCTTTGTATGTCATTCCTCGCTTGTGCTTGTGGTCCTTTACAGCATGACTCCCCCATCCTGTGTCTAATGCTGCGTTTGCCTAAACTCAGAATTTGGAAGTCTGAACTTTCTAGCTTGGCATGTAATAAAGTGTGGGAGGGGGGAATGAAGCGCATGATTTCATTCATGCCTCCATGAAATCATGTTGGTTTTTATTTTTATTATTATTATTATTTTTTTTTTTAGCAATCAGCTTGCCAGCTTCAGAATCTTGAAGGCTGCAATCTTGTGAAAGTATTTGGTTTTTGCTTTTGGTCTTGGTGGTTCTTGCTTATGGTTAATGATAAAGTATCAGACTGTCTAGTGATTACTAGAACTATGACTTGATCTATACCTAGTGTATCATCTCATTCCTACTAGTTTAATTTCAGTACATTGTCAAGCTAGTTTAAAAGCTGGTAATGTTTCTACAACTTTGTACCAGACCTGTAGTGACTAATGGACAGTTTACCACATTCACACTGAAATGTTTGCTTTGCAAGTATCTTGTATCTTTGTAGCTTGATGGACTGGACTGGAGTCACTTTGGATAAAAGCATCTTGTCCAATTTATCAATGTAACTATCACTGATTTTGTTTAGAATTTTTTATACAATAACCATCCTCCCTATTGCCAGTAACTGTTTTCTTTGCTTCATGTGTCGCTTGTTGGCATTCCTTTCTCGGAGTAATGCATCTCCACGCTTGTTTGGCTGTCTGTATTGGCTAAGGGGTTGAGTGCAGAGAGTACCGGGGATACTACATCCCCTCAGACATTAATAATTGAGTATGTTATATATTGAAATGCGAAAGCACTTAGTGCTTAAGAGGTATTTAATCACAGCGTAATTATTTGGTAACTTATTTTCTGTGCAGAGGTCAAGGGCAGATGTTATGCACTAGAATGGGGATTCTAAACTAATAGATAAATGTTGAAACTGCTGCACAGCTTATGCTTGATATTAACATAGGTCTCGAATGATCACTCGGTGTTAAGTACATTGTGTAAATGGGGATATATGTGTATCGGAGAGGTAGTTAGAGGTGAATTGAGGCCACATAAAGTGAAAGTTGACTATTTGTCACATGTGAAACACAGCATAGTGTGACGCAGCGAAATGAACGGTCTGCATTTGACCCATTCACCCCTATGAAGCAGGGGCAGCTGATAGGCTACCACTGCCTAGAACATTACACATACTCCACATTACATTTGTGGCATAATCACTATCTAGTCCTGATGCCTTAAAGGACTTTTTTTTTTTTTTTTTTTTTTAAATATACTGATGAATCAGCGGTTTAGGAAAGTGGCCTGTTTTCAGTGTTTTATGAATGTTTGTTTATATTTTCATGACTACGTTACCTTTTGAACGTTACATTTGCAACAATGGTTTTGTTGGATTTAAATCCGTGAACCCAGTTTGGATGGGGCATATTTTTAGTTTGGCAGAGTGTCTTCAGGCATCAGATGTCAATGTTGGAGGGAATGCTACTGTGTTGTATAGTATTGCTAAAGGAAGTACAACCCCGATTCCAAAAAAGTTGGGACAAAGTACAAATTGTAAATAAAAATGGAATGCAATGATTTACAAAT
>JAQMCW010000020.1:7394682-7407991 GCA_030068335.1 Chrysichthys cranchii
AATGTTTAGTCGACTAATCGCAAAAAATAATCGGTGACTAGTCGACTATCAAAATAATCGTTTGTGGCAGCCCTATTCACCACCAATGTGTTCGTGAGCCGAGGGTCCACTGTTTTTAGTTTACACAAATTGAAACCACTTGCTCCGGCCTGCAGGAGAGAGGAAACCTTCCTGCTTTAACAACTTCTTTGTTGGATCTCATAGAATCCTGGTCCCAGTGCAGACCTTTTTATATTGGTCTTCCTGTGTAGTTCAGATTAAAAATATGGTGGCATGCCCCTAAACTCCTGAACTCAACACTTTATTTAATTGATGCATTTCATCCTTTTGAGTACAGGCTACTTAGTTTTCCTGCCAGCTCTCCTTTGACCTTTACGACTTGTGTGCCAGAAGGTTTTTTGTTTTTTTGTTTTTTTTGTTTTGTTTTGTTTTTTAAAGAAACAGCCGAGGGCAGGCAATTATTCTATAAAATGATCCTCCATTTTTGTTTCGTCTCCAGCCTTTTGTTTTTGTACCCCAGCTGGCAGAGACTGCTGAGAGAGATGTTCAGAGCCTGCTATTACAGCTTTTATACTTGAGGTCATATGTTGCATGTGCATATTCAAGCAGTTCATATACTCACTGACCACTTTATTAGGAACACCTCTTGTATCTCCGTGTAATGCATAAAATCATGCAGATACAGGAGAAGAGCTTCAGTTAATGTTCACATGAAGCATCAGAAAGGGGCGGGGCGGGCGGTGGTGTGTGATCAAACTGACTTACCAAAGACAATATCTGGCTAGGCAGATGGCAGGTTTTTACGTGCAGATCTTTTAGCATAAAGAAATGTGAAACTTACCAGCAAAAAACCCAACTATGCAGTATGTGAAGTAAAAATGAATCTGAAACATTGTTTATAAAAATATTTAATAGTTGTATTCATTGTATTGAGTATAAGATAAGTACTCTTTGATTTTCTTTGCTTAAAATAGCGATGGAAGTTTAAGCTTGTGATTATGGATGCATAGCGCAGCACTACTGCAGATGTTGGATGCATTCATATGGGAATGTATTTGAAGGGTACCCTTTTTTTTTTTAAGATTTATTTTATTTTTTTAAAGAACTTGCAATAAAAGACCAAATGCATCTATTCTTTACTATTTGGCATATGTTGAATGGAAAAGGGAGGATCTCCCAGTACGCTTAATATGCAGCAGTAATTAGTCTCTAACTTGGGTCTCCTGGAGGTAAAGGTCTCAGTATGTTTATCCCCCAGAGTCTCCTTTCTGGGATTTTCAGTTTTCAATTAAAAGCCACATTGCTTGTTTTATATTCAGTGCATTGTTTTGCCCTTTTTCATCTGATATTAATCACTTATTGCCCAACAAACATGAACTCTCCTTTGTGTCTGAGATCTATGAAGTTGTATTAATCTCGGTCACACACTATACACGCTCAAGATTTGTTTGACTGATCATTTTTATGCTGACTCTAGTTGCATTTTAGCTTTTATTGATATTCTAGAGAATGTTGTTGGGTGAGCATATTACACCTAATAATCCCCTGAGGCTTGACTGTGAATGCACATAATAAAATACCTCAGATAAATTGATGTTTTCATGCTGGAGCACTTGCACAATGTTATAAAACCTAAATTGGTGAAGAAACTCTCTTGTTAATCATCTCTATTTTTTCCTCCAAAAAATTCTCAAGAATACTCATAATGTAAGTATTAGTTTGGTAATTCTTAACGTAGTTAATTTATGCTTTAGATGTGGTATTCCAGTTCCAAAAATACAAAAAAGGATTCATGTCACATCATGGAGGAATAGAGAGCTAAAAACTTCATATGAAGGGGGAGAACATGAAACATGAAATTCCTTAACTCCTGTATATCTCTATAACAAGGCAGTATAATCAGAAATTAACACAACACACTAAAAAAAAAAAAAAAGATTTAATCTCCCATTTTCCATTCATAGACAGGTCAGTGGAATTTAATGCCATTCAGTAGTGTTCAGCGCTAAACACTAAATGCTTTTAGTCTAATGAAAGAAGTCATGCTGCACACTATGGTATTTTCTCTCAAGTCCATTATGAGTGCCCTGGATTCAGTTCAGGCTTTCTAGTTTAAACATTATTTAAGTGTCTCAAAAGCACAGATTTAAATACATAAAATTAACCACATGGAACGAAAAATGTGGCACTATAGTCTGAATGCAAAATTTACAAGTCAGAATTTTTATGTCTTTAGTTATTTTTAAACTTTACAGTTTTATAGTTGAATTGCATTCAATTGAAATTGGTGTCTGGTTTGTGAATTTGTGCTCACGATTTTAAATAAAATTATCAAAAGGTATAGAACCTTTTTTTTTTTTTTTTTGTAGATTAAATTTTTGGTCACACAATGAGTTTCAAATGCCGTACTTCAAATTCAGATTCAAATTTTCAAAACCTGGTGAGTGACTACTGATTTGAAGGTGCCTGAGCAATGTAACAAGTCAGGAGGGAAAATTAGGGTTGGAGGGATAGCATGTGTGTATACACATCTTAGGCAGAAGTATCACAGCTGGAATGCAAAAAAGAGCTTTTGTGTGTGTTTGGTTTGTATGAAATACCAGTTTCTTGTTGAAACTAAACATTTTTTACAGACCGCTGCAAGCAAAAGAAAAACGAATAGGAAAATGTTTCCATTTTTCGTAATAAAATTTTCTTCATTTATTTATTTGACATTATGGAAAAATTTAATTGTGAACCTAATATTGTGTCAATCTGAATCGTGAATTGGGTGAATTGGTACAAACCTACTTGCTGGCCTTCACTTTTCGTGGTTGGTAGCTGTTCTGTGATTGGTAGAGTTGGCTAGTGGTTGTGGATTGACAACTGAAATTCCAAGCTGGTCTTGAAAATGGAATAGAATGAAAGAAGAAACACAGATTTGATAATATTTCAGCCAAGCAGCTCACCGTGAATTATTGTGTAAATTGACAGGTGTTTATAAAGACCATAACTAGCCATTAGCTATCTATCTATCTATTTTTTTCTTTTTTTTTTCTTTTCAAGCTTTTGACAATTCAGATCCATATCAAGTTGTTTCTGTAAAGCCATCCTAGCAAAAAAAAAACAAAAAAACAAACCCAACCAAGACTCATTAACTACCGATTATCAGGCTGCACCTTCTACCAACTTGTTTCAGACGTCCAAGCGGAGGATGAGTTTTACTACTTTTTCCATTTGTAATTCTATAAGATGTGCATAATTCATTAATTCCTACATCAGCTTGTTTTAGAAATGGTTAACTACCCGTTATCAGCAGTTATGGCCACCTCTAACTGTACAGACATTACCATTGTTCCTGACTGCACATTTAATTGTAAATTAGCTTCAGCACTGATTCAAATTTCAGTGTTTTAATAGTGTTAAATATTGTTAAATCTACTGAGATTAAAACAAGTGTTTTAACCAGAGTCTAACAAAATATCCTAAAAAGAGGAGAGGGTCCAGACCTTATTCTAAATAAATGTGGACTGAGGGGTTAACGTGCTACTGAAAGTTATAGCTTTCCTTGTACAACAAAAGTCAGATTTAAAAATCTCACTTTATTCCTCTTCTTTGCTAGGCAACTTGGGGTGCTGTACATCATGCTGCCAAGAATCTCCCATAATCCCTTGGCCTGGTCTTTGGGCCCAGCTGGGCCCTGTGACAGATGTATTGGGTGTCACAGAACAAGCGGTGGTTTTGTTGTAGGTTTGTGAAGTGCAGCTGTACAGGAGCAGAGTGTAGACAAGCAGCTACACAACATAGTGAGAGAGTGGAAGTCTTCCATCCATTGTAATCATTTTTATGTCTGTATGACGGGTATTTTTATTAACACAACGCTTTTTCATTGTGCAATTTCACAATAACTTGGAGTCTGGGCTATTTTTTAAACCTAGTGCATAAATCTTTCTGCTACTGTTGGCTGCTTCGTCTATTTTCAGATTTTTTGTTTGTTTTGGTTTGTTGCATTTTGCACTGCAGGGTTTCATTTCTTGTTCCAACTTTTTTTTTTTTTTAATTTTTTTAAAAAATTTTTAAAATTTTTTTATTAAATCTGACCATGCAATTAGATATTTTCAAGTAGTGCAATTAAAATCTGATTTAGATTCAATACAAAAACAATACTTTGTTTCTCCGACCATAAACGATCCCATACAAAATGTAAATTGTCCCATATGTTATGCTGTTTTATTACACCTAATGAACTCCAAATGTTTGGCTTCAGTTGAACCATTATTTAATTAGCACACTATTAGTGTTTCGAGACTTTGGGGTTTGCCCGTTTTGAGATTTGGATGCTGCAATTATATATTATCATATTTTATCAGCATTGCTTTATAAAGGTGTTTTGGTCGAGCATCGTGTTGATCATGCATTGTATTATATTAAGGAGTGGCAGTTGGTTTTGGAAATAATAGAAAGCTGGACAGAAACTGCGTAGCATCAATATTTGATTTAAGGAAAGTGCCATCTAGTCTCATGCAGCAGGACCAAGATATAAGAACCCGACAAGACGGAAGGCACTGTGTTTTATCTGGACATGGGGCATTCTGGGTATTGGAGTATTAAGGGGATCTTGCTGCTCTTCTGTTCTGCTCTTCTGCTGTTAGAAAGTGCTGAATCATTTGTCCCAGAAACCTTATTCTCGTTTTTGAATATGAAAGTGCAGTCCTACTTCCACTGTGACTAATATCCCATACCAAAACAACTACATAGCTGTCGATTGGTGCTTATTTTGTAACAGAATGAACAGACTTTAAAACAGGCCTCAGTGTTACATAATCTGTTCTTTGCCTTTATTCCTAGTTTAGACTTTCTCTGGAATGCAGTAAAAGTTGATGCTGAACGGTTGATGAAGCAGATTATCAGCAATAAGAAATTTTGTAATTACAAGAAATGTGTGCGAAACCTTTAGAAATACCAAAAGCTCATCCTAAGTGTGACGCATGGTTGAAGGAGGTATCACTCTGCCATCAGTTAAATACAAAGACCCAGAGCGCACAAATTCATCATCGGATTGCTTTAAAAAAAAAAAAGCAAATGCGATAAGAGTGGCTAAGACGTTAACTGAATTGAAATGCTGTGATATTTACCAATGACAGCTTTTCACACAGGGAATCATAGCAGTATGGATGGGATAAAGCAATTCTGCAGATATTAATGATCTAAAATTTCTCTTTGCTGGTGTGCAAGTTTGAAGAGGATCGGGTTGTTGTTGCTGAAAAGTTATTAAATCCAAGGACTCGCATAGTTTTTCCATCCTGGACTGTGATTGATCATATCTGTCTCATTTAGATGAGTAATTTGTGGGGAAATCCAGTTACTTCAGTTAATGACAGAGTTTACAAACAAGTTTTTCTAAACCTCTATATTATTCATCACTAACTTCGAAAACACACTTGCTTGAATGGCCTAAATATGTTAAATCTGGACTCGGTCTGTAGGAAATAAATTGCAATATCCTGAAACGCCCCATGTTATTTTGTGCTGATCTGTTTCAGGTGAATTTCGTGGCATGTCAGCTCTGTGCGCTCCTCTCTGCCTTCTGTTTCCGACTCTACCTGCACCCCAGTAAGACGAGTCCGTTTGTGAGGCACGTGGTGGCCACGCTGCTCGGATTCTACTTCGCCCTCTTCTGCTTCGGCTGGTGAGCCAGTGGGGATGTGGGGCTTTCTCTTCCTTATTTCTATTCTCTATGAAAGCAGTAAGATTCAGAACAACAAACTGAAGAATAACCGTGCACTTTGGTATATGAAAAAGATGCATTCACAGAATATCTGATTTCAGAATGCCCAAATAACAGATTTGCTCTATAGTTGCTCTTTGGTTCCTGAAACTTGGATCAAAACACCTACAAATGCAGTGATTTTTCAATCATCATGAGCTAGCTATGATTTACAAAACCTGCATGACTTACATAGATCATAGGAGCTAGAGTTGCGGTGGGAATACTTGTTTCAAGCTTGGTAGAAGTGGCCACGCCTCTGCTTAATACACACTAAAATAGTCCCGTGATTGACGTCTCTTCCAGTATTCCTGCCTCACCCCCAGTGTGTTCCTAGGATAGACTCCAGATCCACAGTGGTCCTGACCTGCATAAAGCAGTTACAGAAGATGAATGAATGAATTCGACGTATTTGGATTAGT
Organism: Chrysichthys cranchii; assembly: GCA_030068335.1. Classification (NCBI taxonomy): domain Eukaryota; kingdom Metazoa; phylum Chordata; class Actinopteri; order Siluriformes; family Claroteidae; genus Chrysichthys; species Chrysichthys cranchii. The sequence goes on from JAQMCW010000020.1 coordinate 7,400,851, forward strand.
GATTTGTGATTCTCTAATTGCTCTGTTGCTTTTCTGTAACGAAATTATACAAATGAGATACAAATATAAGTTAGTTTTAATGGCACATGGCATGAGTCATCTCTGCCCTCCTCCTCACTTCCTGATTAATGTGTAGCGCTGTAGATAATTTTTACCGACGGCTGCATTTTGAAGTGCTAGAGTTATTTACAGAGTAAAGAAAAACTGCGCATGTAGGGTTCAGAAGCACGGAGCAGGACAGTGTCAGGGTTGGTGCATCAGTGAAGATATCGGTCTTGTTAACGCATTAGATTTAATAGCATAAACCAGTCAATAGCTAATAAGGAATGGATGAATTCTCTGATGTCGAGCTGTCTGGAATTGTTGGTGACATGTTTACAGGCACTCATTAAATTGTTCCGCAGCTTTCGTGACGTTTGTCTGTATATATTTGTGTATGGCTTTCTGCGTTCGAGTGTGGTTAATGTGCAAGCCTATTTCTGTCACAAAGAAAAAAAAATGCATAAAATTTGATGCCTTGTATGAAAATTAAATGTATGAAAATATCATCTATTCATGTCGGGAAAACTGTGTCCTTTTTAATCTTATGTAGTACATTTGAATATTGCTCAGTTTTAAAAGAATAACCGAATTAACTAGCATTATGCATGGGTAATTGGCTAAGTAAACAAGTCGAAATAATGCGGAAAATTTAATCAAATTCTGAATCACATTGCTGCTGCCAAAAAATAAAGAGAAAATATATTCTGGTATATTTTGTTAAACTTGCAACCTACTCGCACTTGAAACGCATTTTTTATTTATTTATTTTTGTTTCCCCCCTTCTCTCCTCTCCAATCAGCGTTGATTGACATGTTGAATATTGACGGGGCTAAATGAACCTGAAGTAGTAACACTTTAACAAGGTCACTTTGCCTGGTTTCTTGATTATTCAGAGGTGAAAGGAAAGAAAAAGACAGGGAGAAGGATGGATGGAAGGGGAGAGGGGAAGCACCGGTGAAAATGCCGCCAACAATGTCTAGATCTCGTCTTGTCCATATCTCAGGGAACAGATGTGTCCTGAGCTGTTGACAGGATGTTTATCTTCTCTTGAAAAAAAGCCATTGTTTAACCATAGCACAATATGAAATGGGGAGAGAGAGTGAGAGAGTGAGAAAAGCTGACTGCTATTAAGGTGTCTGTGACCAGCCACTGTTTGTGCATATCTGTGTTTATTTTTACATCTGTCTGTGTGTGATGTACTCTAGCTTTTCTTTTTTTGTGGCAGGTATGCCCTCCATTTCCTGGTGCAGAGTGGCATCACCTACGGCATCATGATCTTGGCAGGAGTCGAACACATGCACAAGTGAGTCGATGAGTTTATCTGCACCTTGCAGAGTCACAGCTGAGATGCCACAGAAACTCCTCAGGTTCCTGGTTCCCTAGCCCTCTTTATTAGCTTCACTTAAAATCAGTCAAACAAAGTTTTTAAGAAGCTCTGGTGGATCTAAATAGTGCTTCATACAGACACGGATTGGGGCTCTAACGTGTGTGTGTGTGTGCGCGCGCGTCAGTTGCTCTGTTGGTCTGTCAGTTATAGGATGTATATAGGCTGTTCAGAGTGTGATCATGATCACTGCAATGCTTTCGTTGACTTGATATAACCTTGAACATGAACATCTGACTGGTTAATTCTATTGTCTACTTGCATTTCACAAATAGAGGCCTTGGGTTCACTGTGAAAGTTTCCAAATTACACTTTCATACAGCTCAGATTTTTTGGGAGAGTAAAGGTGTACCAATACTAGGCGCTGACTTGGCACATTTTTGTCACATGCTTTATATTTTTGCATTCTGGGCCAAAAGATTTTCATTGATGGTTGCTTTTCTGTGCAGTGTACACTGAAAATAGCATATAAAGACAATTTTTATGGTGGGGCTTCGTATTTTCATTGTTAATCAATTAATAATATTTGAACAAACTTTTTTTTTTTTTTTTTTTTAAATGGAAAAAGGCCTTCTTTCATGGTGAAAGACGCATTTTTAATTAATCATCCAAAGTCTAGATTTTTGGTTTTATTACATATGCAAATGTATATGTAAGCCTCATTTGCACAAAAAAAAATGTAAATTAGCTTCCAAAAAAACCCCTGCATAATATCAGCAAACGACTGGGAAAGGCACAGTCATGTTACTATAGTGAAACTTTTGTCTGTAATGTTTCTGTCACAGGAACTTCTTCACAACAGGAGTTTCCCTGTACTATCTATAATACAATTAAAAAAGTAGCTAGCTTTTTATAGTCATCCCTCACCTATCGCGGGGGTACATTCCAGAGGACCCTGCGCAATAGGTGAAATCCGCGAAGTAGCGACCTTATATTTATTTTATTATTTATATATATTTTAAGGATTTATGAACCCTTCCCACTCTCATAACCTTTCCCACACTCTTATAAACACTTCCTATGCTCTTAAACACTTTCTACACTCTTAAACATGCGTAAATTTAACAACCTATAATATTCTATATGGGTACTCACCAGTGCAGTATACTACAACTTGAATGATCAAGATGATGAACTAGCTGTGCAGTACTGATGACGACGAAGGGGATGACGATGGGATGAACGGTCACTGAGCCAATCAGCGCCCAGGATACAGTACACAGTGCTGCTGTTGGTCGCCTTCCATCCATCAGCCAATAATGCGCCGTGTACAATCTCACGTGGGCAAACTAGCTCAAGCGGTAGTGGCGTACACTGTGTGTTCATTGTGTATTCATCCGCTGATGAAATACATACTGTATTTTATTTCGATTTAATATTCTTTTAATGTTTGAATTCATTTTTATATATTTTTTTATATTGCATATAAAAACCACGATACAATCAAGCCACGATAGGTGAACTGCGAAATGGCGAGGGATGACTGAAATCTAAAGAGGACATGAGGGAGGTCACTGGAGGAGCTGCTATAATGTAACAGTCTTTTTCCACCACATGGTACATGCTCAACTTGAGTTTTCTCCCTTTTTTCAGTTTTCCAAAACCAAATCAGGCAAAAGTTCTGTATAATACTTTTTTTCAGGATCCCCTCCATCAAGGTTACAAGCAAGCCGAGGTGATATTAAACCCTGCTGACTACTGATTTTCAGAGAGAATCGTCACGATTGCCAGTGTTTAATTTTTTTAGTGAGTGGTTTGAGTATCCGTTGACAACCTTTTATTTCATGGCGTAAATATAATGACAAAGTAAATGAAGAATTAACAAAAATTGCCATGAAATCACTGTTCATTATGCCTTGAGTAAAGACGAGTCACCTTGTTACCTATTTCACATTCCTGACTGTCGTTAGGCTAGGCTTGGTAACCGCTTTCACAATGCTCCTGGATTCTACCGGGTATATCTCAGGCGATTCGGGTCCTTACAACCCTAACCCTTTGTGTGTCCTGTTGAAGCTGACATCATGACAGGTTCATGCGGCATCGCTATTACAGTCACTTTCCTTAAGGGGTTCTATATCTGCAGTGGAAAAAAGTACCGGATACTAAGAGGGTCTAGAGCTGAAACCGAGTCATGAGGTTGAAAAAAAAAAATGCTGTGATTGATAACAGGAATTAAGCTGTTTCACAGACTGTTCCACAACATTTCATGGAATTATAAATTATTAAAAGATTTTAATTCATTAGTAATTGCAGTTGCTAGCACTCTTCTGTGCGGTCAGTGGAATAAAACACTTTGGGAGTGTGCTGTTAATAATCAGCTTTGTAATGAATAACTGCCATGCTTCACACCGGGTCATAAAACACCACCTCATTTGATTATTTTCCTATAACAGCATGCCAACATTTGTGTACTCTGCACTTACAGCTAATTCCTTTTCAATTTTAGGATTTCTTAATGTTAATTAACGTAGTTAAAGGGAACCATAATGTAAAGTATTACCATGTAAGACCATGTTGGTTCTAATGTACACAGAAGTGGATAAATGAGGTTTGGGTTTTTTCTAGGCATTCTATAAACAGCCCCAAAATTATCATTGGAACATGTACCGTAATTTCCAGACTATAAGCCGCTACTTTTTTCCCACGCTTTGAACCCTGCGGTTTATAAACCAATGCGGCTTATAGATTTTTCTTCGCTAACTGCCATCAGGGGGCGCTAAAACATGAAAGATGCAACAGATCAATGCACAGAAGGAAGACATTACCGGTAGTTTTTGGCACTTGACGCAAGAAGCATGACATGCACATTAAGGTATGTAAATAAACATTTATAAACTTTTTTGTGTAAATATCTCATTTCACAACGTATTGTAGCGACGCTTCCGGGTGTGGGCGGGGTTTCCCATCATGCGCCGGGGTGCATAATTTGCATAGTGGTAAAATCGTTTGTTTTTATTGTGTTTTAACTGTGTTCAGTGTTTGTTAGACTGTCAGAATTTATGCCATGTTGTGTTTTTGTTAATTGGGGGATATTTGGAGTGTTCTCTGTGCGCGTGTGCGCGCATAACTTCACCGTCTCCGAGGTGCTGTTTCGCTCGGGTGACGTGCGGCCAGTTCGGCCATGTGTGAGTGAGGTGAATGTGAGTGTTTGGGTGATTGATGTGCGAGTCTGTTCTTCCTCTGGTTGTATACAGATGAGCCTCCTAAGCTGTTGCTAGAATATTTTTCTAAGAGCTGATTGTCGCCTCCTCTGTAGTGTGATCATCTGGCTATGGAGGGAGCCTGCCTCCACCACAGTATATATCTGCGGCTTATAGTCTGGTGCGGCTAATATGTAAATATTTTCTTTTAAAATTTAGTGGGTGCGGCGTATATTCCGATGTGCTCTGTAGTCCGGAAATTACGGTAAGCATTTGTGAACTGTTTGGCACTACAAGTAATCAATATTCAGAAGAGGTGAGGCATCCAAGGTCATGAATATTTTCACACACTGGAACTAGTGAATGGAAAATGCTGATCACACACACACCCACACCTCCCTTCTTTTATACCTTCTTAGCCATTATGCTCAGTGTTCTCAGCTGCAGTCCTGTGGGACCTCTGGCTGTGTGCGTCACCAGCAGTGTTTTACCTAGTGTTTCTCTAGAAGAGGTCATCTCTAGTAAAGGATTGTAGGAATCGCAACTTCATGAAACCCTACAATATTTGCAGTATTATATAATAAAAATAAGGAACCACTGTGCTTGGTGTTTAGAACATTCCATACCAAGCCTTAAACAGCCCAAAATGTATTATGGGGTGTTTATCTACAGGAAGGTGTGAGGAGGCTCTGTTCTGAAGGAACGCTAGGGTCTGTTGGCAACCCCACAATGTCAGTCAGTGCACTTTCAAAAATAGGCAACCTGCAACCACACACTGCCGTCCCACTGAGAATCAGTGATAATGAAACACCTATACAGAAGAACGATAAGTGCTCTGAGGGGTGTGTGTGTGTTTACATTTAAACTGTGTAGAGGAGAAATTACGTAATTTATCTTTTATGGAAAACAACGACCTGTAAAAACACACACACACTTGTATTTATATATTTGTGGGGACCTCCCATTCATTTCATTTCTATAGGCACAACCCTAACCGGCAAACCTAACCCCTAACCTTAACCACAAGTAGCCAAACAAAATAGAAGACTTTTTTGGCTATTTCAGTTTTTTGATTGTTTTCACAGATTTTTGTAAAATTGAGGTTTTCCTTGTGGGACAAGAAAAATGTCCCCACAGGGTAAACAAACAAACAAAAAAAACTCTCTGCATTGTGTCCCCACAATGTTTTTTTTATTTTTATTTATTTATTTATTTTAAATATGTGGTCTTTTTTTCGTGTGTGTGTGTTTGTGTTTGTGTGTGTATATATATTATATACACACACCCTACATGAGCATTGGCTGCTGTGTTACAACAGGGACCAGCATTCCTTGCTAAAATTCTTGTGTAATTAATTTTTTTTTTTTTTTTAAACATTAATTCACACCCTGCATTAACCCATAATTAAATTCTTCACCTGTTTTGGCAATGATGTTAATCCGGTAAAAAGTGAAAGTGGAGAAGCACTGATGTAGAGGCAGAAACCTGTATAACATTGCAAACCAGTCATGAAAAGCTGTACTAATTGCTAGATTTGCTATAAATTAATATCATATGAGACTTTTAGTGTTTCATTTTTGCGTCATTTCACTATAGCAAATGGTTAATTTTTAAAGGCATGCTCTTGTTTTTTTTCCTTTAAGCTCATTTGTGTCTATGCTGTTGCATGTGTAATAATATCCTGTGTTAAGAAGGGAAAAAAAAAAAAAACCTGATACCTTTTCATTTAAAGCTCTCTCTAACTCTAGGGGAAGTTGTTGAAGACCATTGATAAATGTTCACAATAAGAAGCTAGAGTTGTGTAGTACGGGTTGCCAGGTGTGCAGATTTCCTGAAGAATTTGAATATACATGCAGATATGGATTTTCATTCTCATAGATATTTTTTATTTATAAGAGCTGTATAATAAGATACTGGTTTAGAATTTTGGTGGAAACATGACTTGGGCAAACTTCATGCTTTTAATGCTGTTTAATTGTTGGACTGCTTTTGTTATTCAGCTCTGACATCATAGCACGCAGTGTGCATCACAAACTCGTACATCAGTTTCACATCTAACATAGGAACGTAAGTCTGCGATGACTTTCTGCAAAATGTTTGCATAAATTTTATGTAATTATTTTTTTCCTTTGGTTATTCTTGGACATCTTTTTATTTGGGTTGCACCAGTTAAGCATTTAATGAGGTATCGACTATAATGTCCTGGTTTACTTGTTTTGACATGTGTCTTCACCATATATAGTAGGTGGTTCTGGGCTCCGTGATGAGCTCCAGCCTTGGTAAATTGATCATTAATGTCAGATGCATGGCCTTGGCTTTGTTTCAGGTACTGTTTGGTGTTTGCCCTGGCGTACCTTAGCTTCTGTCAGATCACACGAGTGTACGTCTTCGATTATGGCATGTACTCGGCCGACTTCACAGGGTAAGGATTGTGTGAGCAAGAATAATTGGGGCACTTTTAACTGATGCCTGCTTTTAAAGAAAAGTGTTTTAGTACGTTTACACTACCGTTCAAAAGTTTGGGGTCACCCAGACAATTTTGTGTCTTCCATGAAAAGTCACACTTTTATTTACC
>JAQMCW010000020.1:7431262-7459713 GCA_030068335.1 Chrysichthys cranchii
AAGGCACAAATAATGTGGTTTTTACGAATACGAATTTCGAACGAATACTTGGAAAAACATTTGTATTCGGGGACAAGAAAAACTTTATCAACTTTATATATAAGAGGATAAGGATTTTATTAAATCCCACAGAATAAGTCATGATCCCATGTTGAAAATATCCTGTTGACTGCTCTCTTTACTGAATAACCACAAGTCTGCACTGTTCTTTAGCAGTATAGTGTATATCCCATCATCTGGGCTGCTGGCAGAGGCCATGCTGAAATTGTCAAGCTCTTGTTAAAGGATGGAGCGAAAGTCAACTGTTCTGACAAGGTGAAGTCATTCAGCTTAAACTAGAAGAGCTTTAGCTCTTTGTATGTTTTGTACTGTAAACCTGTATGGCTAATTTGGGTATATATTTTTTGCCCTCAGTATGGCACCACTCCACTGATCTGGGCTGCCAGGAAGGGCCACTATGACTGTGTGATGCACCTGCTAGAGAACGGCGCTGATGTTGATCAGGAAGGGGCAGTAAGTGTGCTGCTTTGCTTCAGGCTTCATTGTCATGGTTGCAGTATTGCCACTTACCATGCATTGCTTTAACACTGGTCTGTTGTGTTCAGAATTCAATGACTGCTCTGATCGTGGCCGTGAAAGGTGGCTACACCGAGGTCGTGAAAGAGCTGTTGAAGAGAAACCCCAATGTGAACATGACTGATAAAGATGGCAACACAGCCCTGATGATCGCAGCCAAGGAGGGCTACACTGAGATTGTGCAGGATCTACTGGACGCAGGAACGTACGTCAACATCCCTGACAGGGTGAGTCCAACGTCAGTTCTGAACTCTGTGTGCATGCTCGTGTTTAGGACTTGGACATGTGGTGTCCAAAGTTTGCTTCTGTTGTTTTGCTTTGGGACTATAGAGTTAATGTTGTTAAAGTGTAAACGAAGCTTGCATAACTAGCAGTTAATATCATGCAGTATACATAAGTAAATCACATGCTTGCCTCTGTATTGCTCTAGTTGAATAATGTAAATAAAGCTTGGTTGCCGAATCATTTTCAAAATAGTATCTGATGATAATTTTGTTTCAGTTTTGTACGTCTAATACTAAATTACAATAATATACAGTGTATCTAATTTTAATGCTGACCTATTCTGGTATTTAAGGGGGACATTTGTGTAAATATGTTATAAGTAGTCCTTTAAAACAAAAGCACATATTGTAGTGTGATCTTGGTTGTATGTGTTTGTCTTTGTATTAAACGTTTAGAGTGGTGACACGGTGCTGATTGGGGCTGTTAGGGGTGGCCATGTAGAAATAGTTCGAGCACTGCTGCATAAGTATGCTGACATCGACATCAGGGGACAGGTAACACCCTTATTATACTGATCAGTAGAACACTTGTGGTATAAAACATACATCAGAGATCCTGTATTATAATTTTGTTTTTGTGTGCTCCAGGACAATAAGACAGCTTTGTATTGGGCTGTAGAGAAAGGCAATGCCACCATGGTCAGAGACATCCTGCAGTGTAATCCTGACACAGAGACCACTACAAAGGTACAGTGGTATAAAGAGCAGTTGTGTCTTTATATTATATGCACTGGTTATTTTTATTTTATTTAATTTTTTTTTAAAAAAGGGGGGGGCTTTACTAATGTGCCAGTATGTTTCAGGATTCTGAGACTCCCTTGATCAAAGCTACCAAGATGAGAAACATTGAAATTGTGGAGCTACTCCTGGACAAGGGGGCAAAAGTGTCTGCAGTGGATAAGGTAAGAGCGAGCTATATATTGTCATGTACAGCATATAACATAAATGAGGTCACATTTATTGCATGTTGGTCATTCTGAGAGTTCTCCCCTCTGTAGAAAGGGGACACGCCTCTTCACATTGCCATCCGTGGGAGAAGCCGCAGGCTTGCTGAACTACTCCTGCGCAACCCTAAAGATGGCCGCCTGCTCTACAAGCCCAATAAGGCAGGAGAGACGCCATACAACATCGACTGCAGCCACCAGAAAAGCATTCTTACTCAAATCTTTGGAGCTCGTACGTTCTACTCAGTTTTACCTAATAATGCTGTCCTTCTTCCAGCTATCTATTTCTTTCTCTCTTTGGTTAAGCTTGATGAAACCAGTGAAACGCTGAATAACGTGCTAAATATAATAAATTCTGTGTGTTTTTACTAGAGTTCCTGAGATGTGATGATGGTTCCATTTCAGTGTTTGGTGTTATATGCTTTTGTGATTTGTACATGGCATTGTGTATTAAGTGTGCATTTTCCTCTCAGGACACCTGTCCCCCACCGAGTCAGACGGTGACATGCTGGGCTACGACCTGTACAGCAGTGCTCTGGCTGACATACTGAGTGAGCCCACCATGCAGCCCCCTATCTGTGTAGGCCTATATGCTCAGTGGGGCAGTGGCAAGTCCTTCCTGCTCAAGAAATTAGAGGGTGAGTGTTAGTTTGGGCACCAAGTACACAGTTACAACACAAGATTACACACCGTGGCGGCGGCGGCGGCGGAATTAAAATGTTGAGGGGGTTGCGGCGGCGGAAAAGTGTGTCTTGTGGTGCCCCCCTGCTGGTTGGTGCCCAATATTCATTATTTATTTTCCAAAGCCACACGGAGCCGCAGCATAAGGATGAAAGAACCGCATGCGGCTCCAGAGCCGCAGGTTGCCGACCCCTGACCTAGCACTATTGTTTTGTGTTTGTATTTCTTCATCAAAACCAGACACCTGATTGTTATAGGTAATGATTTGGAATTTCTCACTCTGACAGATGAGATGAAGACGTTTGCAGGGCAGCAGATTGAGCCACTGTTCAGGTTCTCTTGGCTAGTGGTGTTCCTGTCACTCTTGCTGTGTGGCTGTGTGGCTCTACTCCTTGGCTTCACTGTGGACCCCAACCTGGCCATTGCTGTCTCCCTCAGCCTGCTGGCTCTGCTCTACTTGTTCTTTGGTAAAAACAGCTCTGCTGTTGAGAAAATTTTGCATATTAGGTACACAAGGGGGCAATGTAGGCAGTGTCTGGCTTAAGCCTCTTTTTGTTTTCTTTCTTTTAGCTGTTTATAATGGAGAGCTTGTGTTAATGCATTCCTTTTGTTTCTCTCTCCTCAGTGGTCGTGTACTTTGGGAGTAGACGTGAGGGCGAAAGTTGGAACTGGGCTTGGGTTCTCAGTACTCGACTCGCTCGTCACATTGGCTACTTGGAGCTACTTCTCAAACTCATGTTTGTTAATCCTCCAGAGCTGCCTGAGCAGACCACACGGGCACTGCCTGTCAGGTAATTAAACTTCAGTGCCTCTCAACTCTATCTTGATATCTTAATATCGGTATTATTATTATTATTATTGACAATAATAATAATAATAATAGACTGTACATGAAGTGGTAATTGTATGAAGTTTGGTATTAAAAATTATTTACATGGCTCAATTTAAGATTTTTTTTTTTTTTTTTTACAATTTATGAGGTTTATAACATTTAAATTAAAATTTTAAAAATTTAATTTAAAAAATTAAAAATTTAATACATGAAAAAAGTCTACTTGATTAGTATATTAAATTCACATGCTTTAAATTTGCATCCTTACAATAATTAAAAAAAAGCTAATATTGTATATGATTCATTTTGTTTACTAGTATAAAGCATTTTGCTTTTTATTCTTTTTATTCTATTGCTAGGGTTAGGGTTAAATTTCCCCAGTGTTGAATCAATGAAGTCTTATCTTATCTTATCTTGTCTTATTTGCAGTTTTGAAGGTTGAAAATGTTTGTTTCCAGGTTTCTGTTTACAGATTATAACAGGCTGTCCAGTGTTGGTGGAGAGACTTCCATGGCAGAAATGATCGCCACTCTCTCTGATGCCTGTGAGAGAGAGTTTGGTTTAATGGCTTCCAGACTTTTCCGTGTCTTTAAGACAGAGGACACTCAAGGTAAAGGCTATCCTGCTGCCTGTCTCTAACATTGGCATTTTTAAAATACATACAGTTTCAAATACCATCAGATGTTCAAATGGACTTATGTGATAAACACCAGGCAAAAAGAAATGGAAGAAGACATGCTGCATCCCATCCTTTGTGATCTTCCTCTTCATCCTGGGTTGCCTGGTCACGGGAATGGCCTTGTTGGCCGTCTTCAAGGTAGACAGCAGGAACCAGACCATAAATGCGGTGCTGGTTGCCATGGCAAGCGTGGTGGGCCTGGCTCTTCTGCTGAATTGCAGGACATGGTGGCAGGTGACTGATTCGGTACTGAACTCACAGAGGAAGAGGCTTCACAGTGCTGCTAACAAGATGCAGAAACTTAAGAGTGAAGGTTTCATGAAGGTGGGTATATCAGTCATACATGCATACTGTTTCCAGGGTAGATCTAATTATTCACACTGTCTTGTAAATTGATCTTGTAAATTTACTTTCTCTTTACACAGAATGTATTCCTGAACATGATTAATGAGACATGAGTTTAATATAATATCTGTTACAGGTAAAAGCAGACACCTAGCTGTCAAAACAGGCCGGCCTGTTATAGGAATGCTATTTAAATAAGTGTAATTACACTTCCCAAATCATAAATTTCAGCATGACGTATTGTGGTTACACCAGAATTGCGATAATATACATAATACTGCTACACCAAGCTTTTTGCTTATAAACCAGCCCTAGTATGTCATTCTAAAGTACATAGCGTTTAGTGTAAGAATGCGTTGCATAGTACATGCATTGAATTGTGCATGAATGTGAATGTTTTGGTGTTGATTTGTAGTTTCTGTTTATTTCAAGACATCCGGACTACATGCATACTTATTCCACACAGTGTAGCCTCACACTGTTGTCTGACTTTACTTTGCAGGTGTTAAAAAGTGAGGTGGAACTCATGGCTAAAATGGCGAAGACTATTGACAGCTTCACCCAGAATCAAACACGTCTAGTTGTCATCATCGATGGTCTGGATTCCTGTGAGCAAGATAAAGTCCTGCAAATGTTGGATACGGTGAGGAACAGTAGCCCCTAGAACAGTGTTTCCCAACCACTGTGTGGCGGCACATAAGTGTGCCGTGAGAAATCAGCAGGTGTGCCGTGGAAGATTATCCAATTTCACCTGATTGGTAGTGTAAGCGAGCGGTGTGTAGTGACAGGCAGAACAATTACGTTCTCTTTCACTAGACTCTAGTAACTAGAGGGCAGTACAACTTCTTGCTCGAATTAAGTGGGTTGCCAACCGCCAGTAAGACGAAGACGAAGAAGAAATACGAAAGTACATGGTCATACTGCGAGTGAGACTACACCGCAGGTAATAGCAATGGATAAATATTTGAAGAGAAAAAGTAGTCAATCTGACCTGGGTCCTGGAGAAAATTCCGACCCAGAAGAAGGCCCTAGCATGAGTAGTGGTCAGAAGAACGCAAAAAAGGTGAGCTGAAGCCAATACAATTTAAGTTATCTTGCCTTGGATTCACTTATACTGGGGAACCAACCGAACCAATTCCGCTATGCCTGGTGTGCGGGGAAAAATTGTCAAACAGTGCCATGGTTCCAAGTAAACTTAAACGCCATCTCCAGACAAAACACCCATCACTTCAAAACAAGAACACGGACTGTTTTGTACAACTGCGTAAAACAGACTGAGAAACAGGCAGCGTTAATGAGGAAAACCACCAAGACGAGTGAGAAAGCACGTAAAGCTAGCAGCCAAGTTGCTGAACTCATCGCTAAATCAAAACAGCCAGACACCGTAGCAGAGACATTAATACTGCCTGATTTTCATTATATTTCAATAAATATACTTTTTGTGACACTTTTGTTTGGTGGTGTGCCTTGTGATTTTTTAATTTGAAATATGTGTCGTTGCTCAAAAAGGTTGGGAAACACTCCCTTAGAATATTTTTCAGCCAGCAGAGGTCTCTACTGTGTCACTTTTCTTAAAAGGATTAATCTATTTGAGTTTCTTTCCAAATTGAATGAAAGATTCATGAAGCTGGTGCAACAATTCACGGCACTCCAAAGCATTTGTATAGGAGTTTGAAAACTTTCAAACCCTAAAGCGTTTTTTCTTACCTTTTATTACACATACTCATACTACACTGTAAAAGAAATTTGGTGACATGCACAAATAGCTATACATGCTGCAGGAACAGCAACAATTTACCATCTAAAAACATGTATTTCATGGCTCATCCAAGAGAAACAGTTCAATTTAATTCAAAACATTGTGTTCTATTGCAAGTTCAAGCCAAACATTGTAACTGGTTGAAATTTTGATCTTCTTGTGATTCTTTTGCTCGCCAGGTGAGGGTGCTTTTCTCCAAAGGTCCTTTCATCTCTATCTTTGCCAGTGACCCTCACATCATCATTAAAGCCATCAACCAGAACCTGAACAGTGTATTGCGTGACTCCAACATCAACGGGCATGATTACATGCGCAACATCGTACACCTGCCCGTCTTTCTCAACAGTCGAGGCCTTAGCAGTGCTAAGAAGATGTGTGCACCAACCCCAGCTAACGGAGAAACGGGCAATTCAGAGGGTGAGTCAGATTATCTGACACTTTGCCGCAATACAATACAATGGTTATGTGCAAAGAGTCCACTCTGGTGGAATTTTCACATGAGCAGGGGTAACACTTTTTAAACTGTGCACAGCTTGGTGGTATGTGTGACAAACAGGGATATGGTGGGATGGCAACACATAGGTATTTACCATTCAGTGCAAGGTAAAAATGGAGACAATTGCTCCAGCGTGCACTGAATACAACTATATGTAACCATACAGCCCTGAAGTGTCTGATTTCTTACATACAGATCTTTTTGCCATTTTATGGGTTCTGTTTCTGACCTTTTTGTATTTATGTACTTCCTGTTTGCAGGTTGGCATGAGGAGCTAGACAGGAAACTATCCCAAAACAGTCTTGGTGAAATGGCTAAGCTGGGCAGTAAGACCACTTTGAATCGCAGGGTGAGCCCATCAGGATTGCCCTCCTGCACCATGTGAACCGCAGTATTCTGTCTTCCTCATGACAAAGGGAATCTGTAGTCTGTAGTCTGTGATATGCCCTGGCACAATAACCACATGGTCGCTGTACCTTGACTGAAGCAGGTTTAACTGAATTCCCTTCCACTGTAATTAACTAGAGTTATTGTGATTTTTCTGTAGGATGGAGATACTCCAGGAAGCCTCTGATATATTGTCTCCTGCAAAAACCAAATTAAAAACCAAATTAAAGTAGTGTCGGGGCTTAAAGTGATAAATAATGAAACTTAGATAATGTTTAAAAGGATCTGTCAGGGAAATAATACTTTTGGGGAAGTTTGCTAAGTTCCTAACATGTATATCCTAGTAATTAGGATAGTAATTGTAGTAATTATCAAGAGCAACTTAAAAAGCCACAAGCCCTACAACAAGCACTTAAAGTTAGAGCAGTTTGCATTGAAACCCATGTGTCTGTATTGGGTATGAACATGGAACTCTTTGTGTAATCACCATGCCTATAATCCTAAAGACACTCATGATTACTTGTAATTGGTTGTAACGTCCATAGTCTTATAGAAATCTTTACATATTATTTTTACCGTATCTTTTTTAGACTGTGTGACATTTTAAAGGTTGAAACTTAGTGTTACATTGTTTTTTCCTCTCTTTAGGACACATACCGGCGTCGTCAGATGCACAGGTCAGTCACACGTCAAATGTCCTTTGACCTGTCCAAGTTGCTGGTCTCTGAGGACTGGTTCAGTGACATCAGCCCTCAGACTATGAGGAGACTGCTCAACATTGTGTCTGTCACAGGTAAGATCTACCACCAGACTGTTTCTCGTGTGTTTTCTTTCATTTAAATGTCTATATTATACAAGAATCTGTGCATCATTTACATAGGACGATTACTGAGGGCCAATCAGATCACTTTTAACTGGGACCGGCTGGCATCCTGGATCAACCTGACTGAGCAGTGGCCCTACCGCACATCGTGGCTTATCCTGTACCTGGAAGAGACTGATGGGATACCAGAACAGGCCACGCTCAAAACCATCTATGAAAGGTTCAGCACTGATTATTATAGCATCAATTCTTTCTTAAACATATCAACATCTAATCTATAAACATCTACCTGACTGATTAGTTTTTATGACTATGTTCATAGACCTCCACTGAGATATACATACCTGGTGTTTCTAAGGGGTTTATGAAAGGATGCACATAAGCAAGTGCCATATGTATAAAGAAATATGTTGGGTTTGGAAAGTATTCAGGCCCCTTTAGTTTTTATATAATTTATTTTTGTTGGATTAACTTGACCTTTTTTCCATCAGTCTATATGCCAATAAACCATAATGACGTAGCAAATTTATGAAAAAAATCAAAAACTGAGATCTCTCAATTAGATAAGACCATTTAATCAGTACTTTATAGAATCACCCTTGGCAGCAATTACCACTACAAGGAGTCTTGTGTAAGTCTCTACAAGCTTTGCACAGTTGAATTTGGCCAGTTTCTCCCATTTTTCCTAGCAGATCCTATGAAGCTCAGTCAGATTAGATGGGGAGCTTCTGTGAGCTGCTGACTTTAGGTCTCTCCACAGATGCTCCACGGGGTCTGGGCTTTGGCTGACATTCAGAGACTTGTCCTGAAGCTACTTCAGCATTGTCTTGGCTATGATTAAGCTAGTTGTCATGCTGAAGGTGAAATCTTTTGTCCCAGTCTGAGGTTGTGTGCACTCAGGAGCAGGTTTTCTTTAAGAACCTCATTTGTATTTTACTGCATTCACCTTTTCCTCATTTTTGGCCGGTCTCTCTGTTCCTGCCACTGAGAAGCACCTTCATACCATGATGCTGCCACCACAGTTCTTCAGGTATTGGTCATGGTGGATGGTATTGGTCTGTTGTTTAGTTGTACCTGGTTTTCGCCAGACACAGTGCATTGAGATCAGCTCATAGGGTTCGGATTTTGTCTCGTCAGAGCAGGGAATCTTTTTCCTCATGCTCTCAGAGTTCTTTGACTATCATATGCCTTTTATTCAGCAATGGCTACTGTCTAGCCACTTTGCCATAAAGGCTTAATTGATAGTGTAATGATTGAAGGTGGTTCTTAGGTCAGGTCCTCAGTTCTCTGCTTAGGACCTCTGAAGTTTGTTAGAGGCCATAGAGTTCTTGGTCATCTCCCTGTCAAAGGCCTTTATAGCCCAATTACAGAGTATGGCTGGACAGCCAGATGTAGGAAGTATTCTGTTGGTTCCAGACTTTGTCCATTTCGCAACATTGGAGCCCACTGTGGTCTTGGGAACATGCAAAGCTTTAGAAATGGTTTTCTACCCTTGCATAGATCTATGTCTCGACAGAATTTATCACAGAGGTCTTCTAAGAGTTCCTCTTTGGCTTGGTTTTTGGTCTGTAATGCACTGTGAATTGTGGAACCTTATACACACAGATGTGTGCTTTTATATTGAGTCTAATCTAAAAGAGTTGCCAAAGATGGACTCCCGTCAAGTTCTAGGGACATCTCAAGGTAATCAAAGCTAGCAGGATGTGCCTGAGCTCAATTTGGAGTGCCTAAGCCATGGGTCTGAATACTGTCAAAATAAGCTATTTCAGTTTTTCGTTTTTAATAAACTTGCAATAATTTCTAAAGACATGTTTTTGCTTTGTCATTATGGGTTGCTGTGTATAGATTAATGGCCAAAAAAGGCAATTGATAGATTTTAAATTAATTAGTATACAGAAACACCTGTACAACTGCTTATTCATGCAATTATCCAATCAGCCATTCACATGGCAGCAACGCAATACATAAAATCATACTGATACAGGTCAATAGCTGTAGGTAATGCTTACATCAAACAAAAACTAGATGCTTTTAGCCTTTGAACACTTCTGTATTTAGGCACATGTTCACTGTTTTAGGTTTTATTTTTCATCCTCATCAGGATCTCATAAATGAAAACATCTGAAATTTAGGTCACAACAAGAGTTTTGGCTTCTCCAAGAGCAATAATATCCCTATATGATCACATATGTGTTCACACTTGCTATCTGCATACTACTTCATGGTTTGGTTTTGTGACTAATAACACAAAAAACAACATTTATTTTATATTATAGCTGTAACAGTTATATATGCAGCATTTTGATTTTCAATGAAACCATTATCTATGGGTTTCAGTTAGAGATACATACATAATTCCCTACAGTGTGTGCAAATGCCAGCAGCTTAAGGGGTTGCACAAAGGCTTGCAAAACTGTTCACGAAGATCTCCATTTCAGCACTACCTTGTGAGCTGGGAAAGGTCATAGTTTTTGAGATTGTTTACCTTGTCCTTATAGGTGTATATGTTGCTGTCTTTCTATGTAACAGAATTTCCAAGAACATTCCCACCACTAAAGACGTGGAGCCCTTACTGGAGATAGATGGAGATGTACGGAGTTTCGAGGTGTTCCTCTCCTCTCGCACCCCAGTGCTGGCTGCTCGAGACATCCGCACCTTCCTTCCATGTACAGTCAACCTAGATCCTAAGCTCCGAGAGATTATAGCAGGTGAGAATCCTGCAGCTGGCCTTCTTCGGGGATTCGAGGATTAAATATCAGGACTGAGGTTTAGCCCTAATGTTCTGTTTAGGTGAAAAGTAAATGTTTAAATAAGCACACACACACCTGCTTTCAAAAGGATTCCTGAGTATGCAAAAGGATTTTGATGCATCTGTTTCACAAACGTAATTTATATTGCTAATAACTGAGATCAAAATTGAGACGCTGTTTTCAAATAATGTACACAATGGTCTGAGTCAGTGATGTATCTCTTGTATAGTAAGTGAACAAAACATGCAGGTTTGCAGACTGAAGTAGATATTAGATTTTGTGTTTCTCTATCACTGGATGCCTTGTAGTAGACCACAGCTTCTCTGCTTCCTGCTTCCTCAGATGTCCGGGCTGCTCGGGAGCAGATGAACATGGGTGGGGTTACATATCCCACACTGCCCCTGCACGACCCTGCTGTCCGCCCCACATCCATCTACAGCCAGCATTCCTCAGCCTGCTCGCCCACGGCCTCGTACAACGGGCCATACAATGCGACCGGTGTGTCCCCTCAGCCCCACAGCGCCTTCTACAGTGGCATAGCTGGCCCTCAGCACCCCTATTACAACAGGGTAAGTGTCCCTACAAAGGCTCCCTTCAGCCTTCACCCAGCGATGCAGATGAGTTGGAACAGCAGTCTGGGGTCAGGTTTCTTCCTACTGTGATTGATACAGTAAATATTAGCTGGGCTATAAACAGGTTTATGTGACACAAAGCTTTCTCTTAAGGTGTTTTTAAAGGTCTGTATGATGCCAGGGTTGCTTTGGTTCTTTAAGATGAGCTCTATAAAAATGAAGACTAAAAATGAAGGATTTTCTAATCCATGAGTAAAAGCAATTTCATTGTACAAAGTATCAAATATTTTACCACCATTTTAGCTGGCATCTTTGGTATTCAGTGTTTCAGTGGAGTGGTACCACCAGGACTGAATGGTACTTGGGGGCAGGGATAGCAGCACTATATATTGCTGATTGCTGATTAAGACAACACAGACAAGCATCGATTAAATATGCACAGACTAAAACACTGAATACTTTGGTTTAATCAAAAGCAAAAAAGTGCTGATTTATTTCTTGACCTACACAAACATTTAATTTGTTACTACCTATACTAGAACAAATAGTGATTTCTCTGTCACAACTGTAGCGACAAATGACAATTTCTGCAATGGGTTAAAATTAAAGTTATTTTATTTTTGTCAATGTGAATTTTTCATCTTGTTGGCTATCAGCATTGTATTCTAGCTGCAACCAACATATGATGGTGAACCAAACGGCAAATCAGACAAAGGAACAAAATGAACTCATTCATGTTGTCGCCTTCACTGCCATTATTTCAGTTGTCTCTCAAGATAGTGAGAAAGTAAAGTAGAAATAGTAGATTCTTGCTGACCTAATGACATTGTTGAACTTTAGTAGTCGCAATCTGTTCATTTACAGGATGTGGGATGAGTTCACTCCTTAGATTCCAGCTTCAACCTTTAATTTTCAAATTTTCTACTTTCTCTGGTCTCGAAACAGTTTTTCATTTACAATTTTCATTTATCACCTCCCTGGTGTAAGGCCATTATCAGATTTAATTTGATCATTTCCATTGTTTTAAGTTTTGTGTGTGTGTGTGTGTATGTACGCATGTGAGCAGAACCCCTTATTGTTAGAACACTTTGTGTTTGTATTTAATTTTCATTTACTAAATTTGTTTCCTTTTTCAAAATTCCCTCTCCCAGCCTTATTTCCCCCACCATGTTTACGTGCTGCCCCGGCAGTATGCTGGCAGCTCCCATCTCACTTACATCCCTGCACCTCCACGCCCACTCATAAAAGCGACCCATCCCAGGGAGCCTAGCTCTGCAATCGTAAGTACTGGACCCAAGGAGGTAGTGCCTTATACCTAGACCACCTCTGATTTTAATGTCTTCATGTGTACTGTGCTTCATTTGCAGCCCTTTTACTCATAGATGTGGGGTTTTTTTGTTTGTTTTCTAGCTAACATTCTAACTTATTCTGCATTTACTAGGATGTATTTCTGTTTCTTAGGCTTATTGGGGTCTTGGTGTAGAATCTTTTTTTACTTTATGATGTATAAATTAAGGCACAATTATAGTTTTTGTCCTTTTTGTATTTTTAATGCCATGCTCTTAACAATTGTAACATTTAAGCAGAGTACTTTGTTGTGTGTGCGTGCATGTGCGTGCGTGCGTGTGTGTACGCGTGTGTGCGTGAGTGTGAGGACAGTTAAGTTCCTGCCGTCTGTTCACACACATGCACACAGTGTCAGTGACGTCAACCACCAGCTGTCTAATGCTCACTGGAGCCCATAGTGGAATACAAACTCCACCTGCTTTGCGAAACACATACCTTCTCCCTTGATACACTTTTTTTCCCTGTTTCATTGCAAATGGCCTATATGTGGTTCCCTCACATTCTCCACCTCCTCTGTCTCTTCCCTCCTCTCCTTCTCTCCTTTTGAGCAGTTAAAGGTAGCATCTTTGAAAAAGAACCAGGTACTGAATTCCTCTAGACTTGGCTTAAACACCGCTGCTGTGCCACCCTGTTCATGCTGCCCATCCTTAAAACTACCTTTATCACTTGCTCACCTTCCTTTACACACACTTATTCTGCACCAAGATCTCCCAGCATGCCCTATGGGAACTGACATAATCTCAGCAGGGAAGGAGGAACTAGGGTGTTAGGTATGAAGCTAAATTTAAGTAACAATAAAGAAGCGTGTTTTCCTCAGCAGCATGTCTTATTTCATTCTATAGCTACCTTTACATTTTAAACTGGCAGCGTAACTCCTTCCCCCAAAGTATTGTTTAGATAGCTTATCAAAAGGATATTTACATCCAGGATATCATTGAATTTCACCTCTAAACCCTGACCTTGAACCTTAAAGTCCCATGAAACTGTGTCACGGATGCTGGGAAATGTATTTCCGCGTAAATATAAATTTAACATACAGTTTTCTTCTGATATTCAGCATTCTGGTATGAAAAATTATGTAGTGCAGAATTAGCTGTCACCCCTGGAAAACATTTCACATTTTTAGAGCAAAAACAGTACTTTGCTAACAGGGAGTAACTTGAGACATAGTTATTATTAGATGTAACTTCATTGATTTTGTGTAGAATTTTTTCAAGGGCTATGAATTACGTTATAGTTCAGTGATTAGTTAACCATTTTTATCTTACTAGAACGCCAAACAAAACTCTTCCTCACCATTTCTACAATCCTTCATTTCAGTATGACGCTCCTCTTTGCTAGAGTTTAAATTCAAGCTCTTTTCCTATTCTCTGAATAGCTTGGATGGCATACTAACAACGAGCATGATGTTTGAATTTTTGCCCAATGCGCTTTGGCTACCTCATTCTGAGGGTCTCAGAAATCTCGTCATAAATGTGCAGGTGGTGCTAATGTGTAGGAACTGATTATTTTCTTTGTGCGTGTATGTTGTGTGTGTCAGGGCACTGCTTCTGTGGTGTCAGGCACCCCATCTGTGCTGCTCAGCTCCATGAATACAGACATGGTCTGTGAGCGTCTCAGGGTGATGGAAGGCATCGACCAAGGCATGCTGGCCCAATACACTGCCACCATTAAGAAGGTGTGTTCTTTGTTTGTGTGTGTGAGAGAGAAAGAGACAGAGAGAGATGTGGTGTGTGCTTATCTTTCCCAAAGAAAGAGTTGTGCTTCTCCTAATCGATGTTTGTCACAGGCCAATGTCAATGGACGGGTTTTATCCCAGTGTAACCTGGACGAGCTGAAGAAAGAGATGAGCATGAACTTTGGAGACTGGCAGCTCTTTAGAGGAGTTGTGAGTTCATATGTACTTCTCTTTGAACTAGCCATTTATTTGATTCATTGCTTCTAAAAAATGTTGAATGTTCAAAGAACTATCAAAACAGCCTGTTTGGAACAAGTAAACCGATCCAAATTCTGCCAAATGATGTTTTCGTTAATGATCCCAGAAGGTGAGGCATTGATGCCAAAGCCTTTTGCCAGCTGCAGGTGTAGTGGAGGCTTGTCCTTCCTATATGCAAACTATGCAAGTTGTGTTGAGCCCCCATTGCCCTGAGCCCTCCCATGGCACACCCCATAGCACATTAGGAATTTAGTTCTTTTTTATTCAGATAAGCTTATTAGATTCCTAAAGTTTTTTAAGCAGCTCAACAAAAACAGACATGTTTATATCTTAAGTAGAACAGAAATGCACTCGCTCTAATGACACCCTGTTGTGTGCAGGTGATGGATTTGCGTCACTTAGAGAGCCAAGTCCTGCATGAAGAGGCGCCCAGTGAGCAGGGCAGCAGCATGGTGGGTCAGAGAGAGACTACTAGGAATTGCGGTACTTCAGGCCATGGAGGACATGCTAACACTGATACTTCACCCATGTATAACTTTAACCTTAGCTTTGAGGAGCTCTCTAATGTGGGCCTGGATGAGAATCAGAGGAATCCCAATCCTCCGTGGATGGTGAGTCTACTTTTGCAGCTTTTGAAGATACTGTTGGTGTTTTATTTTAGTACTTGATCAAATTGATTCTCTCGATATTGCATACTCTTTGTAGAACACTACACACCGCACCCCCAGCATGTCCAGCCTGAACTCTCAGGAGTCCTCCAACGAGATCTGCAAACTCACTGACAAGCAACAGGCTGAGTACCGCAATGCCTACCAAGAGTACATCGCCTCAATGTCACAGCTTGAGGCAACAGGCAGTGGGATGGAGAAGCCTGTGCAACCCCATCCAGGCCAGTTTATGCACTCCAGCTCAGAAGATAAGAATAAAGAAGGATGTGATCAAGATGGACGCAAGTCCTACTCTAAGCGAGCTGGTGGAAAGCCAGCAGTGGATGCAACTGACTATGCTTCCCCTGAAGCTGCCACTCTTGATCCCATCAGCGAGGAGGATGAGAAGGTTGACCATGGCTCGTCCAAGTCCCTGCTTGGACGCAAGCCCTCTGCAGAGAAGCTGGGCCTCTTCCAGAGTGCTGACCTGAAGCTGAAGGCCGCAGGAGGGCTGCGCTACCAGAAGTTGACCAGTGATGACGAAGAGTCAGAAGAATCTGATAACACCCCCCTGATTAAGGATGGCAAGAAAGTTGTGCCGAAGTGCAGCGAGAATGAGGATTCATCTTTAGCAAAGGGAAAAGAGTACCTCTCTGACGGCATGCTGGATAAAAAGGACTCGTCTGATTCAGGCGTCCGTTCTAACGAAAGCTCACCCAATCACTCGCTGCAAGACGAGGAGGCTGACCTGTCTCAGTCAGAGAGGACCAACCTTATAGAGCTAGATGAGGAGAGCCTAGCCCGCAAGAGAGGCCTGCCTAATAGTTTGAGTGGCCTCCAGGATCCAGCAGTTGCACGCATGTCAATCTGCTCCGAAGACCAGTGCAGCCTTCTGGCCAGTAGCCCTGAAGAAAGCTGGCCTTCATCTAGAAGTTGTAACCTCAACCGCACTCCCAGCAACAACACCCTCAACAACAATACCAATGCCCAGCAGGGGAACCGTCCCCGCCAGCCAAATGAAGGTTCCAACACAACTGGCAGTGAGGTCATCATAACCCCTGGGTCCAGCACCACCACCACCACTACCTCCACCTCCACATCCAGCACCCACAATGAGAATGTACGTGTAGTGCACTTGAAGAGAGGCCTGAAGCCTGGAGACCCACCTGAGATCTGCACTGTGACCTCTGACACAGTGGTCTTCAATGAGGAGCGTGAGAGCATCCTATGAGATCCTGGACCCTGGTCCTGCCAAAGTCCTATGTCATGTTTCAGACATGTGGATTTATATGTTAGGTGTTGTGATGCATGCTCAGTGGAATGTGTAATCCTAATGGTTCAGTGATGTCTCTGTATTTCAGTATTGAATAGTGGTAGTCTGTCCACTGTAGTTTACCTACTTAAATGCTGCCTGTATCCTGGTTTTATCAGTCATTTTTAGAAGAAACCTTAAATTTATGTAATAGCCTTTTTTGTGAAAAATACAGTTAACAGTATTACTGCTTTATTTTCTTTTTGAGTATTCCAAATTGGCCAAGGTGAACATGAGCACTCACGCCATCTACTAAAATGACACCAATAATTGTGGGCTGTAATTAAACACATTCTCTAACCCTCAGTTCC
This sequence comes from Chrysichthys cranchii, assembly GCA_030068335.1. Classification (NCBI taxonomy): domain Eukaryota; kingdom Metazoa; phylum Chordata; class Actinopteri; order Siluriformes; family Claroteidae; genus Chrysichthys; species Chrysichthys cranchii. The sequence continues at coordinate 7,447,944 of JAQMCW010000020.1, forward strand.
TCCATCTGAAACACAGTTTTAAATAAACTGACCATCATGGTCATGGCTTAGTCAGTTGTGAAACACTGTTGTGTTGTGTTGTCAGTTGCATGCTTCCTGTCAAAATGTGAGAGGGTTTGCTTAAACTTTAAACTCAGGCCTAAAACAAAGAAAAGTCCTTCCTCTAAAGCCATCTCTTATGGTCAAAGGTATTAATTGTTCAGTTACACTATGGATCCTGACCTAGAGTTTATATAGTTTAAGAAACCCTGAAAAGCATTAGGAGCAGTGACATGCATGTGTCTCACTCCATTAAATGTCAAACGTGAAACAATATTAGAAGTTGCATGCACTAAGCTGTACTTTTGTCTGTTTACTTGTATTAGCTGCCTAAGGCAAAGAAGCCAATGTGAGAACTGAACCATCTACCATGTGGGGAAAAATAAAATATATATAATGATAGCTTTTCTGCTTTATGGATCTTTTCATGCATGTTTAGAGAAATGTAGTTATTTAGTTTAAACAACTGAACTGGTTTTGAAATGGCTTTATGCTGTATGCATCCCTAGGACATTTTAAATAATTAAATGTAATATTTTCACAGAGGGTATAGCAGGTAACACTCATCTCACAGCAGGTCCTTGGTTCGACCCTGGACTTGGGTTACTGTCTCTGAGGTTTCATATGTTCTTCCTGTGTCTCAAAATCATGCTGTTAGATAGATTTGCTAAGATAAACTGCCCCTAGGTGTAAAAGAGTGTGTGAATGTGTGTGTGAAGGGTGCCATTCATTGGACTGGTGTGCCCTCCATGGTGTATTCCGGTCTTATCCATGGTGTTCCCGAGAGCCACCGCAACCCTGCCTAGGATAAAGTGGCTATTAAAGATGAATGAATGAACCTCCATTTCAGGCTTTATTCCACTGATCCTAATCAACTTTATCTATAGCACAGCTCATTAATCAATCCCAGTCAGAAACCATTGTGTCCAAAAGTTCGTGAATTCTGCATTATTCTAGGATGACCATTTTCTAAAATTTGTATTGGTAAATAGCAAATATACACTGGATGGGTGAACGATTGTGGATACCTGACTGTCATACACTTAAGCGCTTTTTTCAGCATCATCCTATTACACATGATGTCCTGGTTTGCTGTTATAATAGCAACAAACTCTCTGGGAAGGCTTTCCACTAGAGGATTTGTCCTCATTCAGCCTCAAGACCATTAGTGAGGGCAGGCAATGATGATGTGTGAGGAGGTCTGGGGGCATAGTCATGCTGGTACATGTTTGGGTTCTTTAGTTCCAGTGAAACGAGTGTGATGGTCAGGTGTTCACAAACTTTTGCCCATATAGTATATTTGAACTTCCACACACACACTGTGTGTGTGTGTGTGTGTATAATAAGTTCTAATGCATTCTTCTTTGAAGAGGTGTTTTTCCTGCTAGTTATGTCAATACATAGACAAATGGCCCGTTTAGTAGTCTACATCATAATTAATTTATTTCATATAAAAGTGCAATTTACATTATTTATAGAAAAATCATTTGGCATTACTAACATCACATTCCAGCAGAATTAAAGAAAAAACATTGATGCGCTTTACAGGAATGGCAAGTGGTGAACAATTACTGTTCACCCTGCTTTAACATATCTTTCTCTCTCTCTCTCTCTCTCTCTCTCTCTCTCTCTCACACACACACACACACACACACACCTCATCTCATCTCATTCCCATGAAGGGATGGATCATCAGTGCTGGGGAGGATTTTCAAAGTTCTAATATTTATGCCTGTAGCAGGTAACAGGTCCCTCAGTAAACTAACCCTCACCCGGAAAGGGCTAAATGTACAATAATGGTATTGAAAGGTTATATTAATAGAATATTATTTTAATGTCATGATAAAACACAAAACTTGATTCTGAAAAAGCGCTTCCATAGCACATTATGGTGGGTTATATTATTCTTTTTTGTTTTCTCTTATTTTTATTTTATTTTGTTTTAAACAAAGCAAGCCCAAGGCTGAATGTCTGAATGGAGTAGGACAGTAGGTCAGCTACAGCGCCCTCTACTGGCTCAGGAGTATTTTTAGAGAGGAAAAAAAAAATCAATAAAAGTCTAAATGGAATGGTACTGCACAAATAATGTTAAAAGAACAGTTTAACTGTCATGAAGTTAAATCCTTGTGTTATAGTAAGTTTAACAGCCAAATATGATCTGTTAATCTCTCAGCACTTCTGATCATCTGAGCTCTGTGATCACACCAAGCCTGCAGTTTGACACTTTCATAAGAGGCGTTTCCCCTTTCTGTTCCTTTTCCTTTTCTTTTTTTTTTTATTAAAAAAAACAACAACAACTGGTTCTCTCAGTCCTGTAACGAGGTCTTCCTTTGGAAGAACGGTCGTGCATGGCCTGCAGATAAATAGGATAAATCAGACACACAGAATGGTTTATCTCCATTCGAGGGAAATCCGTGTCAGTCGAGATGAAGTCCAGGCAAAAGTACACGGAAGGATAACAACAAAAAAAAGAGTCCTGTTTTTGCTCCAGAGAAACACCTGCAAAATATTCACACAGACAGCGAGAGAGAGAGAGTGAGAGAGAGAGAGAGAGAGAGGCATGTTTAGAGAAGGAGGAGGCAGAGATCCGGACTCACTGGTGCTGCAGAGGAAGCTGCTGTGCTCAAATCCCCCCCCACCCCATTTTTTTTTTAACACCGAGCAATCCCATACTACCTCCACCATGGTCTTAGGACATCCTTGTGTCCTAAAATGTGTATAAATTTGGAACCTGGTCATGTATAAACCATCATACTTAGACACAATGGGTCCTTCTAAGTTCCTCCCCATGCAAGTGCACTCATTATAACCTACAAAAAAGTATATAAAGTAGCCTAAGCTTCTGAAATCTAGTTTCCACACATAGACCCATATACCTACTGCATTACACTGTCCATGAGAAACTGGTTGAAATTGCAGTCACAGATTATAGCACTGTGTGAGAAAGTGTCTTACCGCTTCAGATCATTATCTGGTCATCTGTGTTTGTTTCTCTTGCAATGTGACTCATCTGGAGAGACAAAAATCCCAACATTTAGAAATAAATAGTCCTTAAAAGGAACATTGTCTATGGTATAATACATATATGTATGTTTAATAAGACTGAGGTAATTACAGGGAATATTAGCAACGTGGCAGATGTTGTCATTATTATTGTTGCTGTGGTCGTTTTTGTTGATTGGTTCTAGTTTGTCTTTTGTGGGTTTGTCCGTATTTCATCTTGTTCATATAATAAAAAAGTAACATTGTGCTTTCTCTACAGTTATAGCTATTGTGACAAACTGTAACACACACACACACACCCTTTATGCTGGTAGTTAGTCTTGCCTTCTCCTGCAGTCAATTCCACACAAGTTTACAGATGGACACTTTCATATGCTCCTTTATATACACACACATTACATATTGTTTTCTGCTCTTTTTTTTTCTGAGCCAAAACACAGTTCTACATCACATAGGCGCATGCACATCACCACCTACTTCATAACATTCAAAAACACTGATGCCGTTGATGCTTCAGGATATCATCCCACCCTGTTGTCTAAATGTGTGAGATTTACATCTCTCTTAAGTGCAAATTTCATTTGCTAATTTCCTCTGGGTTGTTTCACCTACTTCTTACTTGCTTTGCATACTAAATGTAAAAGAGGTGCACGTTCAAACACCTAGAAATGAATCGTCCCGTGACGTATTAATACCCTAAATCCTGATATCCGGCACGGAAGTTCAGTAAAAGCCTGGGAGATGTCCTGCATCACAGAATCACAGCAGAGCTACGGGTGCCTACGAACTAGGCGACCCACGCTCCACCGACTATCCTATTCTTCATGCGCTTAAGCTTTAAATTAGTGCTGTTGTTCCCATGAACGCCATACTCTTGTATAAATAACCCAGCATCATTAGTTGTCCAAGTCATACACATGGTATTTTTTTAAGGACTTCATACTTGTGTCCACTTTTCTTCAGAAATGAGTACATCAGAGGTACAGCGCATGTCAAGATGCTTTTGGGGATAAAGTTTGAGAGGCCAGACTGAGATGGTTTGCACACATGTCCACAGGAGCGATAGGGAATATATCGGTAGAAAGACCCTGAGGTTGGACCCACCAGGCAGGAGATCTAGAGGAAGCCCAAAGAGGAGATTTATGGATGTAGTGAAAGAGGGCATGAAGATAGTTGGTGTGAGAAAAGAGGATGCAGAGAATAGAGTTGGATGGGGACGGATGATTCGCAGTGGCGACCCCTGAAGGGAACAGGCGAAAGGATGAGGAGGAGTAGACTTGTGTGCACTTTTCATGCGCAAGTCCAGAACCCCTATAAAGCCCTAACAGGTGAATTCTATTCTATTCTATTCTATTCTATTCTATTCTATTCTTTATTGTGGCAAGTTATCATCTTGTGCGCGCAGGATTACCTTTGGGGACTTTGGGGACTCAGTGTCAAAGTCCAAATAAGCAACAAATGGTTCCTGTGCAGCTTGTCCCAGTGTGCAGATCTGCCCCACACACCCAACCAACACCATCAGAGTGCTACATGAACACCTACACACATCATTTCCCCCCTGTTGAACTCCCAGTAACGAGAAATGCCCAGGCGTTTATCTGTATCAGACCTGCTATTTACCTGACACGGGCTGATCTCGGCTTCAGGAGTGGACGAAACGCCTGCTTGTCCAGGTGCATGAGCCGTGCTGGAGTCCAGCGCGATCTGGAGGTCGAGGATGTAATCGATGACATGCTGCAGGATCTCCATCTTACTGACGCTCCGGTCCTGCGGCAGGCTGGGCACCAGCTCTTTCAGGCGGCTGTAGCAGTCGTTCATGTCGCACAGCACACCCAGCGGCTCGTCCCACACGCTCTTCGCTCTCCAGACGCCCAGGTCCTGCGCGTGGGACGAGCCGTGAGTCCTCCGCAGGGGCAGCACTGGACTGATCGCCTTCATAATCACCGGTTTCCTGCGCGCGAACAGTGTGTGGACCCTTGTGTCTCGGAGATCTACTCCAGAGCCTGCTGTTTTGGTGTATATATATATACTGTATATAGTGAACGGGCCGGGCTGATGATGCGGATGTAAAGAATCAAGCGGATTGGTGCATGGGGCCACGTCAATCAGGGGGTCCGCGCAACGTCATTGGATACACTCGGAAACCCCGCCCACAAGCCCCCTCACGCTGTCCTCGTGCTGAGGAACTGTGGCTTCCAGCGCCTGCAGGGACAAGTAGGAGCATGGAGGAGCTCGGAGTGTAACAGATCTCTCAGTGAGGGGCAACCAGGGAGCTGGGAACAATCTCAACCCAGTCTCTTAATTAATGGGGGAGTGTTGTGTGGGATGTCCAGGCCTGGCTGTCTAACACAGAGCCGTAGTGACGTCACAGACAATAATAATAATAATAATAATAATGTCTCTACTACAGGTCCCTTCAGTGAGAACATCACAGGAACCCAGTTTAAGCAATGTGGAATTGAATTGTAAGGGCAGGTTGTAGAGGGGAGTCCATACGTGTTAAGGGAAAAATCTAACTTTTTTTTTTTTATATACTACCTATTTCTGGAGAATGATTTCATGAGTTTTCATTACCGCATTTGGAGCTGGTCATGAATGCATTTGGGTATAAGTGTAATGGTGGGATCTGACTACACAATAGGTTTGTCGTTCACTATGGTCACCTTGTTGGATTAGGCAATCAGAGTGATATAAATCCGTGACATGTCTTGGGGTGGAGACTGGAAACACTACAAGAGCCAAACCGATCATTGTGTGGTTAGGGAGGAGGGCCAAGAAATTGTCAGTCATACCTACAGACATGCTAGACTTTTCGTTAGGGTGTTGTGGGGCGTCCCAAATGCCACATCGCTGTTTTTGGGTTCTGTCACACCGCAGGAGCCGTTCATTGTTCCTGACACCCATGTTCAGTCCTGACACTGGAAATCGATCACAGAGTAAACGACAAAATTGAATCAAAATCAGGCTGAATTTGTGTAGGCTGATCCCAGCATAAAGCTTTATAATAGATGCCGTACAACACCCTTCAATTTTTTTTGCCTAGATTTACTAGTCCTACAATATGTTTCTTGACGTTCCCTTTGTAACCGTGACTGACCATTTCTTGACCCTCCTTCCCAACGACACACATGGATGTGAATGATGACTGGTTGTCAGCGTCAAACTTGTAGTGTTGCCAGTCTCCCGGCAAAGACATGGCAAGATTTTATGGCATTATGATTGCCTAATCTGACATGATAACCATCATGAAGGACAAAAATATGATGTGTCTGATTCTGGCATAACTTATCCTTTTACACACTATATTTTTCAGAATTTATGATTAGTAGCAGAGTCACTTACTTATTAATTCCTCTTCTGCCACTTAGTCCTATTCAGGGTTGCAGTGGGAAGCTGGAGCCAATACCAGCTGACTTTGGGTGAGAGGCTCGGTACACTCTGGGTAGGTTGCCAATCAACCGCAAGGCTGACACACAGAGACAGACAACTGTTCACACTCTCATTCACACCTACGGGCAATTTAGTGTAATCAATTAGCCTTTTCCCCCTCTGTGCATGTCTTTGGACTGTGGGGGGGGACCAGAGTACCAGAGGAAACCCACACGGACACAGAGAGGACATGCAAACTCCACACAGAAAGGCGCCCAGGTCGACCCTGAGGATTGAATCCAGGACCTTCTTGCTGTGAGGTGACAGCGCTAGCCACCACACCACCGTGCCGCCCCTAGTAGCAGAATCGATGTAACCTTAAGTGAACATGGAAGGGCCTCACCCTAATCCTAACCTAAATTTAATTGTAATCTGAACACTAGAACCAAGCCTTAACCCTCAAACAGCCCTTTGAAAAAGTGAGGACCAGCCAAAATGTCCTCACTTCCAAAAATGTCCTCATTTTGTTGGTTAAATGTGTGTTTCAGGTCTCAATATATAGCATGTACAAGTACACACACACACGCACACGCACACGCACACACACACACACACACACACACAGTCCATGGGTCCCATATTTCTGATTGTGGTGTCTCTCTGGCACCAGCCCCAAACAACACACTAGCACAATTTGTAGTATGTCCATATAGTACACATGAGGAAACACCACTTTGACCTACTGTTTAATATGATGATGGAGTTCAGGGTGATTATAGCTGCAGCAATGTACAGGGTGAAAATATTATACTCTAAGAGATTAGATCAAAATTTGTTCCAGATCTAAAATGTGCACCTCAGGTGGTATTTCTTCACTGAACCAACATAGGCTGGAATCTGTGATGCTCCCCCAGCATAAAGCATTGGAAGATTATGCTATATAATGTTTTCCCTTGTTACCAAACATATTATCAAGTGCTTTCTGACCTTTTCTTCATGAAATGTTGGAAAACAAAAGGACATTGTGTAACCTAACACGATTCAATAGCATCCCTTGAACCATCATATGAAACTCGAGTCTCTCAGGTGTTACCCTCTGTTTTCCATATTGAATGGAACATGGACCAAATGGTATAGGGTTTCAGGATAATAGACTTTTTTCCTCAGCTCTTTCTGAAAGGTGTGAGAAGGAGAACTCCTTTTTCTGCAGTCAGGGTTCACGAAGCGTACGCTCTGCCTCTCAACACAAGTTGCCAGACCCTCTGCCTAACTCCACCTCCAGAAAGCTTGTTGAAGAAGACATGTGCTTGTTTCTATAGGAACAACTTACACAGGGACTTTGTGAGGAGACATTAATGTACCTTTTTTGAGAAGGAGTCTCCAGTGTTAGGTTTTCGTAACAGCCAGTGGTAAGGTGTTCTTTTAAATATTCCAAAAATGGGGAAGACTTCAGGACTGAGGACTTTAATTTTCTTGTTTTATTGGCATTGGGAGAGAGCAAAATAGGGGCTCATGTTTATAGCTGTTATATTGTATTGTAAGTGATAACAGGAACAACATTGTTTTGCAGATGCTGTACGATGTTAAATCTAACTATTAATAACTAAAAAGTACAACTCGTTATTCATAAATCAGACTTTATTTTATAATAAATTTTGGGGTGTTATCAGCATCACGTGGTCCTGTTGATTATTTTCCTATAAGAGCACACCCTGTCATGTTGTCATGTGTTATTCCTTGCATAATATAATGTTTTTCTCTCTATTAAAGATGAATTTATCCTTCCACAGAAATGTTTAGTGCTCTTTTTGGAGAGTGGACTCATGAATATTGACATTACTCAATGCAAGAATGGCTTAGATGTTACCCTGGGGTTCTCTGTGACTTCTTGTTATATTATTTGCCATACCCTTGCAGTGATTTTTGCTGGACAACCACTCTTTCAAAGAGTAACTGTGGTTATTGCTGAATTTTGTCCCTTTGCATCATCTGCCTCACAGTGGAGTGGTGCAAGCCAAACTCTTTGGAAAAGGTCATGCATCCTTTTGCAGCCTGGTGAGCATCAATAACTCTTTCCGAGGTCCTCAGGAATCTCCTTTGCTGGAAGCATGGCACACTTTTATAAACCTGTGTGGTGAAGACCAGACTTTGCTAGTGAAGACTCAAGTTCATAATCGTGAAACATGAGTGCCTTCAAAACTCACACCTGAATGCCAGCCCTTGACTGAAACACCTGACTTCACCCCTTTAAATTAACTCATAGTCCTAGAGGTTTACATACTATAGTTTGCATAGTGAAAAAAGATGTTTGGATAATTTTCTCCCGTTCTGTGCTGATCTACTTTGACTCTGCAATACTAGGCAGCCCTACTGAAAACTGGGGTTGCATTTACACACTAAGAGCTCACAAATATAATCATATAGTCTCTGATTTAGTGGTAAATCTAGTCTGTATGCTTGTGCATGCATTTAGAGAGTCAAATTGACTCAAGCAGGGCAGCTGGCAGGCGTGTCAGACAGTTACACATCTGTAACATGAACATATTGAATCCCACCGACACTGCTGGCCTGCAGCTCACATACTCGCTCGCTTGCAGTGTGAGAGATGCCTGAGGCATGACTTCACAGGACAGGTGCTGTTAGTTGCACAGCCTCATAGCAGTGCTGAAACATCAAAGGCTGGAAACAGTGAGAATTGGACTGTGCGTCTGATCTGGATTCAGTCCCGCTTCTGGCTCCTTGGTGTTTAAAACACACCGAGGGCGTGCGAGGAGGACAGAAGCTCAGTTTGCTCAGAGAAGTCTGTGTGGAAATAGAAGAGGTTGCACCAGGCTGTTAGTAAAGAATGGAGGCCTTGCAGTTTTGTGGTCTGGGGTATTTCTGTAGCACGGGTAAATACACACATACACAGGTGCCTTCTGGAACATAATGCTAGTTTCACCTGGAGCTCTTTGGGCTTCCCCACCCATGTCAGCACCAACCACAAAATAAACTGTCACCGCCTTGCATTTCTAACTTCCCTAGCCCACTTGCACAGAGACACTCCAAATGACCCCGTCACACAGCTCGTGTGATCTCAGGTCAGTTCCTTTTTGAAATGAAGGGTAGTGCCTTATGTCCTTCATGCTCTCCTGTCAGATGGAGTGGCTGTTATTCAGAGCTGTGCTTAGCTAAGGGCTGCATTATGAGTGGCCAGGTGGGTTGAGTGTATATGTGTGTGTCAGGGGGAGTGTGCATGGCTGGGGGTGTTGGATGGGGGAGTGTGGTGCCCACAGGGAGAACACCTGCTCACCCTTGCCCAACTCCCCTTCCACCTGCCTCGGCTGCAGGCTTCCAGGCATCTGCCCACCTCTGGGTAATGGAGCTGTCACGGCTTCAGGCCGCTCACTGCACAGCTCTGACCTCATTTATGCGGCCTGTCTCTAACACCATGGTCTGTCCATTAGCAGCCAGGCTTTGCATGTTCTCATGTGGTTTAAAAAATGTACTACTAGGATTTACGGTGGCATTTTGGCAAATCAGAATATGAGAACGTATCTTAAAATCACATCAAAAAGTAAAGTATGCTTTGTCTGCATAAACAAGGCCACGCAGTTCTTTGTATGTAATTGATTTTTCACCAGTGCTTGAAAGGAAATGCAGGTGCACACAGGACACTGGTGGCTTTCAACCTACTCTTAGTCGAACACATCTGTAGAATATCTGAGATTACAATGGAAAAGAATTTTGACACTTATATCACATTTTGTGAAAATAAACTGCTTTATTTAAAACTCACTGAACATTTATGCATAACACATATACCTATAGAAGGCTTTTGGGCATTGCTTGGTTAAAAATGTTTGCTCAATAAGCTGTAAACCTGTGTTAATCTTCTTTTAAGAGATGGGATTACTTTTTTAAAGAAAGGAATTTGTGTTGCATCTGAAGGTCACACAGGAGACCCTCAGCTTCCACCTGATACCACCAAATCAGAGGGAAAGTTTAACTGAACAAATGCCCTTAGACATAGATTATGAGTGTTTATCAAGTAAACAAGGTTTTTCTGAAGTGTTGAAATTCTTGTAGTTGATACATTTTGTGTTGCAGATATTGTGGATAGAGTTTAGACTGCATAATATGCAGTACAGTGGACCCTCAACTCACGAACTTAATTTGTTCTGAGATTTGTTCGCGGCCTGAAGCAATTTTTCCCATTGAAATGAATGTAAATACAATTAATGTGTTTCACCCTCAAAAACATGTTTTTAAAGTGTATTATGGGTTTATGTGTGGCAATAAAACATATTAAAAATCAAAATAACCTTAATCATAGAAAAATAAACAGAGGATTTTAATGCACGTTACCTTTGCAGTGGATATGTAGTTGCTGGTGTAGGTGGACGGTGGTGGAGGCATTATGGTGGCGGTTCTCATGTTTTGCGATTATTTCTTTCTTTATTTCAACTGTTATACGCGTAGCTCTCACTACCATTTCCACGTTTCACTTTCTTGGGACCCATAATGAAGGCAAAAATATGAAGAAACACAACGAAAAAATGCGTTGAACACGTTCACACCACGAGCGCTTGCCTGGAACTGAATGTTTGTGACGCAAAGCATGGGTTGGCTGTATGTGTATGTCAATACGTCAGTCAAGGATTTGTTCATCAGTTGGTACAAAATTTGTTCGGGAATTTAGTTCGCACGTCGATTTGTTCACCATCCAATGTGTTTGCGAGCCGAGGGACCACTGTATTAGCTATAGTATCTTTGATACCTGTGTATATGAAATATGAGATATATATAGTAATAATATTTATAATCTCATTTTAATCTCATCAATTCAATTTTTGTATTTTTAAATACATTAAAAAAACACATGCATGATGATACTGAGTAAAATTATGCTCATGCATCATCCTGGTGGATTCTAGAGCAAGTGCTCACACCAGAGCTGCTCTATGGTTAGAAAGTTTCTTTATGTCCATGAACCGTTTCAGAAGCCTTCACTCAGTATAGAAGATATCTGACTCGTTTCTCTCCAGCATGCTGCAAAAATGATCCCTGTTGAGGACTGCAGAGTGCAAACACATATTTCATGATAAAATCTATTTTGGAGTCATTCAACACAGTGGACCCTCGGCTCGCGAATGCATTGGATGGCGAACAAATCGAAGTACGAACTAAATTCCCGAACAGATTTTGTACCAACCGAACCCACCGACCGAACCCACACTTCGCGGCACAAACCTTAAGTTCCGGTCAAGAACTCGTGGTGTGAACGTGTTCAATGCATTTTTTCAGAATCAGAATCAGAATCAGAATCAGAAGAACTTTATTGCCATTGTCTGCGAACACAGTTCACAAACTAGGAACT
>JAQMCW010000020.1:7466143-7484152 GCA_030068335.1 Chrysichthys cranchii
CAGCTGGGATTGGCGCCAGCTTCCCCCCGCGACCCTGACCAGGATTAAGCGGAAGAAGACGAATAAAGACGAATAAAACTGCCCTGTGGTGGATTGGTGACCTGCCCAGGGTATACCCTGCCTCTCGCCCAAAGTCAGCTGGGATTGGCACCAGCTTCCCCCCATGACCCTGAACAGGATTGAGCAGAAGAAGATGAGTGTGTGTGTTTTAAGTTGATTTGGTATCATTAATAGTTTTAAAAATACTGTTAAATCTGCAGTATTTTTTTCTTGAACACATGCTGTATAAAGCTTTGAATTGTTTGAATGGCCTTAGATAATGAATCAAATACATACAGAGCGAAGATACTCAAAACCATACTCATAAATAATTAACAGTCATTAGCTAATGCCAACGCTAATTGAACCACTGTAAACTTTTGGGGTGGAGCTTTGTATACATGGATGAGAATGAAGGCACACTCAAGGAGTAAAGTTAATCATTCAAGCTGAAACTCAACTCCACCTATTTAACCATTACAGATTTGCAAATGTGAACAGATTTTACCCAATGCACCTTCAAATCAGAGCTGTTTTTTTCTGTTTGGGTCCAAACAACATTTGACATTATGGACATCTCATCATTGCACAGTCCAAGGAACACAAGAGGAACTCCTATCAACAGTGTTTTACGTCAGCGCTTAGACATGGAAGAACACCAAATGTTGATGGAGAACCCTAAAGAGCAGACAATCTAAAATGGTGAGTGCTAGCACTTGAGCTAAAACCTCAGTTGTGAAGCTGTTTCAGCTAGCTAATTAATGCTAGCTAGCCAAGCTAATTCTCTAATCCTGCATGCTGTTGTTGTTTTTGTTGTTGCTGCTCTTTCAAATGAGGTCTACCTGTGCTGTCATTCTACTACACCTGTGTTTTAATCAACAAATTATTATAGTGATAACTGAAACTCAAGAGTTATTTTTTTTAACACATGACAGGAATTAGCAAAAACAAGACAAGTGAAATATTTGCTAAAGCAGGCCCATCAAGCTAGCTTCATGGCAAACAAACTTAAGCAGTATTCAATCACAAATTCTGTAACAAATTTGTAATAGAATTAAGATTACAAATCCTATCACAAACTTTGCAAACATATATTATGGACATTAATGAGTTGAAATGAAAGGCAAGCTATTAACTACTAAACCCTCCTTACCTCCTACATAAAGTCCATCATTATATTCTGCACATATTGATCCTGAGCTGCTGAACTTCTCCTGGGAAAAGTGATTCTCTTGCTTTGAGGTGTCAGAGATTTTTGTGCATTGGAAATTTCGGCACAAATTATTGGAAACACTCTAAATTTAGTTCAACTCACTGGACCAGCAGACTGGACTGGCACTATGCAGCACAGTTGATGCAGCAAAATTGTTCTGGAAAATGCTTTCAGCATCATGCAGCTATGGAAAAAATTAAAGATCAGTTTTAATGATGACCAGCATCTGGGTAATTTTTTCTGAAGGTGTAGATCTATCACAGATGTCTGTTGAGATGCAATGGGTTGATTTTTATTGTTAGTAATCAGTTATTTTGGTGGTTATGTTACAGAAATCCACTGCAGAAGTCCACTTTTTAAACTTTTCAAGTTATATAAACAATGCATTATAATTGTTCTTCAATTTTCATCTTGTTTGTGAAACTTTTTAAGTTTATGTGGTTTGGTCTGTTTGTATTCCAGTACTTGTGACCACAGCTGGCATCAGAGCTTCCCATCACGTAAAAGCAGTTGCTACAACCTAAATAGGTTCACCTGAATGTTTTCACGTGTTATAAAAGGCCTCTTTAATGTATGAATGCTAAAATCACCACTCTACTGAACTTGTTTGTGCTTTTATCCTTGCTTTGGCAAAACTGATCCAGCTCCAGCAAATGGGAGATAATGTTTCAAGCTCACTTATGCAATTATGTTTAATTACAGAATGCACTCCCACAGCAAGCATGCCAGAAACAATTAATGGCAAAAAAAACACAAAAGCAATTGGGCTCGGTGCCTTGCTAAATGGCAACACATTGTCTTTGGGGAGGTTTGTGCGGGGAAAGTGTTCCACTGTCCTCCAGAGACATTAGATATCATCTGTTTCTGGTTAATTATAGCTGCTGTAGTGGGCCGCTGGAACCATCCTCTCCTTGCCATCAGCAGCAAACAGAGACAAGATAAGCCAGGACTGAAGAAAGATCAATGTTTGTTTGCCCATAACGGTCCCAACGCACTGCACCATTTGCAGCCGGTCGGTGTTGATTTTCAGACAAACGTTGCTGGGTCTTTTTAAAGCCCCAAAAAAAGGGAACGTTTTTCTTACAATAGATGTGGGAAGTCTGTGTGTCGGATCTGGATATATGGTCTTAGCCCAATGCAAATATTTGAGTTTGGTTTTGGGAAGATAAACAGATATGGGTGTACTTTTGGAAAAACAATGTAGTATGTATTATGTATAAAACCTATCATTTTAATTGCAGAGCCTTGTCATTTTTATGTGTGTTTGGAGGAATTCCTACAATTCTTTTCACATCCTGTGGCTTTTAAAAGCTGACTTGAGGATAGAAAGAGAATATCTTCCTTATGAAATATGCCAAAAATGCCAAAAAACTGCAGAAAGCAAAGTATATGACCATGGACTACTATATGTTTTGGAGTACTGAGCTTTTTACATGGCAGTGCTCAATTCCATATGCCAAAACCACCACCAAACCTTGTCTTGTTTAGAAGATGTAATGAAGGTTTGCTCTCATGAGTAACTGCAGTTCCTCCAGAGTAAACAATTTTGTTTGTTTTTTTTTTGTTTTTTTTCGGTGTGTGGAATATTCCTATAAGTAATTAGAAGCAGATCCACAGAATAAAAGCCATCTTGTTCTTCTGGGACATTCAAATAAGAAGTGCACAATAACATTCAAATGAAAACCAATACAGTCTTTGCAGTCCCACTCTCATCTCAAGCATGTAGTTGTACGTTTAATTTTTTAACAATACATTTTTAACATCACGTTAACATTAGATGCTTAACAACAACTTAATTTGATCTGTGGGGCTTAATTAAGACTGATAAACTTATAAAAGCTTATAAACTGATTAACATCTGCAATATTGTTTTGGCCTTGTCACGAAGCAGATGAGTAAGTGAATAAGATTAGAATTATGTTTAGAAGTAAACACTTCTGATAAAGTAGGACATCTGTGACCTTTAATTTAAAATATGTAAAACCTTACATACCCTCTCCAGTCACTTTATTAGGAACATCTGTACCCCTGCTCATTCATGCAGTTATTCAGTCAGCCAATCATGTGGTAGCAATGCAATGCATCCTGCAGGTACAGGTAAAGATTTTCATTTAATGTTCACATCATATATCAGAATGGGGAAAACATGACCTAAAAGACTTTAATTGTGACAGTGTTGTGCCCTATGAGCTAGTTTGAGTATTTCAGAAACTGCTGATCATCTGATTTTCATGGACAATAACAGTTTCCACAGAATTGGTTCAAGGGAGAAATTCAGTGAATTACAATTCTGTGGGTGGAAAAGCCTTTTTGATAAACAAAATCAGAAGAGAATGGCCTGACTGATTCAAGCTGACAGAAAGGCAAATGTAACACAGATAACCACTCTTTACATCCATGGTGAGCATCTCAGAAAACACATGATAAATCCTGAGGCAGATGGGATACAAGAGCAGACAAGATCCTTGCGATCCACGTCTGTCAGCCGAGAATAGGAATCTGAGGTGACAGTGGACACAAACGCACCATATCTGAACAGTTGAAGATTGTAAAAACAACACCTAGTCAATTTCCTGGTTTTGGTTAAACCCATGCCCATAATGGTTTGCTCTTTGATAAGTGTTATATTGTTCAATGCGATGGCTGGAGTTTCATAATTTGCATAACCAACAACAACACTGGAGTCTGTTGCTGAACTTCTCCTGTTAAATATGCACAGCCAGAACTTTTTTTATGGCACCTAACTGTAGGACATTGTACTGCTTACCATACACATTATCTGTACATTTGAATATTCTTCTGCTTGTGTGTGTGCATGTGTGCGTGTGCGTGTGTGTGTGTGTGTTTGGGAACACCCAGAGCAAGAGCTACAGCTGAGCTCTGCCGACAGTAAGCAATGTTTTGCATGTGTGCGTGCCAGTAGGTCATACAGCAGGTTCAGTGTGTAGCTGGAAGGGCAGATACATGGGATAACATGCAAACTGGGCAGCTTGTGATCGAATCCTCATTGTCTGACAGGTGCAACTCGCTCATTAGGTAAATGTTTGAGCTCCTTTGCCTAGATCTGCAAAAGCAGGTGTTCGCAGCTTTTCATTCATGTGTCCAATAAATGGGAACAAGCAGCTGAGAACTTGGATTGGATCCAAGTGCAGGTCATTAACACACTCATGTTGCTGTAGAATTGAAAAAGTAGGAAAACGATGCAAAAATGTTGTGGTAACGATGGATTGCTTGACTAGATTTGTGAATTATAATCCAAAAAACATCCAGCCAGTGAACAACAGATATAGGAAACCACAAAGTTTTTCACACCAGTTCTGATTAAGGAAATATACCATCTGAAACTAGGCTTGATTTGACTTTGACTTAATTTGAAACAAATTAAGGGCTGTATATACAGTCGAGGACAGAAAATCACAAACAGTCATCACTGACATGAATGTCATGGCAAGTTTGAGCTTTCAGTGGTATCTTTGAGCTGGTCTTTTTCCAAAGAAGTATGATTGTACAACATACATCTTTAATAGAAAAAAAAGACAAGAATTTGGTGGACAAGTTTATTTTGCAATTTTGCATTCAGCAAAATTATACATACAAGGTCAAAAACCTATGTACATCCATTTACATTACTAATTCAGTGCTGCTGATTGTTATAAAATGTCTTTTAAGTTGCCAAGACCTCTTAACATCCTGTTATTGTACAAGTGAATGGGAGGTGTAGCAACTTTGCCTAGGTCTGGAAGAAGGCTCAATCTGTCACCCTCAGCTGGGAGGAAATTGGTTGATATGGTCAGGAACAACCCAGGAACCATCAAGACACAGGTCTGCTATGAATTGGAAGCTGCTGGAAAACTTTATACAGCCAAGTGAGTTTTATGTTGCCATGGTCTGAGAGGCTGCTTTCCAAGAAAGAAACCCTTGCTTCAGAATGTTCAAACTTGACTTAGGTTGGCAGTCGACCTCATGGACAAAGAGGTTGACTGCAGGAGGAAAGTTTTATGATCAGATAGAAAGAAAAAAAAAGATTGAGTTGTTTGGCCACAATGACCAGAGGATCGGAAGAACATTGGACCAAATGTTAAGTATGGTGGTGGTAGCATCGTGCTCTGGGACTGTTTTGCAGCAGTGGAACTGGTGCATAGCACAAAGTGGATGAAGTAGAGCACATGTAAAGATCTGCAAATCAAATCACATTACCTTTGATTTAAGCACAAAGCAGGAAAAATAAAATGTATTAAACCTAGAATATGTTTTTGTTCATACAATTACTTGCACTTGTGCTATATTGTTTTAAAAATAAGAAGGTAAAGTATTTTGTAACACTTGAAATTTATTGGCACTGTACACAGTCATGAAATGCCGTGGCAGGATATTACGAGAGTTTAAACTTCAATGAACTGAAGAAATGCTGTAAAGACGAATCGGTTAAAATTTCTCTAAAATGATGTCCGAGACTGAAAAAAATCCTACAGAAAATGTTTGCTTAAAGTTATTGTTGCTAAAGATGGACTACATATTGTCAACAAAGATTGTCTGTGTGTAGATGTTGGTGAGGATCATATAATTATTATTTAGGCCCTGATAAATAAAAACATAGAATTGAAGCAGGATGTACTTTCTTTTCTCCATGAATGTAGCTCCACATGCAGAGATGAACACCTTATGTTGTGCTCCTGTAAGGGGAACATGACAAAGTACTTGTTCATGGAAATGATGTTATGGTTTCGGGCAGTGTCTGAGTGGCCGAGAATAATATAAGGCTGAATAAAATTTCACCAAGACTGAGGCCATTGATTTGTGGCCTCCAGACCAGTCTCAAGTAGGCACAACCCTAGAAACTAGGAAATTGGAGCAATAGCTACTTGTCTCACTTCTCACCATTTTCCAGCGGCATTCACCAGGGTTCATGTTAAGAAGAAATCCAGTGTGCAGATTTTGTCCTTTAAGTACAATATTCAGTTTTTTTACTCAGGTTTCTCACTTTCACAGCACATGAATTATTAACCTGATCAATAAAGCTCTAGGTTTTGTTCTGCTTATCATCTTAAAAGTTAATACTAATCAAAACTTTGAGTAGAATCTTGAAGGAAAAAGGGAACACGGCCCTAATCTGGTAAGTGTCCTCCTCCTCAATCTGCTTCCATTAGTGGAAGTAGAGCATAAATATGTCCCTGTGGCTCATAAAAGGGCCTGGCTGAGTGCCTGCTCTTCACAGGCCGCGGATTCGGCTGACATCGCCGCACTATTCTATTCTGCTCCTTCTTGCCAAGTTCGCTTTATTCTTTGACGTGTGACACGTGGAAATCTGTTCTTCAGCAAGCTGCAACATCAATTTTACAGCCCTGTAAATGCCTTATAGTGACGGTTAGGACAGAATTCCATTCAGAAGATGAATAAACTGCAGGGTTAATGAGGATGCAATCATAGCTCAAAGCAGTACAGAGACACATAAACGCCTCCATTAAGAACGGGCTATTGGCTCGCTCCACAAAGTCACAGAGAGGAGGCACTGATCTTGGCTGATGTAATCAAAGTGCTTGCACGGGTTGTAAATAGCTTTGCCTATGAGAGACATGGCGAGTAATATGCCTGCAGCAACCTGAATTGGTGCGAGTAGGCCAGTAGCTGAATGTTCTTCGCTGGTAATGGCTTTGTATTGGCAGCTTGTGTGAAAAACACCGTCCAGAACTTAGCATGTGGCTTTGATATGCAAGTGACCATAGGGAATGTGGAGTTTGTGAATAGTCAGGAACTGTTGTTTGGATGCAGTGCCACATATACCTGCGATGAAAAAGTGTCAGCTTCACAAATCCTTATTTTTGGTAATAAGGTTACTTTGGTAGTAAGGCTTCTATTTTGCAAACGTCCCCCACAATTAGGACAGAGTGATCAAGCAAGGACACACTCGCAGAAGCTTTCAGCTGGGCCTTTTGTAATAGTGTCTGTATTATAAATTTATATATAAATATATAATATGAATATTTGTATCTATATTTGAATTTAAATTAAGTTGGAACCCATAGAGATAAAAATACTAGTGGTGTCAAAGTGTGAACTCTGGCTGCGACAGTTCTTCAACCTCATGCCACTCAACAGTCGTGCAATCGGTTATTGTTTTTTTGTTTGTTCTGCCTGCAATATTTTCTAACAAATTTAGATGGCTCGGTTTGCCAAAATATTAACAAATGAACAGTCTAATTTCAGCCATCATAACCCTGACCAGGCAGTTACTAGGGACTGCAACACATTCATGATAATGGCCATGGTCTATATTTGAGCTTCATATCAGACATCGCATTCGCATATGCATGAAAGAAAAAAGCCTCCCCTTGTGCAACCTTTGTGGGTTTTGTTGTCTGTGGAATGTCAGTCCTCATGCACAGCTCTAGTCTCAAACACAACCAAAACCCCAAATAGTGTGCCTCTTATTCATTTCTTGATTTGGATTTATTAAGATCATGACCATGTGATTGATTTAAAAAAATATATATTGTTGTAAAATATTTATCCAGGTACATCCCTAGTGCAGTTGTTTTTTTTTTTTTGTTTTGTTTTAATTATTAGGTCAGATACGTAAAAAACAAACACTGTCATTGTAACGTCAAACTTGTGATGTTCGCAGCAGTGCATCTGTATGAATCATCAGATTTCAGACATCAATTGGATTCGGTTAAACATGATCCTGCACTGATGAAATCTAAGTTTTGTATGTCATCTTGTATAAAATAAGAGACCAGCTGAACCTGGGCAGAACTAAAGAACACTGTCAGTTAAAGAGACGTATGTTATTGCAGTGGCAAATTAAATTATACTGAAATTATTCCTGCTGACATTTTTAACATGCAGTCATGAGATTTAACACAATTAAGCATTATTAGACATTTAAGTTGTCCTTCAGTGGTTTAACCTAAAGGGAATTCAACAAGTGTGCATGTATTTTAGTATGACTTTCTTGTTCAAAGTATCAGAAGTAAAACGTGTATTTGTATATTTCGTTATTCAGAAATATCTTTTTCAGTGACATGGATTTACCTTGCATGTTTTCAGTTTTCTGGTCTTAGATTAACATTAAAAAAGTTTGAGTAAACATGTTTTCCTTTCTTTTCTCAAGATTGAAAAAGATTGTCTATTGCAATCATACACTTGTAGGTAAAAAAAGACTGAAATATTCCTTTTAAGTATTAAAGGAATTGACCTACATAAAAAAAAAAAAAAAAAAAAAACGGTGTTATTTATGCATTCCACACACCGATCCATTTTCTTTGCCAGTCTCACCATTTTCAAGCAATAGTCACTAGTTATCCACTGAGGGCATTTTGAATTCTCTGTGGAAATTAATTCATTTTGGACATTTTTTCCCCCAGGTTTAATGTAAGAACTTGTATAAGTATTCTAATCCATTTATGTCCATGTTTCCATTTCAAGGCATACCTCTCCTCCACCAATAAATTCCACTTTAATCACAAAATTCTTAGGATTGCACCCATCTTTTTCTTTAATGTGCTGGAGCGCTGAGTGTGTGTGTGTGTGTGTGTGTGTGTTCATTCATCTGCAGAAAATGCTGAGTGAGCATTATGTACTGTAGTGCGGATGTTGGTTTTTTTTTCTTCAATTATTGATGTTCATGACTTGACATGAACTTTGGAAATATTTCAACATATATTTTGACTTGATGACTTAACATGAGTGGCAAATGTGGGGTTTTGGGTTGGACTTGCAGATCTGATTCTGCAGGTGGACACCTGGGTGTCTCAGGTACAAGACCCACAATGGTGTGTGTTTCTGGGTCTGCATAATGCTGCAGTATGGAGCTCTTTTCCACTGCAACAGGCTCTCTTGGTTTTCTGATCTGATTGACTGATTTTAAAAATACGTTTCATAATTCACAGTATACACAGATGTTGCAATAGATTATAAGGATAAGTGTGAGATATCTTTAATCCCTGTGATTTATTCTGAGCATGTATCTACCTGACTATAGATACATTTGTTGCTGTGGTAATTAGCCTTAGCAATTCAGATTTAATAGTTGCAATGGTCAAACAAAAGCTAAAACATTGTCTGGGAGTCACATGACATTTGCAACTTAGGTCAGTGGTTCAGATTTTGTTTTTATTATGTATTATGTCATGGACATCAGTGTGTGGTGGAGGCATGGTGAGTAGCACTGTCACCTCACAGCTCTTGGTCTCATCCGCACTTTCCGATCCCTTTCCAAAAAAATAACAACAAACAAACCAGGTAGGTGGATATTTATGCTATGCTAAATTTTTCCAGTTTGTGTGTTTGATGCCTTGTGATAGCAGGGCTTCCCAACCGATGTGTATTTTTGGCTCATGCCACACAGAGATTTACCGCTACCCTGATCAGAATTATGTTGTGACTAAAGATGAGTTAGGGAAGGAATGAATGAACGAGTGAATGAATGCTTCTGTTGTGGCAGGTGATGGTGCAGTAGGTAGGATTGCTCCATCACAACTCCAGTTTCGTGTTCTCCATATGTTTATGTGGGTTTCCTCCAAAATCAGAGGTGGGTGAACAAGCAGGTAGGCAGATTGGTTGTGGTAAACGGCCCATGGGGTGAATTAGTGTGTAAGTGTGTGTGTGTGTGTGTGTGTGTGCCTGGCACCCTGTGATCCAGGGTGAATTCTCCCACCTTGAAGGACTGTTACCAAGATTGGCTCTGCAATCTCTGTGACTTTGACCAAGATAAAGTAGTAACCAAAGGTGAATGAATGATGATGCTCCTGTTGCTGTCATGGAAGTTAACCACTGGTTTAATGACACCAAGCCCCTGACCTACCTGACTTTTGATTCTGTACCGGTGTGTTTTTGGTGCTGGAACCAAACCCATTTTGTCAGCTAAGAACTCTCTGATTATCTCTTGCGTTGGAAGGTGTGAAATGGCTTGAGATTAGGCAGCAGCACTGGCATCTTGTTGGTAGAAAATGGCTGTTTGTCTCTGGTTTTGGGCTGGAGATATCTGAGCCATAATGCCTGGGGAGCAGAGGGGGGGATGAAAGGCAGGAACACAGATGTTGCTCCTGCTGGGGTGTGCTGGCCCAGCCAGAAAATGTCATGTTCGGCAGCTGGTGTGAAGCCTCTGCTTTTTTTTGTCCCCTTACTCCTCTCTTTACTTGTGCATGAACACATGTGCGCGTGCACACACAGACCCACACAAACACACACACACACACACACACTTTACATATTACAGAACTGTACACACCTGCGTCCACAGACACACACTGACACTGTCACACTAAATGCGTATAAAACGTGTAGACACTTGAGCGTGTCTCTATACACAGGTCAGAAGCGGATGCACTGGCTTTGTGCGTGAACTGTACAGCTGTCTGAATAAAGTTTGGAGATGGGAGTGGAGGTCACAGAAGAGAGCTAGCAAGTGCGCACTCCTGTGCTGCCTGATGGTGAGGTTGCCAGCTGCACCGACAACACTGCACCATCTCACCCACAGGGAGAGAGACAGCGAGACCGAGAGAGAAACAGCATCTGTCTGCCTTTCCCCATGGACACATGCCTCCTACTGCACCAGCCTGACCAGCCTCGAGTGGGACAGTAACAAGGTCACCTCTCTGCTTCTGATAGCTGCCCTGCTCCTGATTCACACCTAGGGGTAATTTAGAGCAGCCTGCACACCTCCCAATTTTTACCACAGATATTCCACACAGATGACGAACCTGAAAACAGGATCGAACCGCAAGGCCCTGGGGCTGTCGGGCACCAACGTTACCAATTAGTATTACTCAGTTCAATTCGGTTTTATTTGTATAGTGCTTGTAACAATTCACATAGTCACAGAGCAGCTTTAAAGGAATCCAGATGTAGATTTAGATTCATAATGAACAAGCCAGAGGCAACAGTGATAATAATGTGTTAATAATGTGTTATCACAATGATTAGATGCAGGGTAACACATATTAATATGTATGTAACTGTTAAATGTAGGTTTTGCTGGCATTAGAAATGTAGCTCCTGCCTAGACAGTGGGCAGTAAAAAGGTTGCAATAGTTAATACTTATAGTGATAATAGTAATCTTCAGGAAAAGGTTAAAAGGCTTGTTTCTTATGATAAAATTAGCAGAATTTGTTTGGGACATTGTCTCATGAATATTATGTCAGAATAATAGACATCAGACAATACGCATCAACATTTGTGGACAAAAATTCAACGACTAAAACGGGAACAAGTGCTTATCACGTAAACATGTATTCTGCTGATTTCTCAGTGTAGGGAAATGTGCGATTTATTTATTTATTTGTTTGTTTGTTTGTCTGGGATAATCGCATGTATGCAACATGTGTCATGGCTAGAGATTAGGTTGAGCAATATTCGAGTTGAACAAGTGTTGAGTAGTGGTTCTATAGTGGTGTTAGGAGAATATTTCTGTGTAAATGTGCCTGATATGTAAGGTGCTTTTTCCCTTCAGTCTCCCTGGAGTTCCCATCTGTCACTGCAACACTGTGTCTGATACAGAAGACGCCTGGGCCCAGGAACAAACCCAGTATGAACACACACACCATGAAACAGGCGTGTGCATAGACAACCACACACTAATGTACTCAATTTAGAGAACAAATCATTAGGTGGATTTTTCAGGTAGTTTTTCCTGGCTGAGCACAACAGTGGCAAAACCTGTGGAAGAGATGAGCTCACATCTGCAGGGTGACCATGAAGCACCTGCATCAGCAACCAGACATCAGAGAGATTTGAGATTATGAGGCATAATGAGATTATTCTCATATTCTGTGCATGTTGTATTATGAACAGATGAGCTAATGTAAATGCAAAATACCGCGTAATGAACAGGTGTATGTGAAAACCGATAGAAAGGATATGCCACATGAAGAGATTCACATAAATAAAAAAAGAAAACAAGTTTTTGGCCTGGGACAAATTTTTATTTCTTTATTTTTTTTGTCAGGATCAACCACTAAAAGAAGACTCCAGCATTTTTCAGCTGGATATATTGCAATGCTGTACTTTATGCGTGATTACCACTGAGAACAGCACTGCAGGTTAATTTTCTGATTGTAGTGCCATTTAGCCTGTGTAGCTCTTTCAACCCATGTAACTATTTTAAATAATTTTTCAACAGTAAATCTAAGAAACGTTACACCTTTCCAAATCTTTTCAAAAATGCATTAACGCAGCTTAAGAAAAGAAATCCATTTTTTTTTTACAAGGTTTCTTTGCTGACAGTGGTTGTATTTTACACTGAATTTAGTAACGGTTGAGTATATTTCAGAATAAAAATAGCAAATATACAAAACGTATTTACTAGCATCCATGCTATTGGCATAAGGACGGTCTAATGCTTTATTCCAAAGGTAATGTTTGGCGATTAATAATTTATTTTCAAGCTATAATTTGGGTAACAGGCTTGAATGTTTAGAAACATCATCAGTTAATATCGCGGGGTCAGTGAAAATAAAGTATTCAATAGAATGAGAGTACTTACTTTTCTTCTTCCCATGACCGTCGGGAAATTGAGATGATGCAACATCCTGTTGAACATGTGTTTTGTTAAATCTTCTAAATGTTTCATAGGGGTGAATGGGTACAGGTGACAGACAGGCTTGAGTGAAGGTTGCAGGACACGCAATGTACATTTTCCATAACCTTTGAAAAACATTTACCTATGATTAAATTGTCCTTCAAGTTTACTTCACATACATGTTTATAACTATCCGTAACATCAGCGTGACACAAATGGTACCCTGTAAGTGGAATCAAACTGAAAACCTGTTTAATCAAACTTAAACAGCCATTTTGGTTGACAAGACAATTATCGTTCTCAGGCTGTAAATCTGTATAATTCACCCTGTCAGACAGAGCTCTGTCTGAGGGAAAGAAGTAGCATGCATATTTGTATGAATATTTGCAGTGTGTATTATGCCTCACAGTTGAGAGGGAATCGTTAGACTTTTGAATTTGTCTTTCACAATGACTTTTTAATGTGGTCCTCCAGTGTCGAAAAGTCTTTGGTAAGACATTTTCTTCTGCCTGTTTCATCCAAAGAAAGGCTAATTATTGCTGGAATGCAAAAGTTGTAAGTGTTCTGCTGTTGAAATTCTTCATCATGGATAGAAATTGGGTGGAATTTTACTGGTCTGTTCCTGTAATAGGTGATATGTTGGGGGTTTTTTTTTTTTGTTTTTTTTTTCTGAGCTTGGTGGTGTTTTAAATTTCCACAGATCTCTGAGCTGGTACACATATCTATCGACTGAGTGAGGGGATGTGTGAAAGACGTGAGAGGACAGATTTTTTTTTTTCCTTGATTTGACAAATGCAGACTTTGACAGAGCACATGTGGGAGTGGTGAGAAAATTATTCCAACACGTTTACATAATAGAGATGTAACTGACACAAGCTGACATGCATAAGAGTGTCTAGTCTGCTTATAAACCTGGTTAATGCTTTTGTTAGTAGCTTGTTAGATTTGAGGAGCGTGTCCTAGCGTGGGGTGTGTTTAAGCTTTTTGTGGGGTGGAATGTGGAGGTGGCTGAAGGCCGTGAAGGATGCGGGGACTGGTGCGCCTGCTTGTCTCCATCTGCAGCTGGAGTTGGTAATTATAGTTGGGAGAGATGCCCGTAGCGTGAAGCCAGCTGCCAGTGGGACTGCCCGGGCAGGCAGAGGCAGACTGCAGCGAGAGCCGAGAGCCAGCACAGCTCCCTTGGCCTCGGCCAACAGCGCCATCAACACCTGCCAGTGAGCCGCTGGGCCACAGCCGGCCCACACTGCCTGAAAGAGAGAGAGGGGGAGACAGAGAGAGTGAGCACACGCAAGCTCTTTCATACTGTTACAGTATGAACAGGTGACCTGATGCAGTTTGGACACACATACTTTAACTTTCACAAGCATGAACTTCCCTTCTTTAGTCTGTCATCACATGCTCATCAAATCTTCAGAAACAGTCCTTTCACAGTCTGTGTGCTTTTGAGACCATGTTGACAGAATCATGCAGCAGTTGTTCCCTCTAGTGTCTGCATAATGGTACTGCAAGCAAACCTTACTCAGAATCCTACTGTATGCACCTTGATACACTGATGAATTTACAGGTGAAGACTTGGACCTTATGGGTAACTTGCATACAACCAGATCAGGTCCTTTATTCAGTCACAAAGAAATTTACACAAATGCTTTGTAGTAGAGGTCTGTAGGAGACAGTTTTTACATGCTATTCCTGCTCGCTCCCGAAAGAATTCTTACCAATTGAGTCCAACTTTTACATACACCTAAGCTGAAGACATTCAAACTCAATTTGTCTGTTTTCTTAACTGTGTTATGTCAATTAGAGTATCTTTTTATTTACTAGCTTTATCAGATTTTAATTTGGACAAAGGTTTATTTACACTTTGTTAGTATTTGATGGCGTTATTTTTTAATTGCTTTACTTGAATCAAAGGCTTGGACTAGCCTTCCACAAGCTTCACACAATACTTTGGTTTAATTTTTGCCCATTCTTCCTGACAAAACAGGTGTAATTCAAGGCCTCCTTGCTTAGACGTGCTTTTTCAGTTCATTATTTATGGGATTCGGGTCAGGGATTTGTGACGACAGGGATTTTTGTTCTGTTGCAAGTCCCAGTTGCAGCCAAGTTTCATCTTTTGTTATGACATCTTGATATGTTGCTTCAGTATTTGTAGATAATCCTCCTTCCTCATAGTGCCATCTATTTTCATCTAATAAGTGTACCAATCCCTTTTCTAGCAAAACACCCTCAAAATATGATGCTGCCACCACCATGCTTTACAGTTGGAAAGGTGTTCTTCGCATAAAAAGGCTAACTCTTTTTCTGCCATACATAATGCTGTTACATCTGTCCAGACTCCAAAAGCCTTCTTCCTTGCATGACAGCATTTTATTTTTTTAGGAAGAGTTTATCATGGCCAATCCACCTGCCAGCATCTTTTTGGAATGATACCAGATTACCTGAAGGAAACCCATATAGACACTTTGAGGACATGCACCAAAATTTCACACCCACAGTATTTTGAGGTCAAGATTGAACTGGGGACCCTTGCACTATGGGGGGGGCAAAGTCACCCACTGTGCCACCATGCAGTCTTTTAGCATTTAGCGCAAGTAAATTAAAATGTTACTGAAAAGGGTCTCTGTCTCTCTGCAGTGAAAACGTTTATTGTCATAGTGGAGGAAACATAGTAAAGGGTTTGATAACAATCTTCTGTTAGGTTGGGCCAGAGTGTTTCAATGCCATGAGAAACCAGTGGAGAGAATGTAGCAATGAGAAAAAAGGCATTTATTTATCACATATACATTACTGTATAGCCCAGCTGGTTAGGAGGTCAGAGTGCAGGGTCTGCCATGACACAGCACCCTTGGAGCAGATGGGGTTAACTATGTTAATGTGGCTGTGCTGAGGTTTAAACCCTTACACTTCTGACCAGTAACCCAGAACCTTAACCGGTAAGACAAAGGGGTGATATGGGAGAATTCTGGAGTGAACATGAACCTAAGTGGCCTCTGTGGAGAGAAAGGGTCTAATCCTGCTGATGTTGCAAAGACCAGCTGGTGTTCTTGCTGCCTGATCAATAAAATAGCTTTAAAATGAATAACAATCCATTTGACTCTGGTGCAACATGTTGGGGGAAAAAAATGAAAAATAAGTCCTCTATATCAAGAATAAAGTGACTGAAATCTGATCTAGAGCAAAGTATGCACCAGAGAGCAGGACAAGCAATCTTCTTTCTACAGAGTTTTGTAGTAATTAGATGACAGCGATCTCTTGAATTAGCCCGATGGCTCTCGTTTTACAAGAAACAAACTGCAGCTTTCATGAAAAGAATTTAGTATATGCTGCATGTATGCTTGGGAAAGGTTCTTAACTTCAGGGTTCTACATAGACCCTGTTTTGAGAGAGAAATCTTCTCTTGTAGAGTACGTAGAACTTACATAGGGTACATTGGTTCCAACTGGGTCCGAATTTGGTGTGCTACATTGTTGGGCTAGGCTGAAAGTGGGTTTCTAATGAGGACTGAGTTACTTAAAAAAAAAAAAAGCATTTCTATCAGGAGGTGAATGTGATGGCCAAGTTATATGATCTCTTGAGAATTTGATCTCTTTGGTATACTGTGTAACTTGGTAAGAACTTGGCAATCACCATCATAACAGACTGATTCATCTGTTCTTGAACTTGATATTCACCTGTTCTTTTTTTATTTTTTTTTTTACATAGCTTGAGGGGCAGTAACCTTTCCTTTATCACTGTGGTTAACCCCATCTCCTACACTTCCTCCCCCTGACCTAGTTGGTTAACACTGAAAGATGTAGAGGCAGAAATTCACTTTTGGTCTGGAGTGAATAAGCTCAGAGTGTCAGTGTTGCCTGACCTGAGAGGCCCCGGCCTCTCCTGTGAGTGACCATTGGGGTTTGCTGAGCTTCTGGTGAGTGCAGACACAGATGGCGCGGGTGGAGCAGCGCATGAATTTCTGATGCTGGAGGGTGAAGTGGTGCGGGTCGAGGCAGATGCCCACTGGCCCCATGAGAGGCCGTTTGCGCGGGCAGCCACGGGCCCTCACGGTACAGCCAGCTGCTGCTGTAGCACATCTCAGCCACATGCTCCCCACGATGCAGCTCCCAAACCTCCTTTTTCAGGTCTGAAGAGCTGACAGAACTAGGAAAAAAGGAAAAAAGACACCTTTTGTTCAGCTTTTAGGATTTTATCTATACACTCCTCCTGTCTAATTAAATTAACCGAGTATTTAAGGGTTCTGGGCAAATGAAGTTCTGTTATTTGGATGAATTTAGTAAGAAGTAAAAAAAAATTTTTTTTAACGATTTGGCATGTTTGTCTGGAAAGAGTGTGTAAACTAAGTTCATTCATTCAATGAGCCTCTTCAGAATTGGTAAATCCCCTCTGATGTCTTTTAGTCTTCAAGATTATAACACAAGTCCACCCAATTAGACTCACTATTACAAGACACATGAGCAGGGATTTCTATCTTTTAGAACAACCTGAAGGATGCACACTTTTCAGCATGCATGCTCATCTAAATAGACTAATCAAAGCAAACAGATATTCAGTTGCATCACAGATGCCTGAAAATTGTAGAAACAAGTAATTTTGAAATTTGTATACAACAAATTATTGTTTCACCTGAATGAAAGGGCAAAGGAAGGAAAACAAAAGGCATGTTTAACTGTAAAAATGTAGATCACTATGACAACAAGTAAAGGAAATCATTCGATTTTGATCCTTACAAAACTGTTATTCTTGTCAAATCCAGGTTGAAAGTAAACTTTTTCCTGTGAAGTGTGCATTTTATGTTCTACTGGCTGGATTCCTTGGATGTGCCCAGTTGGCTAGTGGTGACACTACACTACAAATCATCTTTTTTCACAGATGTGGGAGTTTTCTGTATAATTATCATGAAGCAGGAAATAGTATGGGAATTTTCATAAAATCACATTAACTTTGAATGCTGAAGTATTCATTGCAAAAAAATAAAATTGGATTTATGATTGGCAGTAATACAGTATCAGGACAAGACACCGTCGGGTGGCAAACAGAAGGGATGAGCAGTCTTTTTAAAAGACATGAACTCCGTCTGATTTGGAAAAGAAAAACAAACAAAAAAAAAGCAAGTTGAGGTAAATTCAACTAATTTGCTATGGTTAACTGGTTATACAGTGAACCCCCGCCTATCGCGGGGGTTACGTTCCGCCGACCCCCCGCGAAAGGTCAAACCGCGATACTGCCGTGCCACATTAA
>JAQMCW010000020.1:7529644-7545933 GCA_030068335.1 Chrysichthys cranchii
TTTGATTGATTTTAGCATAAGGCTGCAACATTACAAATGGTGAAAAATTGAAAGGGGTCTGAATACTTTCTGAATACTCTCTATATTAAAGAACAACAGATTATCCATCCATCTATTATCTATACCGCTTATCCATTCATCATGGGGAAGCTGGAGTCAATACAACAGGTCATATTTTGGAATGATCTTAAAGCATTTAAAGTAATGACAAACTGGAAAGCATAAAGTTGTCTGTCCTTAAGTCCCTCATATGGCAGAAAACCTTTACTAAATATTAACTATTACTAAGCGCTGGTCCTTGTGACTCCTTCAATAAATAAACGTCTCCCTACAGAAAACTTCACTCCAAAAATAATTTTGTTTTTGTTTATTAAATAACAACATATTTTAAACCTGGTTATTATTAGTCTCAGATTACATGCTATAAGTCTCTGTGAATGAGCTGTTCCTATAGAAACAATAATGCTTTAAGATAAGTGCATTAAAACCTGTGATTTGCCTTGCTGCTGTTATAAATACATTAATACCTTCTAGCCAATCAGATTCAAGAATTCATCTGCGACGCGATGGATCAATTTAACTGAAGAACAATTGTTAAATAATTTAATGAATGAATACATGCAGTGCATTCTAATCTTCCTTTGGCAAAAACTATGTAATCTCTTAGGTTTTCTGTCAAGCATCAAAAACACATCAGATCTCCTGTGTTGAATTAACACCTAGAGTGTTGATTTAGTATGAGGAGAGAATAAAAAATTAAAGGCAATTTTAGAACTACGCGATAACTGGGACAGCAAAAGACACAAAGCATGGAGTGGAGAAATTCAAAAGTCAGCCCTCCCCAAGAAAATTATGTTAATGTTATTTTGGGACATGAAGGGATCTTTTCTGGTGCATTTTCAAGCGCATGGGCAAACAGTGAACAGAACAAATTACTGTGCATTGCTGTGAAATGAACTTAAACCTGCAATTTGCAGCAAAAGAAGAGAAATGCTGTCCAAAACAGTCTTGCTACACCATAACATTGCATGTCCTCATACAGTAGCAGTGACAGTAGAGAGAGTTCAATGACTTGGGTTTCAACGTCATCCACATCCTCTTTACAGCGTAAACAGATAAAAGTCACATATGTTTGCCAAAAGTCCTTTTGTGGTCAAAATTACGTAGTCAGTAAAACTCATAGTTAACTTACAGTTAGCCAGCTAATTGTTAACAGTAATCTGGTTGTGTTTGTTCTAAAAGTAACATAAAATGACTCTGAAAGTGTTTTGAAAGTGCTACTTGCTAAGGCGAACTGTATCAGTGAAAACTGTGGATGCTAATGCTTATCGCCAATACACTCTTCATTACCCTGCTAACCCATTTTAAATCAGCAGGAATTAGTTCAAACATTTTTTTAATGTCATGGTTCTAGAAGTTCTTATTATCCAAGTTCTTTGGATATTCAGTCTGTCACATTTTCTGCATGTTATGAGAATGCTTCACCTAGCATTTTATAATGTTTTCGTCGACGCTTTCATAAAACACTGTCCAGCCACATTATCTACACTGCTTATCCGTCAGAGTCAGTGGGAAGCTAGAGCCAATCCCAGCTGACTTTGGGCAAGAGGCGGGGTACATCCTGGGCAGGTCGCCAATCTATCGCAAGGCCATAAAACACTAATGTTTCCTTTATGTTAGTTTAAGTGGAAGTAGAAACATTCTCAGTAGCAAATGGGTCTCGCAGCAAATGTTTTTAAAACATTTCAGGAACATTAGTTCTGTGGTGTTTCAGCCCAACCTCTTTAGATACTTTACTGAATGTTCTGAAAATGTTTTGTATTTATTGGGAAGGAATCAAAAACAGGCATTCTTTCTATACCTCTGACTAACATTAGCCTATAATCTGATCTCCATGCAATAAAACTCTTGAACCAACCTTTTCCATAAAAGCATTGTGTGTAATGTTAAAACAGCAAGTAGTCATATAAAGTGCTCTGATGTAAACGGCAAGGCAGTGTAATTAAAGACGCCTTCTGCCTGGCTCGCCGTCTGACTCCGAGTCCAATGACTTGCCTGGGGCGACTTTGAAGTAGCTGGGAGGTGATTCACAAGAAAATGGTCTATGAACTCTTCACATGGGGAGCTGCAGGGGACCAATAACACTCTCCCACTAATCCCACACACTCATTTTCTAAACACCATCATACATCAGGCTGGCAGAGGAAAAGAGCACCAGCATACTGATCAAAAGAGCCACAGCAGAAGCCTTGATCAGCCCTGACTTGATTTCAGAATGTAAGCGATTTCACTTTAGACTACAAAGTAATCTATTTGTATTGTACGTTACCTGGACTGTATTAAAACACTTTGTTTCAGTCTGAATGCTGAATTCAGTCTATACGCACTGTTCATGAATGTACTCATGAATGATGGAGTTCATTTTAAGAAGGCCTATGTCAGCATGTGGCTTCAGCAGTGTGTGAGAGCTAGTAGGTGTTCGCACTTGCCTAATTAATTTCCACACCCAGATTCCCATCTGTGTGTACTTGTGCATTAGATGACAGAACCAACTTGCTTCTCCTGTACCCATCAGTGGCTGCACTGTTTTGGCCTGGAACTGCTGGGAATGTGTGTGATGTATGTGAGGGAGGAGGTGTTGTTGACAGCCACCACGGCGCACTATCTGGCCCATTTCCACACCATAAATTTAAATGAATGAATCATGCTGGTGACATATGCTCAAGCGACTCTTCCCTTGCCAGAAGCCTGGAGGTCCAGTACTCCTGTAGCCGAATAGTAATTCCACAATCTGTTCCTCTGCAATCTCAGGAGGGAACCCCACTCTCTGAACTCTAAAAGAGAGCTTGATGAGAGGAATACTTTCAACCCAAGAGCAACCGGTGATAGTAATTATCTGAACCTGTAAGCAGAATCGTTTGTGTCTCTGCAGTGATTGTACAAGAGAGAATCAAAAAGTAAAGGCAAAATGCATTCAGTGGCTTTAATCGAAGTAACTGTGTGAAATGGAGTACATCACTTTTCCACATGGTCTCCATGCAAGACGACGTTTTTTTTGTATGGTTCAACTTGCTTCTGTATTCCCGCTGAGAAGAAATTTTTAACTGCTCCTGAAGCCAGGTGTGCATCGCTTCCTTTACTTTATCATCAGAGGTGAATCTGAGACTGTGTAGCACCTCCTTCAGTGGACCAAAGATGTGATAAGCGCTTGGCACCAGATCCAGGCTGTAAGGAGGACGTGGAAGACGTTGGAACCTGAGCCGTTGCACTGTCTCTACTGTCGCTGCTGCGGTATGAGGACGTGCATTATTATGGTGCAGCAAGACTGTTTTCATTTCTCTTCTTTTGCTGCAAATTGCAGGTTTAAGTTCATTTCATGGAAATACACAGTAAATGGCACTGTTCACTGTTTGCCCATGCACTGGAAATGCACCAGAATAGGCCCCTTCATGTCCCAAAAGAACGCTACCATGATTTTCTTGGGGGAGCTCTGACTTTTTTTTTTTATATTTCTTCTTCACTAGAGAAAACAGCTGTCTCCACTTAATGTGTTGTCTTTTACTTTTTGCCTTTATTTTTTGACTCTCCCTCATATTGTACTGCAAAAAAAAATTTTTTACTTTTAAAGAATTTTACTTTTAATTTTTCTACAACGACCGATTTGCTTCACTTTCTCATCAAAAATAACCAAGTGAATCATAACAAATCAGAAATTTCCTTTTGCCTCAGGCAAGTTTCTTCCTTCACCAGGTTGGCAGAACACCAAGGTACTGCTGGGTGAAAAACCAGTACACTCTCCTACAGTCACATTTCAACCACAAGCACCAGACTAATGCCAAGCTCAACTATGAACTGCTTGTCCTTTCTGCAATAGCTCTGTGCCCACAGCTGATGTAATGCTGCCACCCTCACAGATGGCTCTGTAACCTGATGCCATGTTCACCCTCTGCTCAGGCGTTAGCAGTATGTTAACGAAACAGACTTGGTCTCAGAGACTCTGACTCTTTACTGTCGAGAGGCAGGTGCAGTCTGTTATCTGTGCTTTATTCCACTGGGATGGCGTGATGATATGTTAAACCCACCCATGAGAGCCAAGGGACATTAGGAGACAATTAAGCAACCAGTACTGACAACAGGTGTCCAACTGGAGAGAAACAACCATATCCTGCAGTATTTTGCAGATAGATGGAAAAAGCAGGACACCACCATATAATTTTGACAGCGCCTGCTGGGAAGGATGTAAATGCTACCTGATAGCATAGCTCCACTGTATTCTTATGGTTCCTATGAGTGTAGTATGGGGTGTGGAGGGAGATGATAGGCCTGTGTGAAATCAAAACCTTTAAAAACCCATAAAGGAAGGGTCTCGGGTGCACTTTAAAATGTCTGAAGGCTATTTCACATTGAGGCTGGACGAAAACAGAGAGAGAGAGAGTGAGCTCCATGAGACACATTTTATGCTGGTTATGGCCAAGCCTATTTCCCTACCACACATTTACACATGTACATTCCCTCGGCGTTTGCCACATGAGATCAAAGGCTCTATTTCTCAGCTAGCTATAACTCCTTCAGGGTAGTAGGTTGGAGGGAGTGTGTGTGTGTGTGTGTGTGTGTGTGTGTGTGTGTGTGTGTGTGTGTGTGTGAGAGAGAGAGTGTGCACGTGTGTGTGCGTATGTTTTGTGTGCAAGTGTATGTGATCTCTACTCAAGATCCTTGAGGCAGGCAGATATGGTACAATACAAGTGTTTAGGAAAGACCTTTCTCCCTCAGATGAAAGGAAAGACAGACAGAAGAATAGCAGAGTAGTGGATTCACTGCCAGGGGCTAAGATCACCCTGTCTTAGGCTTTTAAAAAGCTCATCTGAGCTTCTTTCCTGTATAGCTTGATGGTATATAGCTTTCTTTCCTGCTGAAGTAGCATACTTTCACTTACCTTAAACCCTTATGTTTTGTTTACTTGTGTTGAATTAGTGTGGAAGACAGCCTTTTAGTGTCATACACAAGTATATTAAAATAACTCTGCCGTTGCCGGGTCCCAAGTCCTGGGATGAGAAAGTAGGAGGGTTGGTCATCCTGGCAAGGTGATTAGAAAACAAGGCAAGAAACCAGATGGAAAATAAACCAAATTTATTTGATTATGCTACCACATCCGGGGCAGCCAATGTCTCACACTGGGGTTCCAGGATGCTGCTGAGAAGTATGCTACTGGCCAATGACAACAACATCAAAGACTTATCAAGCCAAAAAAGGAGAGTTGAGTGGCAGCGTGGAACGTACAATTGGCTGTCACGTTGGGCAAAAGGAAATTATTGCCAGGGAACTGTCAGCATGCAAAATATTGATTGTGGCAGTGTCCAAATTATGAATCACTGGTACTGGAAAAATGACAATCAAACAGCCAACGGTGGAACGATATCAATTTCTATTCCAGTGGGGACAATAGAGAAGCCGGCATGGGATTCATGGTAGACAGCCACGCTGCCAAGAGTGTCATCACCTTCCAACCAATGTCGCATCATCTACAGGATGGCTTATCTGTCTATGCACCAACCGAAACCAGCCCTGATGACACCAAGGACAACTATGAACAGTGACAACAAGCATTGGATGCGATTCCAAGCACCGAGTATATCATCATTGCCAGTGACTTCAGTGCACACATCGGGACAGATGTGGTTGGGAAGAGGCAATGGGTCCCTTCAGCAAGGGTGAGATCAATGACAATGGATTGCACCTACTTTCCTTAGCCATGGCCAACAACTTAGTAGTGGGGAACAGCCTATTCCAACATCCACTCAAGCAACAACTCACATGGAGGAACCCACTGGGCCATGATTCTGCCACTCTCGACTACGTCCTGATCAATGCTTGATTTCACCTTGAGAGGACCTTGCTGTGGTTCAATCACTATTTGGTTCACGCCAAGATCAAACTGCAACTGAATAGAGCAAAGCCCCGTACCAAACCACCATCAAGGCTAAATTGGGGCAGCCTGAGAGATCCAAAGGTCAGGCAAGAATTTCAACTGGCCTTGTCGAACAAATTTGCTAGCCTCAAAGTGATGGGAGACATGGACGAAGAAGAATAACATGTATCTAACGCCATCTTGGAATGTGCCATCCCATTGTGTCCACCAACTCAACGACCAACCCAACCCTGGATTTCAGACGAGTGCTTGGAACTCACGGATGAGTGAAAATGGATCAAATATGTCGATTTTGAACACTACTGACAGCTCAACAAGGAAGTGAAGAAGCAAATGAAAGTAGAATGAGAAGCTTGTTGAACTGGCATTGTGGCTGACATGGAAGAAGCGGTGAACAATCACGAATTCTAAATGCTGTACAACACTTCATTGGCAAGAGCAAATCTACCAATGACGACATCAAGAAAATGGATGGAACTTTCAAGAAATCCCAGGGAGAACATCTCCAGCACTGGAAAGAATTCTTTGAAGGCCTCTACAACCACAACCTGCCTGAGGGCCAACCAGCAAATCCACCAGTGATCGAACAACCAGGAAATCCTTGCAGTCAAGACGAATCGACATTAGAACTCTCACTCTCACATCTCTCAGAAGTGGAAAATCACCGGGAGTGCATCAAGTCACCACTGAGGTGATCAAGGCAGGTGAGGATGCCCTGTTGCACCGGATCTACCCACTCATCGTCAACATATAGTAGAAGGAGCACATACCATCCGGGTGGAAGAAAGCAATAGTCGCGAGTACAAGAACTACCATCAGCCTTCTCATGGTGGCAAGGTGTTCATGAAGATCATTCACTAGTGCATCCAAAAGCATCTGGAGCAAACCAGGCGAGGGGAGCGAACCATCCGAGAGGAGCAATCCGGCTTCAGACAAAATCATAGCAAGTGGCTTCATCAATCAAATTTTTGCCCTCCAGCAGTTAGGTGAAGAACGGATATGATGTGAAAAGAGGCTGGTCATTGTCTTCATCAGCTTCAAGTCTGCCTTTGATTGCGTCCATTGGCCAGCACTCTGCAAAGCACTGGAAGTCGAACATCTACTGCCGAAGATAGTCAGAATCCTGCAGGCATCATATAATGGAACCATGAGCAGCGTGCAAGTCCGAGGTGAGCTCTTTGAGGAATTCCCAATATGGACTGGTGTGTGCCAAGGAGATGTTGCATTGCCGCTGCTCTTCAGCATGGTCATCGACACCATCATGTGGAGAGCATTCACTCATTATCAAGGAGTCCTATTCTGGGAAGATGGATTCTTGATGGATTTAATGTTCACCGACAACAGTTTGAGATTTTCAGACACAGATACCAATGCCACAGACACCCTCTATTGAATCGCCGAGACCTCTGAGTCATACGTGCTAAAGATCAATATGGAGAAGATACGGCTCTCCAGCCAACGTTCACCTCTATGGAGCCCAGTTGGAACAGGTTCGTGAGTTCAAGAACTTGGGATCACTGGTACAGGAAAAGAAAGTGGTGTCTATGGCCGAAGTATGCAGCACAATCGGGTTGGCCACGGCCGCATTCACCTTGCTCAAATGGTGCATCTGGAAGAGGAACATCTCAATCACCACCAAGATTTGCCTCTTTCGTGCCCTCACCCTGCCAATCCTTCTGTATGAATCAGAGATATGGACCTTACTCAAGCCCGACGTGGACAAAGTGCAGGTCTTCCAAATGCATTGGCTCAGGCAAATTCTTGGAGTGTCCCTTCGAGACCTTCTCTGCAATGAGGTGATCCGCTCACGATGTAACAACCAGTCGAAGACCAAATCCAACGACTTCGATGGTTCGGCCACGTGTGCCGAACGGACGAAAGCCGGATATTGTTCCAGCTCCTATGGCATGAAAGACCAGCCCAATGGAGAGTGCAACATCCAGTGCCAAAGAAAATGTAGCTAAATCACACCGAAGAAGATATTAAAAATTGATGCTTGACCATTGAGGACGCCTGTGCCATAGCAACCGATCACCGGCACTGGAAGCAAATCATAAATGAGGCCCTGGCAGCACCTTCAGCAGCGTATTGGCTCTGAGGATGCCTGCCTTATCCAACTTCCAGCTAAAGGATGAAAGAGTATAATAAAATTCTTTTCTTCATATATTCCACCATGTTAGAAAGCTGGACTCACAGCCACGATGCCAGACTTCAGGAACAGAGGGGGTTAAGAATCTGCTCAAAGGCCCCACATTGCAATCTAGGTAGTATCAGGGCTTAAACACACAACCTTCTAATCAGATACCCAGAGCTTTAACCACTGATTCTTCAGTAAAACTCATAACACAATAGATTGATGAAGCTGTAAATGCTCATATACCCTCTAATACCCCCACATGTTTATGAGGTGCCACTTTAACAAATGTGGTGAAATAGTCCAAATCCCTGTTTGCTAAATGTGATTTCCTCACACTGTAAATGTCAGGTTTTGATTAAGTTGTAGAGCTCGTATTCCCATAGTGAAATGGACGTAAGTATAATCGATTCAGTTTGCAGTCAGATACTGACACTCAAAATGTTGCAATTAAGCCCGAATGCACTCTTTAAATGCAATTTTACTTTTGGGGGTAAACAGACTTTAAAATGCTGTATGTGTAGTCGAAAGATCCCAGTTCAGCAAGCTTGTACTCTCTAAAACTACACATAGTTGAACATATGAAGAGTTTTCCTAGGACACCACACATTTTCCTTTTGTGTAAAGGGAGGCTGTTTATGACCGACAAGCTGTCGTTTAATGCTGTGTAAAATGAAATAACTTGCCATGCTAGAAGGTGGCAGTATTCAGTATATTGGTTCCAAATAGTACATCACCTACCATTACCATTAATATCAATAACAAAAGTGATGAAGTATTCTGCTATAATATTAATGTCAATGGGATTTGGTTTGGGATGTTGCCAAACAACCTATCCTAGTTACCATTTCGCTTCACTGTGATTCGGTTTAACAGGATAGTTTGCCGCTTGGCAAAAATATAAAGAAATACATCTGATCTGTGAGACTGAGAAAGGATTCTGCTTGTAATTCTTCTGT
The DNA here is from genome assembly GCA_030068335.1 of Chrysichthys cranchii. Taxonomy (NCBI): domain Eukaryota; kingdom Metazoa; phylum Chordata; class Actinopteri; order Siluriformes; family Claroteidae; genus Chrysichthys; species Chrysichthys cranchii. The sequence goes on from JAQMCW010000020.1 coordinate 7,538,664, forward strand.
TAGTACCCTGTAACTGTGTTCTAAGAGAGACAAACTAAGTGTTTTGGGCAAAATTTTTCTTTTCTGTCTGTATGCCCTCCCAAAACTGCTGCTAACATTCTTTGCTCACTTCTGTTCCTCTTCTCCTGAACTTATTTATGCTGATCACTGAATAAACATGCTCAACCACCTCTGATGAGGGCTCACAAGGGCCAACTAGCAGCGACGATGCAGAACACAGTGCTTAGAAATTATGCCTGACAATCCTCTCGGTGTGTCAAAGCCCTTAGGTATATCATTGTTAACCTTTCACCTTCCCAGATATACATTAAAGACGTGTAATGAAACCGCTCCAAAGAGCAACTTTCTGAGAGTTTTGGTCTAAAATAGAGAACGATCAAAGCTATTTCTTTTGAAATCTCACTTCCATCTGGCCATCATTAGTGCCTCTGACACACTGTGGCCAAGTGTCATGTAACTACTTCCTCTTGACATTTCTAACCCTTGAAACAGACAGTACAGAGAATACAGTGCAGTCGAACAGGAAGTACATACTTGAGACTGCAGCACACACACACCTAGGAAGGTACAGATAGCTCTTCCCTAGGCCATAATTAATTAATCAGACTGCTAGCTAATGCTAACAAGCAATGTATCACTGTTGTATGCCTGAATAATAAATGACTGGGGAAAGTGAGGTCCTTTGGCTGAGACAAATCTGGTGCACCTGGGCAGAAAATCACATCTGTTACTCTGAGACTGCAGGCCATGAATCAGCTCCACCTTCACTGAGGTCTTCTCCAGCCCCATGTCTATTACTCTTACATGCTCTTATCAGAGTGACACTGTTCACAGGCTCACAAATACACCAAAATTCAATGTTTAAAGAGTTGGTGCACACTTTGGTCACCATCCCCTAGTTTCAGCTTCTACATGACGTAATTACAGCTTCTTAAAGTTGAATGCCCTAAATCGTATTTAAGTTAAAGTGCTATATGTTTGCTCTGTAAGTTATTCACTTTGCGCGAAAGTTTTGTGGAAATGCATATCAGTTGGTGAACGTATGCTAACTAGCTAACTGACTAAATAAATAAATAATAAATGAATACAGCGGAACCTCTGGGCACAAACGCCTCCGAAGATGAACAAATCGGTTCCCGACCACAAAATCCGTCCAAATTTTCCATCTGGTCATGACCACATAATTGGGTGCCAAACAAACCCTGCCTCTGGATTTTCCCCTTCCGCTTTGTATGTGCCAATGTTTTCCCAATTTTTGTTTGTGTATTGCACAATTGTGCATTGCACACCTAACAAAGACGCGCATGTCCCTTTAATCGGTCAGACGTGTGTTCATTCACTGTACAGTAACCTCCTCCGCGCCCATCTTCCTCCTTACTTCCTTAACACCAGAAGTCGACTCATGCAAGCTTAGTTTTCTTGGTTGTTTACAGTAAATTTTTGTATAATTAAGGATTGTTCAAGCTTTGATTTTTTTTTCTGTGCTTAAAACTCATGAAAAAATGTTCACAGCATTTTTTCAATGTGTTTCTCTGCATTTTTGCTCTATAAGCCTTCATTATGGGTCCCAAGAAAGTGGAAATGGTAGTGAGAGTAAGAAGCCATATCCCTCTGCCACCACTTCACACATGCTCCGCGGCACAAACATTCAGATAAACACTCATAATCTATGTCTAAGGGCATTTGTTCAGTTAAACTTTCCTTATGATTTAGTGGTATCAGGTGGAAGCTGAGGGTCTCCTGTGTGAATCTTCAGATGCAACACAAATTCCTTTCTTTAAAAAAGTAATCCCATCTCTTAAAAGAAGATTAACACAGGTTTACAGCTTATTGAGCAAACATCGGGTCGCGAACAAATCAGGTCACGAACAGAGTCTCGGAACGGATCAAGTCCGTGACCAGAGGTTCCACTGTATAAAAAAAATCCCAAACAAACAAATAAATACACTTATAGTAAGGCAAACAATGTGATTATTTGTCAGTTAATATTTTCTAAATCCCAACTGTCATAAATGTCGAGGAGAAGTAACATAAAGTCTCTCTGATTAAACAACGATGTAGCTGAAAGTGAACACATTTTTCAAAATGGATACAAATACAGATACAAATACGTGGTGCATTATTTTTCATTCATTCATTAATTCATTCATTAATTCATTCATTTATTTATTTATTTATTTTATTTATTAGTGTTGTGTTTCACATGCATCTGGTTGAGACTAGAGGTGTACATCAGGATTGGGATCCTGCAGTCAACATGAAACAAACAAAACAATCGCGGGATTTTTTTTTCTTTCTTGTAGGTGTGAGATATAAAGCTTAAATGTAGACAATGTTGATTAAAACGAACAAGCATCAGTTCGAAGTAACTGCCAGGATTCAGCTTGTGGGACTATAAATTAGACTCTTAATTTGTTTATCATTGTTGTATTGTCGAATTTACGTGTTGTAAATACATTTGTAAAGGATGCAGGTATAAAGAAAAGAATAAGAATTGCTTGAGTAGGATGAAAAAAAAGTCCGATGAGGATCTGAGGATGAGGAATTGTCAGTGCCAGAATTCGCAGAACATGCTGACAGTGCTTCTACCTGTGGGGTTTCCCCCCAATTTATTGCAAGGTACAATGGTAGTGATCATATTTAATTCGTCTTTATTATCTTTATTCGTCTTCTTAATCCTGTACAGGGTCGCGGGTGACATCGGGTGAGAGGCAGGACACACCCTGGGCGGGTCGCCAATCCACCGCATATTTAATTAACAACCAAAAACCAAAACAAAGAACAACAACGACAAAAAAACCCCACCCATCTAATTTAAGCCATGCAAACATTTGGAGCACTACAGAGATTCGGATACAGATCCAGGCATTGTGTTACACCTGTAGTTTAACCTATAAGCCTTACCAATTGGCTTCCTTAAAAGCAGACCCTGAAGAGTAGCTCTGCTTCCCCCCACTACAAAGCAAATTTCACTGCAAGATTCAATGCAAGGCAACTTTGTAAACTTTTCTAAGGTATTTCTGAAATTGCATGATTACTATACCTCTAGAAGAAAAATTTAAAAAGTGCAATCTGTGGGTTCTTGAGTGGCAACAGAAAAAAATGTCACCGAGTCGTCGGGAGATTGAGAGATCTGTATACTGTCTGGGTGAGAGGGGTGGCATGCACTCATTCCCGTGTCTATTTCAGTGACACTATCCAATCTTGGGCCTCTCTGAGGTCACGTATGCAGAAGTGGGTTGACAGAACTTTCCTCCGAGTGTTTTGGCGTTCACGGTCCTGTGATGCAGCATGAACAGCTGTTGGCTGGCTTCATAAGGAAACAGTGTTAGACTTCACCCTTCCGTGTTGGTGACTGTTGTATGATAGGGGACAGTTGGTCAGTGGGTGGGAACTGACAGATCATACTGGAAAGAAAATATCCAAACTGCACTTTAGCATTACTGGAAGCTCGTGCAGCACTTGATGGTTCCTCCTCTTTACTGAATAACTGTTCTAAATTAATAGACTTAGGAAAAGAAAACATTGCGTGCAATGTGAATCCTTCAATTCCCTTGAGTCAGTGTCTTAACTGAGAAGTGGGTTGAGAAGTCAGCAGCAGACTCAAAATGTGCCATCTGTCCTGAAGAACATAACGTCTCCTTCTATTTGACTGGATTTGTTTCGCAAGTATCTCCTTTCCAAAAGGACTGCATTCAGTAGCTTGATTTTGTTTAGGACTGGAAAGTGATCAGAACAGAAGGAACATGTACAGTACAATGTGAAAGAAGTGATGAAAAGATGAACTGATGAAGGAATGCGTCATCATGATGTCATGGTGACGAAAGGCCACGCTCGGCTCTGTAAAAGCATGCATGGACAGCACGTGTCATCATGACACATACACACACACGTCAGGGCACAAATCATCCCTTTTAGGTGGGACACAGTGAGCATCCAGTGTGGTGATGCTATCTCTGCCCAGTATGGGGTGATCTGACTCTTTAGCCAACCACAACGCATGGTCTGGTTTATAAAAGAAGAAATGATAAATGATTGTTCAAACCTATGACTCAGATGATAATGCATTGCTCAGTGCATAGCTCATCTGCCTTCAGTGCCTTCGTTGATAAGGCATTTAGTTTTCCTCTTTCCTAGGCCTGGGGCGAGGATTTAGTAGACTTATTTAAATGATTTACTTTGGCATGACTGCATTATCATAAGATCATATATAGTGAGGCATTTAGTGAGTATTAAAGAGTGTTGGCCTTCTATAAAAAAAAATAATAAAAAAAATTCATATATAAATGATTCCTCCAATTTGTTATGGAAGATGCAGAGAAGATACAGTCAGTTAAGAGTTTTCAAAAGCATTATTCCAGGGAGAAGTTTCCGTAGTGGTCATGTGTTGCACTGACGTCACAGGGAGAGAGACATTGCTAGCGCAGTTACAATGGTGATTAACAGGATGAAAGTTTTCAAGTTTCAATGTTAGCACCTAAAAAAAATAAAAGAAAGGTTCAAGAGCTTTTCTCACTCACCATTTTCAATGTGCTCAATGTTGTATTTATGAGAAAACCAATGTTGTGTAGACAGCAAATGTTGGACGCAAAGTTCTTGAATGTAATGCAGCAATTAGAAGCAGCTGTGCTGAGCTTCTGCAGAGACACTCCTTGGCTAGGTGGTGGTCTACGAGATGACAAACTCAATTTCCTCCCACGATGGGAATAGTTTGAGTTAAAACTTTGGAACCTGATCAGTTTGAGATAGACTTTACCGATAAATCATTTTAAATAGAAATGAAGCAAGGCCCAAAGCCGACCGGTGGCACTATCTATCAGTAATAAAATGGAGGAAACTCTTAACCGACGTCAGTATAGTCCAAAATTGATAAAAGGAGTTTAAGCTAAAAATGTCAACTTGGAATTTCGTTGTATATTAAACCTTAGACATTTGCCCATTAACGATCACGTTAATTATAAACACTGACTTTTTCCTTTAACCACTGGACTAGTGCTGCATTTAACGCAAACCCTCTCTGTACGCTCTCCAAATCTGAGACACAAAATCAATTAGGAACATTAGCAGGAAGAAGGAAGTTTAGCCTATTGTTGCCACATCTTGGCGAGGCAAGAGACCTTAAAGGAAGACAGACACAGGGAGAGAAATATCACATCACACCACTGAAAGCAAGAAAGCTCCAAAATGCTATTTTTCTACCACAAACCAGTAGGAGAGACAGCGATCAAGCCAAGCTCTGAAACGGCCCAGCCATGCTGTGCTATTATAAGAAGCAATAAAAAGAGAAGGATTATGTACAGATGTGAGTTCCACAATGGATTTTACAGTACTTCCTCTGCTTGTGTTTGAATAGGCTGGGATAGGTTTGAGAAGGTCTACAGCTCATATACATTAACATGCATACTTCAATGCAAGGGATTCAAATTTCCACCAGAAATGTGATTATCATATATTTACCAAGCATAATACCTAGTATAATTTACTATAATTAAATTTTTTTTCAATTGGGAGATGCATTTATATGACTTACAATTGAGTTGAGCAGAGGCGGTGCAGGATCTGAACTCTTAACCTTCCAATTAGTAGCTCAGAGCAAAGGAAAAGTCCACCTTGAAAAACTTTAAATATGTTTATATTGTTCTGTTTGTGACGTCTTTAGTGATTTGGGTGCTAATTTGTTTGGTTAATGCTGTATTTTTGGCTGTTTTTCCCTACATTGCTAGCACAGGTACAATGGGGTTTATTAGAGAAGAAAATTCACTGATATCCAACATACTGTACATGTACAGATGAGAATGTAAGAGAACCAGACAAAAATAAAGGACTAAAGTCCTGCTGCATTGCTCTCTTTAGGTAGAGATGAAGCAAGGGCTAAATCCCACCGGCACTTCTGTCAGCAGGTAGTCAGACAGCATTGTGGACAATCTAGGAAATGATTAAACAAGGTGAAAACACACCAAAGCGTTGACGAAAGATGTTTAAACCGAAAACTCATTGGTTTTTAAATCATAAAATAAATCTTGAGCACAATTGAAGATCGCATATTGATTATCAATAATGAGATGCATGACAGCATGTAAAGGAGCTACTGACCCAAAAATGTCATTAGAAAACAGACAGCAGTCGCAGACCATGTAAATGTGGGTCACATAATATGCATATTGGAACATGACTGGCTTTTATATTTCATGACGCATTAACACCATCACTTGTTTAATCATGACTAAAGAAATGTGACAAACCTTCTGTAATGCCAATTCTCACATTTAGATTAAATTCCCTGAGACTATTGCACACTGTATAAACTTTAGGCAGACTTAAAAAGTATCTAACTAAATATTTTTTAATAAAAAAAATGAAAGCGTTAAATGCAGTGAATGTAAATAATCCCCAAAATTGTATTTAGATGACTATGTATTAATTGTTACAATCCTAGTCGTAGAATCAAAAGCCAAAAAACATGTGATATGCATTACCCTGCTTCCTGTTCTTACTCTCTCTCTCTCTCTCTCTCTCTCTCTCTCTCCATCCCTACCCCTGCATGTGCAATGCTTGCTGGGTGACCAGTGAAATGGCATTTGGTTCTCTGATTGAAAGCTGCTCCATTCCAGCAGCTTTGATGAGTGAGCTCAAACTTCAAGCCGCATGCTCTCGAGTGAAGGTTGCAATCAGGTCGGTTTGGATGAGAGGCTGTGGGCTAATCAAGAACCTGCTCAGCTTCGTTTGGGATCATGGGGGATAAGTGGAGTCTTACTCGCACAGCTACTTACTTACTTGCAGCTAACGCTCTAGATCTGCCTGTTGATGTTGGCAGAGGCCCTCTGCGAGCCGGATTCCTGAGGCCCGCAGCATGCTCAGAGCAGACTCTATATCTGTTCTTAATCACAGCTGCAGAGGAAAGCCCCTGCTTGGTAAAACTCATGTCAGTGCAAAATCCTTCTCTGATCTGAGCATCTCAGATGACCTCAGAGAGACAAATGAGAAACATGTCAGTACAGCTGCATTGAAAGGAGTTTCTTTTCTCCGCTACTTTCTCCTATGTCCTCACATAGCATATGGAAATAGAAAGCAATAGGTACACAGGTACAACCCGAATTCCAGAAAAGTTGGGACGTTTTTTTTTTAAAGTTGAATAAAATGAAAACCAAAAGACTTTCAAATCACATGAGCCAATATTTTATTCACAACACAACAGATAACACAACAAATGTTCAAACTGGGAAATTGTACACCTTTATCCACTAAATGAGCACATTTCAAATTTGATGCC
>JAQMCW010000020.1:7610707-7622223 GCA_030068335.1 Chrysichthys cranchii
AGCAGTGGCAGCTTGGCGGTGCTTGGATCTGAACCCCCGACCTTCCGATCAGTAGTCCAACGTCATAACCCCCTGAGATACCACTGCCCCCAGATGTGATTGGAATACACTCCTGGAAAAAGAGTTTTCTTGGCATTCCCCAGAGATGCTCTTCATGGAGAACATTCCACAGGTTTTTTTGTTGTTGTTGTTGTTGTTGTTGTTTTTTAAGCTGGTTATATACCTCACCCGAAGCTTTAAATCGTTGATTGTCCTACGGAAAAGGGAAAACCAATCCAACATGGCATCATAAGCAGCACATGTGAAGAAAAAAAAACATCTTAAGCAGATACTCAGTCAAATTCCAGTTCTTCTTCAGTTATAATGATATAACAGGTCATCAGGAAATGCTGATAAACTGAAATAGAATATTAGTTTTCTAGTTCATATTCTGGCCAAGGCTGTAAAATATGCACATATAGACCACTATTTTCCCGCTCTCCATATCAGAGAGTCGTCTTTGCCTTTTAAGTGCCTCCTCCCAATTTTACTCAAATGTCAGTCATTCGCTCCTTTTGTGTTATCTCCAAATGGTATTTAAATGGGAAAAGTAAATTTTACCAGTCTCCGTTATTTATGTTTCATAGTTAGAAGTAGACCCCTTTCTGCAATGCATAGAAGCTTCGGGTCTGTTCATCTAACCGCCTGTTATTTCCCGGTGCATCTTATCCTGAAGGAAGGGGGAAAAACAGCTAGTGACTTCCTTTGCACGTTATTCCTATGGTTTGCATGTCATAAAATCAACCATAGCAAGCCTGTAATCCAATTTCCTGTTTCCTGATCTCCAACAGAATATATTTTTAACCTTCCTGTGCAGCACATGTTTTCAAGCAAAGGAGATTTTTGGCATCAGGACTATTTCAGAGCCGCATCAAAGCGTAGTCTGTGGTTGTTTAACATCAGGATGAAGAAACACGCAAAGAACATGCAAGGATGTTGTTCGTGCTCTGGGCATGCAAACGATGTTGCTTATTTTTTATTTAACATATCCAAGTGTGAGGCAAATCAAGTAGCCTTGCTCACTTTAATGTGGGGGGGAAAAAAGAATGTGTGAATGTACATTCAGTTTCTTCTCTTCAGGCCAGTTCACCCAAATCACCCAGTGTTTGTGTCACGGTGCTCTCGGTGCCAGTTCCAATTGTGGTAACAGTAGCATTACCTCACAGCCATTGGCAAGAAGCACACACCTAAATGATGGACGGCAGCCATTATATGGCAAAACCCCTCCACCCGTCTGTAGTGGCAAGGAGGCAAGGATTAATCTTACCCATTATAGAAAGGCTCTTATTAGAAGTACAGAGGAACCTACAGAAATCGAAACCTTCAGGAGAATCTAGATGACACCAGCCTTTGCCTAAAGCATCATTTGTGGAGTACTGCATTCTCTGGTGTTTGTTCTTTAAACACCTGCCTAAGAAAAAAATGACCCAACAGCAAAAAAAAAAAAAAAGGCACTTCAGCCTTGTAGACTGTTTCAGAACGATACTGAAAAAGTAACTCAGATAGTGATACAGAGAATTTATACATGTCCCAAAGTCATGATGGTTTAGGTGTCTCTTAAGTTTAGGGCTAGTGAATGATTTCCTAGGTAGAGATTTTATTAAATATTTAGATCATTTAGTAATGTACTTGTCAATGGTCTAAATATATTTGGTGTAGTAATGTTTAGCTTTATAATGGCACTTGCATGGACATGAGCACATATTTAATTGCACATAATAACATACAAACAGTCTTGTGACTAACTCAGGAATTGTTGTATGACATTTAAACAAGCAGCGGTTTTAGTGCAATTGATGAGTCAACTTCAGCTGTGTGCATGCAGCCTCCCACCCACGAGTCCCTTATGCATATGACAAGCCCCAATTTACCCTTACAGTGCATATAAAAATCTGCACAGTTTGCAGATTTTTGGGAGGTCCAAAATATGATAAAACAACCAGTAAAATTCAAATGAAAGACAAAAGAAATGTTTTAGGGGAAAAAAGGAAAAACGAGAGAAAACGTACGATAACTTGGTTACACACGTTTTGCACACACCTTAAAAAATATTTTGTTACAGCAAACTGTCCTTGTAATACATCATTTTGGGTAGGAATCTACCAAAGTAGCACATCTTGAGTAGGTTGCTTTGTTCCACTCTTCCTAGCAAAAGTGCTCCAGATCTGTGCATTTGCGAGGGGACCTCTGATGCACAGCCCTCTTCAAGACATTCCACAGGTTTTCAATAGGATTTAGAACTGGCCTCTGACTGGGCTAAAACTTCGGCCTTCTTTTGAAGCCATTCCTTTGTTGACTTGGATTTATGCTTTAGGTTGTTAATGCTGGAAGGTCAAATTTTTCTTCATCTTCAGCTGTCTAGCAGAGACCTGCAGGTTAAACAGTACACTGTGTGAAAAAGGAATGGTATTTGGAGCCATCCGTGATTTCCCCCCTACTAGACTCGAGCCCCAGTGAAACAGCCCCATAGCATAATGCTGCCACCACCATGCTTCACTATGGGTACGTTGTTCTTTGGGGGATAAGCTGTCTTGTTTTTGCGCCAAACATATCTTTTAGAATTCAGAACATAAGACACTTTGCCACATGGTTTGAGGTGATTTAGGCAGGTTTGGATGCCCTTTCTTTTTTCCCGTTAAAATGTTTCTGTTTGTTTTTCCACTTGAATCTTGTTGGTTGCTATGTCACATTAAAGGTGGGGAAAGAGCTGTCATGATTTATCTTGATTTTAATTTTTTTTTTTTCCCATCCCAAAAATGTGTATGAGGCAACAAGGCAAGCATTCACTAGGCTATCCAAGATCTGAAGAAGATCTGAAAGAGTTGTCCAACATCTGAGAAAAGTGGTAAACATGGAGAAGGGAAAAAAGAAAAAAGAATTTCAGTGAAGTTGCAAGAGCTACTACTGTCTGAGGTTGCTGCAACTAAAAAGACAGATGTTATAAAGCTGTTTAGGTCACAATCAGATACAAACATCAAGTATAGTTGCATAATCACTGTACATAGCACAGTTTTTACTCATTTCATTGCACAAATAGGTCAGACGTAATTAAAGCTTTATATATAAATGCATGTGAGTCAAGTTTTCATCCAGAACATTTAAACAAGATGCTAAAAGAAGTGGCATACTGAAAAGCAGCCCGTTAAAATGAATAAAGCTGTGCATGGCATGCTTTAGTGTTTCTATGAAATTACGCAATAACCTAAAAAAAAATGTGTGATACTGTCAAAGCGCCTTTGAATATCCAGTCTGGCCGAGACTCTGAAACCAGGGCAGGTCTTGATGGTGCCTCTTGTATGTACCTATTACTCAACTAAAGGACTAATGAGCTGATAAAGATCCTCATTCAGAGCCTCTGATTCACACACACACAACCCCATTATCTGCATTGTAGTGCAATGTTCCTGTGTGTGCAGTTGTGATGATCTACTTTATTTGGTATTTTAATAGTTATTACTTATATTAGTCTACTGTTTGCTATACTTATTGATGATACTGGTTTTGTTTATTTTGCTGCAAATCAAGCGGTTTCAAAAAACTTTGCTCAAATTTAAATACTTTGCTCTCACACGCCACCATGAATTTGACTGTACAGAGGAAATTGATGGCTAAGGAAAGTGTTGGTGGAAATCGCATACGTTTGTTTTACAATCAGATTTGACATACACAACGAGAAATCATTCCAAGCTAGTCGAACCCAAACATTACGTAAATGCTTCTGTTGACACAGATCAATGAGCATTTAAGGAGCTATGAAAACAACCTGCTAGTGAAAAAAAAATGTTAGAGAAGTATATTTATGAAGCATGTTTACGTAATGTTAATAAGTGTTTCTTAGAAATATGGCTAACTAATCAAACCAGATAGGAACCACTGCTCAGTACTCATTTTAAAAAGTTGGGCTTAACGTCTAAAATCCAGCACTACGTATTATTAATGCTTGAATGACACAAGACAAATGTAGAATGCACTGCATTAGTGGCGAGGTGAAATGTGAATGTCCTGAACCACACAAAAATATCATATGTATTTTATGGTACGGACTAAAAAGTAATGATTGTAAGAAAATATTCCAAGGCCATCTGAAGTGTGCCTCAAGTGTAAATATCCAAACTTGTGCTTTTTAGCAAGAAATCCTCTTGAAGATGCAATGATTCATAACAGATAAATAAGGAAAGGAGCGCTCATAATAATTTACCCACACTATTTGTGCTGGCTTATTTTCAATTTTCATGCACAGAGGGAAGAGAGAGGGGGGGATTGCTTGATAAGAAGTCGTGCCCAATGTTGGCTAGATTGATGGTTGAGTCGGAGTGCTTGACAAATCTATGTTAAACCAGCAGTATTACTTCTGCAGGAATGGGTAGAGGGAGGGTTTAGGGAGGGATGGGGTGGGGTGGGGGGGTTTACAATGTACAGTACATCATCTTATCGACCAGTCGATTAGAGACGATTAATTCCCTTGGACAGTGCTGTTAAATTATTACACGGGAGATTAGGGAAGAGAAGTGGATAGTGAAGAAGCTGAATATGGAGGACAATATCACTGACTTCTGTATGAACCCGTGCTTTATGTTTTCTTAGCTGAAACAACATAAGAGCTTTTTCTGTTACTTTGGAAATGTCTGATTTCTTTGCTCCACCAAAACTTTTTCAGTCTGCAATAAATAATGAGTGAGGTCAGAGAGTTTGTAGCTGTACATATGTACGGCTCCTTTATACAAATACTGTACATGCATTCTAAAGCGAACTCGGATGCTAACTCAGAAGCAGCAGATTGGCAGCAGGATTCGACAGGCTTAATTGAAATTAAAGTATACCGCCTTTTAAATGGGATTTTTAAGCCAGATGACCCCTCAGGCCCTGGGTGTTGGAGAGCTATTTTAAAAAATAACTCTCTTTCGCATTATAACGAGGAGGCTTCTTTTCCCACATACTGAAGACTCAAGATAGTCGAGAAGACAGAACACATGATCTCTTTGCATCTCTCCAAACCACCTGTTACTGTTTAGAAAGATAATTAAAAGCATGCATTTGAAGATAAAAGACAAGATTGTTCTCTCTGATCACGTTTTGTAGCTAGGTCAGATGGGGGAAAAAAGATTAAAAAAGATGAAATAAGCCTGGTTTTCTCATGTCTTCCACTTACTAGGTCACAGGTATTAACATGTATAAATTTAAAATAAATAAATAAGTAAATAATAATAATAATAATAATAATAATAATAATAATAATAATACATTGAGGTTTTAATCAATGTGGGGCCAATGTTCTAGCTAGAATGCCACCCTGGGCCATAAAAATCATTAAAACGTGTAGAGTCATGTTGAGCACCCAATGCTCTTTAGCCTGTGGCATGCCATACAGAGGTAGGGTAAAATTATCTACAAGGGCTAAACACGAGAATGTGTCTGCCACCGACCCGATGAGAGACGGGGAATTCTGCAACTGTCTGAGATTCTCAGCTGTATTGCTACTATTTGTGGAATGTGTTCTTGTTCATAACTGAGCTGCCCATCTCTTCATCAGCTGATCTCAGAGCAGTAGGAACATGAACAAATAACATCCATAAACGAGAGACACCCAAGCAGAAACACAGGTTATTCCTGGGTGGGCTGGACACAAAACTGGAATATCTGACATGGTGAAAACATAACATGCTTGGAAGCGTCGGAGATTTTTCCATAAACAACACACCACTATAGCTGCAAAATGTAGTTGTAATGAACCTTGGATGAACTCCTAGATTATACGTTACACTGAATTAATGTACTCGGTGCTTATGTGGCCATCAATATAAAACTTGTGTGAAACTTGAACTAGCCAGACAGAGCATGTCTCGAAAGGTTCCTTGCATTTTAAAGAACACACACACCAACATACAGAGTCCTGTCTCTTTGAAAGCTTCCAGCTGCTGATATGTATTGAATATCCCCCTATTCCTCGAGTGGAATGCATTCCAGTTGTTGTGCCCCCTCTGAGCTAAACCCCTGCCATTTTGTTTTTCCGTCCTCGGCTGGAAGGATGTGGGTGACAATTTATAGAGCATGTCCAATTGCTTTGTATGTGTGCCAGCGTGGGGCTTGGTGTAACAAGTGTGCTGGTACAGTAGGTACATGGCCAGGGAATGCAGGGGGCTCGGCTCTCAGCGGGGGCCAAATCCAGCTGAGTTAAGAAGGAAAAAAAGAAGCAGGAAATCAAGATCCCCATCAAAGAGGTTTTTTTTTTATATGTACTTTAGTACTCTAATGACTGAAAGGTGTCTGGGCAGTACTGTATTCGAGACAGGATGAAGGAGGCAGTGAAACAGAAGACATGTCAGCTGCATAAGCTGTATCCATTGCCAGCTTGTCTGCTCCACATGCAGATTATTTTTGCTTCAAGGTGCACAACAGATGCATTTTAGTCACACTCTGTTTTTTGCTTTAAAAGATCTAAGATAATGAAGACGTGAGGAGACACAAAAAAAAAATAGCCCTAGCAAAAGGCTTACACTAAGCAGCCTTAAGAATTAGGAACAGCTTTTTTTTCTCTCTCTCTCTCAGTAGAAGTGAATGGGGCTTTGGGCAGCTGCTGGAGGCCCTGATCTGCTCCCATGCTGGCTGGCTGTTTGAAGAGGTTCTGCTGCTTTACACTCAGTATTTGCCTCCATTGTCCTTGGATTGCAGCCCTCAAGGACCATGATGGATAGATGAGGGCTATAGCTGTACAGAGGTATAGGTTAAAGACGGGGCAGTGGAGTTTTTCTTGTGTAAATTCCCCTGGTCCTAACATTTTATTTTACTGAATCCAAAATGAAGAGCGCTAGCTTGGAAGAATCCGTGCTGGTCCTTGCTTCACTCTTGAACATTTGTAAATCTGTACCCCTAAGCAATGACCCCACACTAAATTGGACATTTGGGGGGAAATGCAGGACGCAAAAATCAGGTAAAAAGATCCCAGTGTCCTGCGGTTTTAAATTCAGAGAGGAGGCCGGATGTCATATCTCCAAGTGTTTGAGGGAATTTCAAATTCTCTTAACTTCAAAACTGTCTTCTGTGATGCTCGGAATACTTGGAGTAGAATTAGCTTCCATTAGTCAGGAACTGAAAGAAGGCTTCATTAAACACTACTTTTTGCTAGGCTATTTTTTCCTGTGTAAGTAAACAGAAATATATTGAAATGTATAGACTATCTCGTAGGGAATAAGCTATTCTTTGTTGTGGCTCACCGAATGGCAAGCCAAAGGCTTCGAATGTTTAAACTACTCATCTAAAATTAACATGCAAGACAGTCTCACACTACACTGAATTATTAACTGAATGGTAACAGCAATATTGGAATCTGCAAAATGCAAACATGAATAAGAAATTACATTTTCTTGCATGAGTGGGTGTTGAGAAACACAATATTCATTTCAGTTATCAATTTTACCTCAGTAACACTGAGATGTGATAGCTGGTCCAGGTCTAGAACACAATGAAATGGTTATCTAACCTCAAGGAATAACAGTAAAAAAAAAAAAGAAGAAGAAGAAGAAGCATAGGAGAAAGGAAAGATTCATGTCAAAGCAAAGAGAAAAACGATGAAGCAACATACAGCTTGATGTCAGAGATTTAGCAGCAACAAGCAGAATGAAGTTTAGTCTGCCTACACAGAGTGCAAAAGAATTTAACGCTTTAACAGTTAGTTTCCATTTGACAAGGCTGTTAAAACGCCAGGATTGGTCAGTTCTGGTCTCATTAACTTTGTAGGCTCAACTGCAATGGTGTGCTCATTCCTTCTGGATAAGTAGCATTTGGATGCAAACATTAAGCCTTATTGACCCTTTGGAAAACAAGAGTTAGAGGTGGGAGGCATCTATTCTGCTCGATCCTGCTAATCTGAACTTCAGCACATGTGAGACAGAGCAGGCACCGTGGAGAATAATAGGCCTATTGATTTCTGCTGTGCCCCAATGTGCCTCTTTTTAACTTCCCTCCTTTGCCATAGAATATATCTGGATCACAATACAAACCCACTGCAAACCTGAGGCACTGTTAAACGTCCACGTCTGAAGGGAGGGCCTGGTATAGTGCAACGATCGCTGGTGAACCACCAAGCAAAACCTGGAGAGAAAGCAAACATGTTTAGACTCTATTTTAGGCAGGACTAACTGGGTGGATTGGCGTTATAGATTGGACCTAGCCTTGTTGCTCTACAGTAACCAAAATGAGCATGGTGTGAAGGTTTCCAAGAGAGAATTGACTGGAAAAGTGTGTGGGTGTAGTTCCCAAGAAGACGAGCAAGACATATTGTTCTATGTGGTACTCTATGCCAAGCATAGTGTTGGCCAAGAACGTACTCAGTCCTATAAAACTGTATAAAGTTTCAAATAATTTCTTCCATCTCTTCTGATCGGCACATGCTTCCCAACTCTTCAGTGTAACTTATAGGAAACGTGTTCCTTGGAAAAGCCATAGGGTTAATAATACGTTTGAAGAAGTGCGCACAAAGCCGGTGGTGCCATGCTTGAGCAGGTGATTTGAGGTGAAAGTAAATGTACCACATCATGCCAAAGCTACTGTCAGTTAGAAGGGAGGCGCAGGCCGTTTACATATCCATTTATAGCTCACCTCAAGCACCCTTCTCCCTGCATTTGTCTTTGCCGGGGCCGTTGTCGGACAACATTAAATCAGGTAGACAACCGAGACAATTTCATTATGTGTTTAGATGAAGGTGGCAGACAAGTGTGAGAGGAGTAGATGAGATCTACTTGCTGCTATGCAAATGACGCCTGGAGAAGCCTCAGCAGGGGGCCACCACATTAGAGCATTTGGAGATATGGTGGAGAAAATGAATTTTCTGGCATTTGGAAAAATGAAGAAATTTATTTCGAATGTGTGGACGCTGAGTTACAGCTTTGCGTGTGTGACCGAGAAACTGTAGGGGTGGAATTTTTATCGTCATAAACCTAATTCATGCATTAAACTGTAGGATTGTGTCGTTTCTTGCTATAGGGTTTTTCTGTGCAGATGCTTTAAGGAACGTATAAAGGAATACTCCTCCATGGTGCATGGTTCTCAGGGGAACACTATACTGAGGACAGTTGTTGAAGCAGCCAAAGTTCTTTGTGAAACAGGTATTTTTTCTAGCACAGTTTCAAGAATCGAAAGGCATCAATGAAAGGTATTTGTCTGATTCTTTTATAATTTCTTCTTTCAGAGATAAGACTGTTTTTTCAATGCGAAGAAATTGTTGCCAGCGTCTTTGTATATTCATGAACAGCTACCACAAAACCTTAGAGAACGTGTAAGCGGAATTACATTTGGGATTCATTGATCTAGCTGGATAAACATATATACGGACAGCTTTTTTTTCATCCTTATCATTACAGTTGTAACAGTTGTAACACATAACGGTTGTACTTTTAATTTTGTTCATATGTTTTAAATGTTTATTGATGGAGTTCAACAACTGCCCAAAGAAAAGTCCTGGTCTGTGCTCAGGGACACAGATAAGGTGAAAAATGAGTATTTCTTTAAAAGTGACTTTTAAGAACCTCACCATAAAAGGGCTTTACTGCTGTCTGGTGTCTCTATAAAACCCAGTCTTATAAAAGTCATCACATTGACTAGAGAGTACAAAATGAGTGGATCTTCATCCTTGCAGACTGCAAGAAACACATATACTATAGGACTAACTATCCACTATAAGATCAAAATATTGGAACAACAGCTTTCCTGTTTTTTTTTTTTCCCCCCAGTCCTCTCGTTCATTTTCCTCTCTTCCTTATTACACAGCCCTGGCCGCTCCCTAGGATCACTATAATTGGGCCCTAATTTCCTGAGCGGGAATCGTCTGGGGTACTTTAATTGACTCAGTTCTCGCAGTGCAATGAGACATTTAAATAGGAACCAAATGTGAATGGCCAAAAAGTCATGGCCACCTGATAAGATCTGCACACACAGAACAACAGAAGCCCAGCAATGTGAAAACAAGGAGCCATTGCATTATTGTGCGACTGTGTGTTTAAGTGACACAGATCATTGGGCATGTTTCCTAAAAAGTAGTTGGCCAAGAACAGTTTCTTGCATGTGAATAATAAATGACTGGATGATTTCGTGCCTGATCATTCTTGTTGCTAGCATGTTTCCTTAGAACGGCTCTTTGCCGTAACCTGTGTTTTATGAACTCTGTCCGTTGTAAAGTTTGATGACTTTTCAACAGCTGCTCCTTTGTAAAAACCTGCATGGGAATGTGATTGCTCTGTGCTACGGATACTGCTTTGCTGTTCTTGATTCTATTGATAACATGCCAATTCCCGTTTATTTTGGCTGTTTGCATTTGAACCACTTCCAGTCTGGCTACAAAAGGTCGCCCCCTCCAGCCAGGGGTTTTGTCTTTCCAAAATTAGCATACGATGAAAAGACTATAATGAGCGCACAGAAACAACGTGCTTATCTCAGGAAATGAAATAATCACTGATTTTTAAATCAGATAATTTCAGAGCAGTTTATAAAAAAAAAAAAAACATTTGGCCTGTTGTTCTGCCCAACATATGGGTGACTTTCTGTTGTTTTTAGTTTCCCTTAGGAAACCACAAAGTATATCGGTCTTCCTAAAAAAAAACTCTTTGTACAAATAATTATAATTTACTCTCTGTCTGTTATCTGAATCGATGAACAGAACATTAACCCAAAAACTACATCGGGCTTCAATGTATAATTGCTTTGTTTGCCATAAGGCACAATAGAGGATGATATAACTAACTTACATGGAATGGTTGTATGAGAAAAAGCAGACGTTACACTATATTTATCCTTATACAGAGTGATCCTGTAGAAGAGAAAGGTAAAATCAAACGTGATATTAAGCAATGTTTGGTTCAGATGACAGCCTGTGCATTCTTCATAAAACATCCAGGGCTCTTTGGGGAAATATTTGGTAGTAGTATCTCCCGGTACATTATTAAGCTGTGCTATTATAGAAACCGCGCTCTGGATTCATTATAAAAGGGATAAATCTGCGCCATTGCTTGTCAACAGTAAAACAGTACAGATTTTGTTCCTCTGCTACACAGTTTTCACCTTAGAGTTTTTAGAACGTTTTTAAAGGTACACTTTCTAAGATCGAATTATCTTATTTAAGTACCTTCAGTGAGCTTTCTATAGAAAGTACAATGACTTTATCAGACAAAGAAAGAGAAAATGTGTCCAAACTTTTGACTAGCTTTGTATGTAGCAATAGATAGATTGATGTCATGAGGATTGAGTCTCGTTCTTGCAGTCATATCTGTTATTTGTTCTTTTGCCAAACTATGGATAGTTATACAGTTGATCGTCACATTAACGGACTAATTGGGGGAGAGGTTGTCCGTTGACTTGAATAGTCCGATGATGTGAAGTGTTTTAGTGTGGTGGGTTAAAATAATGAAAATCCAAGGAAAAACATCACTAAGGTCCATAAAAGTGCTACCCAAGTACTGTACACATGACAAGCAGCATAACGACCAACA
>JAQMCW010000020.1:7695797-7710299 GCA_030068335.1 Chrysichthys cranchii
TGCTCGGTTTTGTGTATATATATATATATATATATCCGGTTATCTGCGCATGCATCCTGCCTCACCTCCCACACCTGACACTGTGGGAATTCAGAGGAAAGTCTTTGCCAGTGCTTGCCCCAACCATTATCAAAGCCCAGTATATAAACACAATATTTTTGGAAAAACATTGTTCAGTCCTTCGATACAGAGACCTGTACTATGACACTTTATGTTGGCACTTCCTTTAATTTGTTGCCTTTGTGTGTATTTTTGCCCCATGCTGGAAGTGGGGCTGTTTGTCTCTCTTTCTCATATGCCAGACCTCTTACACTGACAGAGTGTTATACATTTTGTCACTGACGAGACTCACCTGTTTTCACAGAAAAGGAAATTAGACTGACATGGCACTTGACAAACCACAATTTTTTTCCCCTATAGCCAGTTGGCAAAGGTGAGATTATCTCGTACACTAAATGCACTACGAATTGCTTAAAGCAAACCCTTTAACAACTTTTCTAGATAGACAGGAGTCCGTCGACTATACTTTGCCCTTGCAAGCACGTTGTGCTCCACTGTTCAAACGTTTGCTCTTTGTTCTTGCTCTTGAAAACACTGCAAGGGAATGCGTACGCAGAAGCGTGGAGAGTCGCAGTAAGTCTTCAACCTCCTGAAGGTTTTGGCCAGAAAACCAAGCAATATGAGGCTAGTCTGTAGTCTGACTACGTGCAGCAACAAACATGCAGCAACAATCATTCACCTATTCATTCAATCAGTCATCTCCAAAAATACTCACTTAGATCTCCTAGTTTCAGTTTTTCCTGGTCTGCGCCCTGGTTCTGTTTAGCTTGCTCAGACCATGGGGACCCTTATGACAAATATGCACTGAATTTAATATATTAGCTATACATAGGGTAATATTAACTTTCTTTTCCTTTCTTGTTTTTCCCATTTTTTAGGCCACCTGTTGAACAGCCCTGCCGTATACTATTGCTGATAGTACAGCGATCAGGGCTCTATAATAACGGCACTCCATCCACCTCACTAATATTATTAATTATCTGGACCCACAGTCTTTAATTTTAGAGCATTAATAAAGTGTGTGTGAAAGACCTCCCCCATGCCTATTACATTATTTTTGTCCTAACTTTAATCCCACTAGCAGCATCCATCAGACCCTGTGCAATACCTTTTAGTTAATTAAGCATGCTTACATCTCTTGGGATGTCTTATGCCATGATCCATCTTTCAGCATGTCTTATGTCACTATTTCGCCATTTTTCATCTGCTAGCTCAGTGCTTAAGCTTTTTTTCCCCCGGTCCTTTTGAGACCCTTAAGCTTGAGTGATTGAGGAATGGTTAAAGCAGTGAGATTTACAGATGCTCTCAGTTTTTCCTCACTGCGTGCCTGAGATATCTCATCAATTGCTGTTTTATAAATTAAATGTATCTTATTTGGGGTTTTTTTTTTTTCTTTTTTAAATAAGAATTCAGCACTGTAATCGTAGACATTTCTAGAAATCTGTTTTCTTTTTGCATTGGGTGAACTGTTGGACAAAAATAACAGAATGATCCACAAAGAGCATACTTCCAGCATGAGTATGTATGTCCTGTGTCACCAGAATCTGTCAGAAGTGAACTGTCTACTTTGTATTTTGTAGTAATTCATTGGGCCAGATGGAAGTTTTACTAGTGAAGCTAAAATTTGACTGCTATTTGATGAGCAGCACTCCAAGTTTTCCTAACATTTGTTAAAACTGTTTTCCTGCAGGCATTTCCACCATCTGTCTGTGTAATTAACAGTCAGGTATGGCCCACAAGGTTCCCCTTAGTTATGAGCTCAGATGGGAGATTCACTTGAATGCCAGTCCACTCTGTCCTTAAAAAAAAAAAATCATTCGCAAATGCTAGACAATTGTTAGGCTATCATCAAGAATATGATGCTATTATGGAAACACTGACAAAACCGTACAAAATACAAAACAGTGCAGCACAAAACTGTTGCATGGTACAATGTCACCTCGAGTGTAAACACTTGTCGAGCGAAAAGGAAGACACTAGGCTAGACTCCAGTACATCTTTTATCTTCCAGAGAACATGACAACTCCTAGCCAAAGACTGCCTTTTTGTTAAGGGTGGAAAGACAATGTGCTTCAGTACCAGAGACATCGTCAGGACAGAATAAAGACTAAGGCTACATAAAAGGGTTCCCTCCTGGGAAATGCAATACCTGCTCATTTTCTTCATTCCCTATTAATGCACATCATCAACGCTTTTATTTAAATTACGTGTTAGCTGATGCTTTTTTAGCCTAGCTGATTGGTTTTTCAGCCAAGCATAAAAAGGGACTGAGCAAACACATTGGTGCTTTCACTTGTGGCCTAGCTAATGAATTTATGATTTATCCTCAGCTGAGAAATGGTTGAAATGAAAACATAGGCACCAGAAGTAGGGGATTGTAAGTCACAAGTCTCACCAAAGAGCCCAAAGAACCCAACAACAATGCTTTCACATTTTCACACCGACTTCCCCCACCTCCCCCTACTTACATCGTCTTTGCATGCACCTGGACTAAAGTGTCACGGAATCCAATACATAGCAAGTAACCAATTTTTTGGAATAAATCTTTGAAGCCAGCCATTCCCCATGTTCTCCACAAATAACCCCAATACACCCTGTCAAATGCTGTTCTGCATCAAGTAAGAATGGGCCTGTCAGTATATGACTATTTCTAGTCTGCTACATTAAATGAGGTTGTCTGCATGCATCATCATTTCATGGAGCCCACCTGATCAGGGTGAATGGGTTTCGAGTATTTCTTAAGCAGTAGCATGAGTACATTATAGTAATATCTTACCATACATTTTACCATGAGACAGGGCAATAGCTCCCTACACTTTAATGGGTCCTTAGCCTTGTCGTATATCAAAGTAATAACGTTCCTTTGCATGCTGTTTGGAAGATGACCTTCCTCTAAGGCATGATGAAACAATTTCACAAGTCATAGGCTAAGAACATCTGAGAAGGTAAAAAATACATTTCTACTGGAAAGCCATCTTCTTCTTCTTCCTCTTCTGGTGCTTCGTTCATATTTAAGACCTTTGACTTCTTGATGGATCCAATTTCGCCTGATCCAATTTCCTTTCACTCAGAAGTCAATAAATGTAGCAAGTTCACTATTGAAAGGAATCTTTCCAAACCCGTTTTGTTTTCAGTGCTCTGGGATGAGCTTGGTTCCTCACAGGGAAAAAAGGCAGTATTCAAATAATGTGCCTATCATAATACAAGCAAGTCTCTTGTGGGTGACTCCACTAATGCGGCACTATTTGTGATATTATAGATTGAAAATAAATTGATCCCAGGCACTATGACTACACGTTACCTTCAAATATGATTACTAAAATACTTTACAAATCCTATTATTTTTGCATTAATGTGTGAATTCATTTCACACCTCATGCTTGAATGATCCTTTTCTGTGACGCCTCCATTACAGGTTATGAAAAATGTACATTTTAGTCGAGTCCCACAACATCCTGGAAAGAAAAAAAAACTCTCAGCCCGGTAACTTTCAACACTCTTGCTCATTTAATAATGAAGAAACCTAACGAAATGGTGCTGTTTCCTGAGATGAACCATTTTGAGTGGTTCTAAAGTTTAATGTTAAATATATTGTGTGTAGAAGGTTTGGAGTTTAAATGGCAGTCCAATGCTCAAAGGTTTCCTCGAAATCTGTAAACTTCAAAGAATGGGAGCAACAAAGAAGAACATGTGATTGTATGTTTTCTTTGACTCAGTATTGTAAAATGATTTTTAAAAAAATTAGAAGAAGAAGAAGAAGAAGAAGGGAGAAATAGACATTTTTTAAGTTACACACTCCTGGTATTGGTGTTTGTTTACTGTTGGTTTTTTTCTGCCTTTTACCCCTGTTTATAAGATTTCGGCCTATATATTTGACTTATTAGATGTAATGCATCGCAGCATTAGCATATTCAGTCATGAGAGTATGGACTTGTCTTAAAGTCTTCTCAGAATCCTGTAGCACCAAGCAGGTAGCCGTTTTCAATGATTGAAAATGATCTTAAATTGTAACCAGAAACTGAAGATAATCTGTACATGGGTCTATATTTTAAATTCTTTCTAACGATCTATTTCATTTTTCTATGGCTATTCCACATGTACCAAATCCAACCCTGCCTTGGTCTTCTCATGGGAAGGAAAGAAAAGATAAGGCATATTTTGCTCAGTGCTTTCATGTATGACATGTAGATATAAAAAGTTAAAGATGGGTTTCCAATGGATTTCTAATAATGAATTTGGGAAGGTTTCGCTGCACTGAAAGCTAGCACTTAAGTGGTCGCGTGCTTTTGAAACAAAAACAATGCGCTGGATTCTGGGAAAGGTGAGCACGGCTCTTTAATGAACACGATGTAGCCATTCTGTAGCGCTCATATCTAATTTGGTGGCAGCTTGTATTTTTCTAATGTTGTTATTTGTTTGTTAATACATAAGATATCGCTCTGACAAGTGTTGCTTGCCTCCCACACTATGGCTGGAAGCTGTGCCCTCATTATTTTTTCCAATACCCTCGATCCAACAAAAGCAGAGGATTGCTCGTTTTTGAAAATTTTGAATTCTACAGCACATTGTTTCAGATTCACTCATGTGTAATTATCTATCTCAGTGTTTACTGTTGACATCTCCTTTATTTTTTGAATGAGCTAAAAAAAAAAGTCGATTATGGTGTACAAAGACATGAGCGAACGGATATCCACCATGGTCGCTTATTCACTGTGTAAGGGCAGCTTCTCCTGTTAAACGTTATTATGAGAGTTTTATTTATTTTCTCTCATTTGGAATTCCAGAATAGAAGAACATAAATGTGTGTTCAGTATTTTTCCCGCCAGTTCAAGCTTCGTTTTGTTTCTTTGAGGGATTGTGAGAAAAGGGACACTGACTCTTTTATTTATTTATTTTTTGTAAATAGTGTACAGATAGCATGGTCAGCGATGAAACTCCTAATAATGTCCAGATGATGAGTTTCAGAGACATACTGCATGAAGCTGATGGTATCTTTTTTTTTCTTCTCTGCTTGTAAGTGTCATGCTCGATGGATACTGTGTGGTCTTCTGCCTGTGCCCCGTAAATAGGTGACTTTATCCTGGAGGGTGTCAATGATTACACAATTATCTTCTTGTAATGTTTCTAAGCAAACACCCAGATAATCGATACAGCAATAAATATTGACCTATTTCCCATATTTAACCCACATTTCAAGTTTGAAACGTTGGGCATTTATAAAAGTGCCAGCAATCTCTTTTAATCGTTTTGTCATTGTTTGAGCTTCAGAAATATTTTACTGAACGAGCAAATATTAGCATAATACTGATATATAGTATTTTTTTTGAATGCCCTTATAACCTATACACAAACCAAAAGAAGCATATCCCCCCCCCCCCCCCATAGGATCGTAATGCCAGCATGCACAGAGCTTTCTCTCTTTATGAGAAAAGGGTTAACCTTTCTCGGCCTATAAAGCCCTGACAGCTGTCAGCTCTCAAAAGACGCCCACCTTTTATTTCACACGAGACTGGGTGAGAGAGGGAAGAGAGGAGGATGAGTGAATGAAGGAAAAGAGATGGATGGTTATTCGAACAGAGGACAGGCAAAGGACACTCGAGTGCTCCGTGTCTTTAACAGCCCTTGCATGATATAAGATCAGAGTGGTTTCATATTAGCCTATTGACTCATGGTGTAGGAACTGATGGAATATTAAGAGGTATGGAAGGAAGGAGGAAAAGTTTTCTGAAAAAAAAGAAAAGAAAGAAAATATAGGCATCGCCTGTTAATTAGAAACACGTGATATTTTCTGCATGCGTATGGTTTCATAAAATGCTTTTAAAATGTGGAAGAAAAAAAGTGTACAATGGGTTAAGCTCAAACCACATAACAGCACAGAAATCACAATAGGGACATGGATGGTGTCATGGTGGAGGGAAGTCCTGGCCAAATGCTATGTTTTATGTGTATGTCAGTGGGGATTTCATATTATGCCCTGAAACGTGTGTGCTGTCATGTGCAAAAAAAAAAAAAAACACATGACCTACATTTGAAAAGAAATGAGGGGACGGGGGGGGTCATGCATGAGAAATAAAAACACACACCCTACGTGTGTGAAATTAATATGAAAATAAATGGGAAAAAATAATAATGCGAGAATATATCTCTGTATATCGTAGGTGTGCACCGTTTGTGAGAGCTTTCTGAAAGGCTTGGAGTTACTCCGTCGTCACGTCAATCTGCTTTTACATATCCAGGTTTGACTCACATTATCTACACATGTACACGTAGATGGATGTCAAATGGACGTTCTGTTGTGAGACGTAACCTGACTCCTCTTGATAGTAGTACACACAGAGCATATCTAATGTTCAAGGGTGGCTGCATATGTCATCGTGTGGGTCTTGTCCTGTGTGTAAACTTTAACAGGCCAGCGGTAGAGGCTGCCCCTTGCTCATCATGTTTCTGTTGCGACACACAAACAGGCTGCCCAGCTCTTCTCCACCACATTCTGGGGCTCTCATTTCCATCCTAAGGCCACTGAGGGCCCTTCCAGCAGAAGGATGCTGTGCAACTTCGACATCGCAGCCAAAACATGATGCATAACCCCCATAGTATAGTATTACAAGGATGCTTCATTAATAATTGTGCCAAAGTCCTGTTTTTGTGTCTGCGGTGAGATGAGAAGACCGGGTCCGCCGAGACCTCGGGTGAGAAACCAAATTTACTTCAAATAAACCATTTAAACTACAATCCTCATCACACCGAGCCACCCCTCCCCCTTTAACATCTTTCCCCTGAACTCACGCTAGCAGCACAGCCGCTAGAGACCTAATCTCTCTCTCTCTCTCTGTCTCTCTCTCTCTCTCTCTCTTTTCCTCATCTCCCTGTCTCACTTTCTCATTTATTCCTTTAATCCCAGCCATGGGTGTGATATTTTTGTTATCAGTTCCATTTGACACAGGTTTCCTAACCAGGCAAGCATGGACGTGGTCGATAAGCAGGATTTTCCAAATGTACAGCAATCATTCATAACGTCTGTCAGACTGAGACTCACTGAGACATGGCCAACTCGCGCGTTATTTAATCTTGATTAAACAAAGACAGACACATGCAGGTTGATGTAGGTGTGAACACAACTTCCTCTTACCAAGCATGCATACTAAAGATTTTATGTTGCAACACACACGCACGCACGCACGCACACACACACACACACACACACACACACACACACACACACACACACACACACATCACCACCACTTTCTTGCTTTTTTTGACTCGGACTCCCTTAGAGGCACTGTTATGTTGCTTACTCTGACCCCTATTGGCTATAAATAGCAACTCCACACTGCTTGCTCATCACAGTCCAGGATGGAGTTCGACAGACAGCTCACAGATTCACGTGTGTACTCGGAGAAAACACAAATATAAAACCAAGAAGGAGATATGGAGCATCGGAGCTGAATAAATATCAATACACATACAAATATGTCCTCATTTTATATCATTTGCTTCCATAATTCTGTCTCCTGTAAGTGAAGTCTTAATGCTGGTAGCACGGAGGGGAAAGGGAAAGAGGTCTGTATCAAATGTGCAGTGCAGATATTCTCCTCCAAATTTTTACTCAGCACTTTTGAAAAGCCTTCTTTCTCGGGGATGAACGCTGGCACAGCATGTGCACATTTATGTAATCCAAATGGCTGCATGAATCCATCCTCATTCACCTCATCACTAAAAATGAGTCATCCCAAACTCACTCACTCACTTTCTCTCACTCACTCACTCACTCACTCACTCACTCACTCACTCACTCTGACTCACTTTCACTAACTTTCTCTCACTCACTCACTCAGTCTGACTCACTTTCACTCACTCACTCACTCACTCACTCACTTTCTCTCTCACTCACACACACTCATTTACTCACTTAATATCACTTCTCTTATTCACTCACTCACTCATTAACGCACTCACAATCACTTCCTCACTTATTCACTCAGTCACTCACTATTAACTCACTCACTCACTCAATCACGCATTAACTGACGATCACTTCCATATTTGTTCACTCTCTCAATCACTCACTCTTTCACTCACTGACTTACAATGACTTCCTCACTTATTCACTCACTCACTCACTTACTATTAACTCACTCACTCACTCATTAACTCACTCACAATCACTTCCTCACTTCTTCACTCACTCTCTCATTTTCTATTAACTCACTCACTCATTAACTGACGATCCCTTCCATATTTGTTCACTCTCTCAATCACCTACACACTCACTTACTCACTCATTCACTCACTTACACACTTACTCACTCATTCACTCACTTACGAACATATTCACTCACTTACACACATACTCACTCATTTACTCACTCACTCACTCACTGAATCACATATTTATTCACACACTCACTTACTTTTTACTTACTTACTGATTTCCTTGCACTCACTTATTTACGCACTTACACACACACACACACACACACACACATAAACACACACACACACACACACACACACACACACACACACACACACAAATTCACCCACTGACTCAGAATCACAATCACAGTCAGGCTTTAAGGCTACGTGTGCTGACACACAAATAATTCATCTTTGGTTACACAGTAGCTCACAGTATACACAAGTGACAAAGAACATTTCACATTAGTACACATTCCTGTCATCACTCACTTACACACTCACTCATTTACACACTGACTCCCTCACTCACTCATTCCCGGATGGATTCACTCCCCCGTCCACACCATCACTCAGACCTTCACCCCCAAAATTGCCAACAGTCCTCCAGCAGGCCCTGAGAGCTCCACTTCAGACGGGCAGCGGGGCAGTGGGGCATAGGCAGGTGCAAGAAGAACTGTGTATGCAAACACACACACACACACACCACACACAAGGTGCTTACTGGAGGATAACGGGACCCATACAGAGGCAGGGGGAACATCTGTGGCATTGGGACGCACACAAAGGCCCCCCTCCCCAGTTCAAACAGGAGCACAGTCTCTCTATTGACTCAGGCTTGGAGAAGGACACCCCTAATTTAGGGCTTTCAGCAGCTCTCATCATTAACATTTCAGTGTGTGTGTGTGTGTGTGTGTGTGTGTGTGTGTCAGACGTCTGTGTGTGCATCCACCCCCATCCTGACTGAAGGAAGAATACATTATCACACTCTTAGAGCCCAACACACATGCACACACACACACACACACACACACACACACACACAAAATCACACAAGCCCTGTTATCTGAACATGCTTCACACACGTTAGAACCTACTGAACCTGGAGAACTGGAAAATGGATAGTATGACACAAGCAAGTGTGTGTGTGTGTGTGTGTGTGTGTGTGTGTGTGTGTGTGTGTGTGTGTGTGTGTGTGTGTGTGTGTGTTTGTGTGTGTGTGTGTGTGCCTAACAACCCTGGATCATTTATATTTCTGTAATCTCAGTAGCTGAACTTGTTTAAAGCACTTATCTTATTTTTCTTCAGAAAAGATGAGATTTCTAAGTCTGGTTGATTATCTCTGACAGAGCGAGCGTATTACAAATGTCATCTGAGAGATTTAGCATTCATTCTGTCATCATTTAAGATAGACATCACTGTTTATCAGAGGATCTTTACTTCTTCAATTGACTAGGATGTTCCACAAGATAAGCTTGGAGCACTGAATAAATGAATGCTTAAACTGGCTTGTTAACACTGAGACTACACCCAGTCGGTAATGATGAAGACAGAAAACACAGCCATTTTTAATTATAGCACTTCATACTGCATGTAGCTTTGTTACTATGTAATCTCCTTTTATTGTGCAATGATATCAGAACAAATCCTAATAGAGACCCTTTTATTCCTTTTTTAGTGACAACGTGTCCAAGCTGAATGATCAGTTTAAAGGTGGGATCAGTGATTTTAAATAATTTTTTTAAAGACTTGGTGATGTTAAACCTCACATTCCAGCAGCTCCAGCAGCCACTTTATCCTCGTCAGGTTTGTGGTAGATCTGGAGCACATCCTGGGAACACTAAGTGATGACGGAGTACACCCTGGATGGGATACAAGTCCATTTCAGGGCACCATGCACCCAGACACATAGACACATACATTCATTCACACAGAAACAGTTTATCTTAGACAATCCACCTACTGCCATGGTTCTGAAATGTGGGAGGAAACCAGAAAAACCAGAGGAATCCTACATGGACACAAGGAGAAAATGCACAGACAGTAACTTGAGCTCAGGCTAGAAACTGGGAACCTCGGATTGTTTATCGATTTTGAAAGCTTCCCCACTTCTGCCAGCTTTCAGGCTTTGTGATTTGGGGGTGATATCTTCCACCTATACTTGTTGAAAGAAACATGATTACATTAGACATGGAAAATCCATATGAAATTACATATAATCAAGTCTTTCTGAAATTCTCCTTTAAATGATTTGAATATTTCTGAATGTTCTGAATTTAAGGCAACACCTAAGTGCTTTGTTCATTTTGGAAGCTTTGTTAGCATTGGTAGTGAGTGAAAATAATTTTCTCAACAAAACATTGATTTCTTCTTCTTCTTTTTTAATTAACAGTCTTCATATTTTTCATCCCTACTTACAGTGTATCATTTTTTAAATGCCGTTGCCTTGACTTGTTGTTATTGTGACAAAATGATACAGTTGCACCAAGAGCCAACCAAAAATGCCATTAGTGCTTCAATATGATACTCTGCTTCAGCTTGCTACGCGAGGCCTGAAAAGTCTGACCTTCTATTGCCCTTGCGTCTACTCCGAAAGCTTCATATATCTCTTTTACCTAAGAGGAGCATACAGCATACAGGAAGTCAGTGTACTGACACATAACTGCTAATTCTCCATGCAATACAGCATGCAAATGAGCACAGAGAAATTAGCTCATGCTTGAACAGACACAATCAATAATTAGCAGCTTGATGGTCCCCAAGCTGCGCTGCCTCGCCTGCCTCGGTATCCGTAATGGTCCCTCGATATATATACGGCTAGAGTCGTCCATCAAACCCAATGAGACACAAAATAGGACAGAGGCTGCTTGCAGGCTTTCTGCTCGGGAACTGTCTGGGAAGAAGCCCGAGTGTGCAGCGTATACTCCATGCATAAAAATAGGCATCCTTTACTCCTGTGTGGTGCAGATGGTTTAGGGAAGGCTGTGAGAGCTCTTCAGTCAGGAAAAAACCAACGCAGAGAGAGTGACACACACAAGCCGAGGGAGAATTTCCACGTGAGTCTGAATGGCAACGAGAGGCACGAGAGCTGAACAGGAAATCCACAGAGAAAGGAGCGGGAAAAAAAGCATCATACATTAACTTCAACAGGGGGCTCAGTTAAGCTTCTAATCAGAGGCTTTGAAAACCATTAAGGCGAGGATTTCGCCGCTGTATTTTCCCCATTGCCTTATTTAGGTTTCTCAACATGCGAGGCACGGACGCATGCTCCGCTGTGTGTAATTGTCTATGAAGTGTTGATGATAATAGCAACTGTCACTCAAATGACGATAATAAGAGTGAGTCCTCGTCGATAGACATGTTCAAGCTGTCAGGTGCAGACAGTCAAGGGTTAAATATGTCATGCAGCCGAAGCACACACTGGAGCAATTAAATGCTGCCTGTTCTAACCTCCTGACCTATGGGGAGCCATGGCACAGCTGGGAGATATTGGGAAAGACTCAAAGCCATGACTTCTCTAAGAAGAAGAATGAAAGGGGGGTATAATTGACACAACAGAAGCCCAAATGCTTGTGGGTGTTATCACAGCAACCAGTTCACGACCGCAACCATTTACACTGGGCAGGAGAGCGCAAGCTCGGACCCGCGTGTCCTAAGCCAGCTTCAGAGTCCTGCCTTGAATGGCCATGTTCTGACACCAAGGCCCCACACCAATCTATTAGAATCAAAAAGGAACATTGCACCTTTTTTTTAGTACTTCTTTAGCGCTCTCATCCCCATCTCCACTCAGGCCATCCATGATAACAGTGCTATTAGTGCTATAGATCAATGTGTTTTTATTTTCTCCAGCCTGCACCACCCCTCCCCACAGCCACCTCCTCTAACAATGCGTGGACAGTATTGGGTATTGGGCAGGGGGACCTGAATTACTTTATCTTTCCTCCCAAGGGAGGCCTGTGCAAGAAAAGTTGATTTGCAGCTGCACAATAGCAGTCCTTATCCTCTCATCTTCACCTCTCGCTCAGTCCAGAATGAAGAAGCCAATCATAAAGGCAGGCGCGGAAGAAGTGGAAGAAGATGAAGAGCAAAAAAAACCAAAAAAACCCAAAAAACAATTACAATTTCGTTGAAATGAGGGCGAGGAGGTCGAGGGAGAGGCTCAGTGAAATAACCAGAGCAAAGGAGACATAGGGAGAGAGACAACCCGCCCTCTCCTCCCCCCACCGATCTCCATCAACTGTCTTTACGTTCAGCCTCCTATCCTATTCTATTACACACGCACGTACGGTGTATAAACACATACACACGCAGTTGGGCAGCCATTAGACGTGCTCTAATTGCTTCACCGATAGCTGGGACTGGAGGTCAGGGACACATTCATTTAGAGGACCATAAGCAGACCTAATTGAAGCTTACACAACACCTTGACATATGAGTGTTTGTGAGGGTTTGTGTGTGACCCAGATTGGTTAAACAGCAGAATCATGTATCACAGGGCATGACCGACAGATGTTTGGGTAAAACAACCTGCAAAAATTGCCTCAAGTCTTTCTCAATCCTCTTCACCGGCACGCTAGTTATTATCCAGTTGTTACAAGAGCGCCCAATCAGGATCTACTTGTAGTCCTGGTTTCAAACCTTTAACAGTCTGTTATTTATGGGTGTGAGATATATTTATCTTGTAGGAGCACACCTCATGCCACTGTACTGTAAGCCGGTTTGGGATAATAAATTACCTGGCAAAACGGCAACCATACTGTATATTCCATGAGCATTAAAGCATTTTAGCAACCCATTGTCGAAATGATTTTTCCACTTCCTGTTCCGAATGTGAAGATTTTCATTCATGCATTTTCATGCATTTTCATTGCATTTAACACTCTTTGTGAGCCAAACCTGAGGATGATTCATGTAAATAGGTTGACGACAGACAATATGAATAGCCATGTCTATATCTTTGTTTATTGTAAAAGATGCAAATTTGCAATGCAAAGAAACTCTCTCTCTCTCTCTCTCTCTCTCTCTCTCTCTCTCTGGCATCCGTTCTATGAAGCATAAGAAATGTAGGAAACATTTAAAAAAAAAAAAAAAAGGATAACTGAAAGCACAGCATGGGCATGAAACTGCTTTTAGAAAATCGTTTTGCTCTCTGAAGAAAGTGTTCTGTACTTGTGCAAGAGAGCAATTTTTCCCCTCACACCCCTGGCCATTAGCCTACTCTTGGCTGATCAATGGGAATAATTGATTCATTGATTGCTCTAGAGAGGTTGTCTGCTGAATTCTTTCTGTGCCACGATCAGAAATCAATTGGCCTGGCGAGACAAAATGGAGGCATATGGATCCGCCTGCTCGATTAGATTAGCTCCTTTCTTTCTGCAGGTGACCCCAAGCTGTCAAGGTGCCTGGGTGTTACAAATGTACGCTCCTCACCCTAGCCTCGACCAAACAGTGTTTGACTTTGCTTCATTTGGATTAATTGAGTTCATTTCACAATTAACCTCAATGAGGATAAGAGTCGACCTCTGATATTGATCATGCTCAACATGTTTAAAAATACAGGATCTGGCTCATCTCTCATTTACCTCCATGTCCAGTGCATTCAAAGTCACGTTCATGACCTTCATGAATTTCTGAAGATTTGTTTCAGTGTAGGGTCAATTGTTTTGAATGCACTTATGTATCATTTTCTATTTCGTGCTCCCCACTCCCATCAGAATCACATTCAGAATCCAGATCAGCATAGCAACTAACCGCTAACTGATTATTTTCATTAACATTTATATAAAGGTTTATATTTATATAAGTACACTACACCTTTCAGGGCATATCTAGATTATTCGCGTTGTTCTTTGCTTTTAGGGAGATATTACTCCGTTATAACACAGAACCCAGAGGGACAAGCCAAACAATCCATAAACGTTATACATTTACCCGTTATAATGAAACGTTCTTAAAGAAATCCTATGTTTATAATCAGTTGTAAAAATAATAATAATAATAATAATGAAAAAAAACCCAACTTACTTATTTAATAATTTGTTTAATAATTTATCATTCTACCATTCAGGAATTATTCAGTAACTGCAGTGCAACGTATAGGAAAGGTAGATACCCTCATGGAGAAATGTTTTCTGAAGAATTCATCAGAAAATTGAAGGTTCTTTGCTTTCACACACACACACACACACACACACACACACACACACACACACACACACACACACACACACACACGCACGCACA
>JAQMCW010000020.1:7719467-7731458 GCA_030068335.1 Chrysichthys cranchii
CTTCCTGATAATACACATGGAATTCCCAATGACGCTTTTATGAACCAATGGAAAGTGAGTTTCCAAACCCCATTAGACGTAAACGAAAGTGGTTAGTTGCTAGGCGGTCATTTTTTGTCCAATTTCAAGGTCTTTAGATGGACAATGTGGAAGTAACAATAACTCACTTTTGAAAATTTCCTCATTCTGAATCATTTTGCCAGCACAGGTCACATATGTTTAAATTTGCCATTACATGCAAGACTAAAATACCTTTATGCCATCCTGTGATTTGATTATGGATTATATATTGGATATCTCAAACAAGGGTGACCATATGTCCTCATTTTCCTGGACACATCATCATTTTGAGACCTAAAAATGCTTCTGAGGGGGGATTTTTAAATCACTGCAAATGTCCGGGATTTGACTTTTGCTTTCTACGTCCGCCATTCATTTTGTGGGTGTCCAACTGCTCCATGCTGCCATCCTGCCCCAAGTGTCTTCTTTTACAAGGACCAAAATATGGTCACCTTTGCTAAACAGTGCGGGTTATTATATGTCAGTAATATCTGTTCTATAAAGTCTATAAAGGAGACAATAGACAGAAGATAGAAGATATTGCCATTTATGCTAATGTTATCTCAACATGCTGCATTAGTTGTGCCCATGCTTGCAAGCCATTGCACAGAGCTCAGCCTTTCACTTAACACATTAATTGCTCCTCCATTTTCCAGTGCCTTACTAAATTGTTCCCTGAGTGTGGTCACTGACATCTTGACCTGTTGTAAATTTTACAGTGATTTATTGGGCTCGTCCTGAGGTCCTCTCTCCCCATAACAGTGCGGTACGCTGGCCTGCACTCATGAATATTTCACATGCTCAATTAAATGACCACTGAGCCTGAGTGTTGTGGAGAACACGCCAAGCCAGATGACACAGGAACCGCTGGCATCGATGTGTGATTTCCATCCTTACTGTCACAAAGCTTTAGAGATTTTTGTTCATGCTGGCGTAATCCTCACAGCACTTGTATCAGCTGGAAAGGTGATATGATGGAAATGCTAAGCAGAGACTGCTGAACCTTTCCA
Organism: Chrysichthys cranchii; assembly: GCA_030068335.1. NCBI lineage: Eukaryota > Metazoa > Chordata > Actinopteri > Siluriformes > Claroteidae > Chrysichthys > Chrysichthys cranchii. Next base: position 7,720,538 of record JAQMCW010000020.1, read on the forward strand.
CTTGTTACAGAACGTGACATTCACATTTCTCCGCCACCTGTTTTCTTTGTGCAGAGATGAAAGGAATGATTTCCATCTGGTAATGCAATTTAAATTCAAATCAGCAGTGATTTCCCAAAACGTACACCTATATTTGATGCTGTTCCAAAAGTTTTGGTGCCCTTGCATCGTCTTTGCACTTCCTTCTTGCTGTGTGTGTGTGTGTGTGTGTGTGTGTGTGTGTGTGTGTGTGTGTGTGTGTGTGTGTGTGTGTGTGTTTATGCTTGTATCCCTTTGGTTTGTTGTCCAGCTCTCTTCTTCTGTCTGAAAGATCAGAAGCAATGAATTAAACAGCAGGTTGTCTCTGTGCAGGACAACGTCTGAATAATTGAAGTGTCAGGTTGGTTGGATAAAGCAGAATCCAGTTGAAAGCTCCCACTAGTATAATTCAGTACAATTATATCCAGTGGAATGCACGCACAGAATTTACGCACTGCTGAACTGATTTTATTCTTCAGGATTTGTATATCTCGTGCAAAACACAAGTGCAACTCTAGATTTTACATATAAAGAAAGAAAGACCAACACGTTAAACTTATAGGACTAGAATGGCATGGGATTGCCCTCTTTCTCATTCAGCAGGGTCAAAACCATCAACTGCAGGAGTGAGCCAAGTTTTACTTGAACCACAGTAACGGCATGGAGCTTTTCAAATAGGACACACACACAGTCATACATACACAGGCTTGCTCTGAACCCACGTTTCTCTCTTCTCTCTTTACGTGCTTGATGTTATGCTGATGAGAGCCGGCTGCCCGCAGGGGCCTCGGCTGGCCTGTTTGAGCAAATTTCTCCTGTGAGAGTCATTGAAAATTTGATTCAGAGTTCCCCGGGGAATGGAAAGAGGTGGAGAGAGGCCAGTCTGGCCCAGGTTACTGCCACAATTGCGGTGAGGAAGGGAGGTGTGATTGTGACCCATTGAGCAAAGCAATATCCTCACCTCCTGTTAGGCTAAGCAATAACCTCACCAGCGGCACAAATCGAGCAGAGACGAGCCCATCAGCATCACTCGGGCTGAAGGCCTGCTTTGCTTACAACAATCATCAGTGTGCATCATTTGAATGCTTCTGTAGTCTGTGTGAATCGGAGAGTCACTGCAAAGGATATGCATCAGTCAAAATGGGGTATTTATGTTAAATAAAGGTTTATGTCTCAGCAAGGACCTGTATATGGAGTCAGTAAGAAATAACAGCAAAATAAACGTGCCATACAGTCTTATTGACGTTTTCTAAGCGTTTGGGAGTTATGTGCCAAAGCATAATCTGGTTTGTTATTAGATACCAGTTAAAATATCCATGGTGTTCCTGCACCACCATATCGTCAAATCAGAGGAGTGTGCTTACACATTATGTACACTTTATGAAGGTTTTAAAGTGTTTAAATGGATCAATAAAAGACACAAATAACAAGACATTGTGTCATGTCTTCTAATTATGCTTTTAAATTTGTCAGCAATGCTGTTTTACCAAACGTACACTTGGTTATAAAGGTGGCTGTGGTGTCTTTCAGTGGAATCAGAATGAAATCTTTAAATGTAATTCTCTTCCTTTTTATTTTTGGGGGTAACCAGACGTTAAAATTCAAGACCTTCTGTTTGACATGCAAAAGAGAAACATGCAAATGGAAAACTTGTAGTTATCATAACTACAAATATATCAGATCAAATGGGAAGGGTTACTAGGATGCCACACAAACAACAAGAATATTGTTCCTGTGCGACTTGGCAGAAGTTATTCGCCATTCAGCCTTAAGATTAAAACCACTGACAGGTGAAGTGTATAACACCACAGTGCACTGCAGCTTGCTGTGTATGTGGTTGCATAGCCATAGACCGGTCAGAGTGCCCATGCTGAGCCCTGTCCATCAGAACTGGACCATGTCATCTTTTACATCATGTGGGTGACTAGGTGCATGTGCATTGCTTAGCAGAGATGGAGATGGCAGGAGGATGCACTATGGGAAGAAGGACAATGAGAGCAGAGTGATGCTCTGGGCAATGTTCTCCTGAGAAGCCTTGGATCCTAAAATTCATTTGGATCCTACTTTGACATCGATCACCTACCTAAAAGCTGTTGCAGACCAAGTAAGGCCTCGTTCAGCAGGGAAATGCACCCTGCCACACTGCAAAGATTATTCAGGAATGGTTTAAAGAACATGACAGAATCCATTGTCCAAATTCCCAGCTCTATCTGATCGAGCACCTGTGGGATGTGCTGGACAAACAAGACAAATCCACTAAAGGATCTGCTGCTAAAATCTTGCTGCCAGATACCACGATACCAAAAGACACCTTGTGGTGTCCATGCTATGTTTTGGTGAAGCACTGGGACCTACGCAATACTGGACAGGTGGTTTAACGTTATGGCTGTTCAGTGTGTATATATATATATAGGTCATCTTTAGTCTCTAACTGAATGCTAGTGATCCAAGCATGCATTGAATTTAATGTCAGTCTGTTACCTGCATTTTCCTTCATCAGTAATATCTTCAGAGACCAATGTCCCCTTCTATCTTTCTGCATTTAATCTTCTGGGCTCGTTCTGCGGGTAGCATTGGAAGAGATTGATGTCGGTGATAAAAGCGGTGACTTTGTGGGTGTGTTAATTATTATTCATGTAATCACAGAGAACATGGGCAGAACAGGATTTACAGCAGCAAGGCACGGCAGTGGATCTGGAACTGGGGTAATTTGTGGTTGCACCCTCCTCTCCCACAGTATTTCACTCCTCCTCACTGCACACCATGAAAGGCCTGTGTCTGTCAAACCACCTGGGCTTAGGAAAGGCAGTCTAGACTACTCTCTCTCTCTCTCTCTCTCTCTCTCTCTCTCTCTCTCTCTCTCTCTCTCTGTGTGTCTCTTGCTCTGTTATCAGCAATGTGTTAAGAGCTCAGAAGGGTGAGATGAGGTTAGTATGAACCTGGACTGTCACACTGGACACTTGACTCATGAATTCTGCTCACGAATCAGTCCGGCAACAAAGGTTCACAAGGGACAGTGCGTGAGTCAGAGACAGTCTGGATGTTGTTAATGGATTCTTTTGATCCAGATCTTCACTGTTGATGAAAGCTGTCCTCATCAAACTTGCGTATCCCTCTCATCCCATCCACACACATCTGCCACCTCTCCATCTGTTTTCGATGACCTTCTCGCAGGAGGAGAGAGGAATTTCATCTTACATCCATGATGGTAATCTTTATAATGCAATACTTTTTAGTCCTGTTTTTAACCCTATACCCTACCAAGTAATCTTCGCCTTTACATAACTAGTGCCCTCTTGTGGATGCTGTAGGTCATCAGTATCTTCTACCATCATTAATTTCTTCAACTACTCTGATGGCCAAACGAAAATGGCTTCATTCATTCTGAAAAGCAACTTCTTTTTAACCCTTGGTCTGTGAGTTCACGCTACCTCCAAGGATTAAGAAAAAAAATGTTAGAATGGCTACTCAGGCAGACATGTGAGCAAAACGTTCATAAATTATGTAGATACGGTCAACGGGAAAAGTTGGTATAACGCACGGCATAGTCTAGTCATCCTTGAAAAAGCCCTGGTCTTGGACAGCCTCCACTTCTGCAAAAAGCAAAAACAGAAAGAGGATAAAAAGAGTGAATGGGATAGGTAAAGGGACAAAGAAAATGGTGGGATTGTGAAAAAGGACAAAAAGGAAGGAGATTTGTGATCTGCAAAGAGAGAACATGATTGAATCAATTACTGGAGAAGATGAGGGATAACAGTAAAGATAAAGGAGATGGAGGAGGGAACTGATTTAGCTTCTGTTGAAGTATAGTGATGATGCTGGGGGTTAAAGAGCAGAGTGTGATGGATACAATCTCATTAGAATGGGCATGTGTGGCTTTAATTTCCTGAACAGGTTCCACCTTTATTAATGTCAGGAGCGGCACGTAGTCAATTGCATTAGGACTTCGATCACACTCTAATGACGAACATCAAGTAGGGGCATTGTTCTGCAAGAGATCACTGTGACCATTATATAGGCACACTACACCATGTGTAAAATACATCACAGGTCTAAACTAGAGCAGAGAATTGGCCGAAAAAGCCACAGTATCAGGCTTTCCCCAGCTGGTCATTATAACTTCATTACACTCTCAAAATCAAAGGTGCTAAAGTGTATAAACACTTTTCTCAGAATTTGTTTCCCTTGTATCTGGGAAAGTGATGTAAGACACATCCAAGGCACATAGTTGGACCATATGGGCCAGGTTTTGAATTTGATGGTATATTTACAATATATGGTTTGTCTGATGCCAGTTTTACTTTTCTCCCAAGAACACTGCTTTCCCATACGATATGTAAATTTTTTTTTTTCTGTTTTTGCGTTTCTGGACAGTATAAAAAGGGGCCAGCACATCTTTACATCCGAATTAGGCAAGCACCTAAAACAGCACTTCAAAGATGGTCAATGGTACCAAAACGATTTCAGCATTTACTAGAATGTTAACCAGACTGTGTATGAGCTTACCTGTGAGTTTTATAGCCCATATAACGAGTGTGAAAAGTGCCAGTACTTTGCATGTGTATTGGGTTGGTCATTGTGAATTTAAAGGCACAGCCCAATCATGTTATACCTGAGGTGTTAGAATGACTGGCTGAATGATTGACTGAGTAATGTGTCGGGTTTTTCTCAGGTTGCTCTGACTCTCCTCCTAAAAAGCTTAGAAGCTGACAACAAAAGTAACTGAATATGAATATATTTGCATTAATTACATATTGGTATGAAATAAAGTCCCTTTGTGCTGGGTATTCATTTTTTGAAAACTTGCATTTTACAACTACCTACTATGTGAGTTTAACATGACTGTAAATGTTCTTCCCTACAACACTGTAGAAACCAACTATTTGAGTGGAACGATCTTTTGAAGCGCCTATTTTTCCCTGGGAATCTTAGAGGCTTCATCTTCGGCCTAATTTACCCAAAATCTGAATTTTTGAGATATTCAGTTTTGAAATTTGTGTTAGCCTATAATTTCAAATCATAGGTTTAAAAGGCAGATCTTACCCCTAGCTAGATCAAAACAAAGGAAAAATAATTATTTTATATTTACTGAATCCACCATGTTCATATTTAAATAATTTCGCCGAATTCCAATCTCCATACCATTCCACTTCTTACAAGCCTATGAAACCTCACTGGCACCTCATTTCTAATTATGAATTTTTGCATTTGCATAATGAAATGCAGAAGATTTGTGCTCTGGGGTTGTTTTTTAAATGTGCAGACCAAGTGGTTGTGTGGAGAATTGTACCCTGCGTAATTGCACGAATGGGTTTAGATGTGAAAGAGAAATATGTACTGCACGCCAAGAAATGTGTGACTGTATATTAAATTTTAGTTTTAGGAGCTTGGGTGGGGTTTATCGTCCTGACAGCTGTGTACAGTTGTAGCAGTGGTGTAAAGTATTCGGACCTGATTATTGGAGCATTGTTATGCTGACATGCATTGGCTGTGTTATTTATGCACTTGAAATCACTCAGGACTCAAATGTGTCGCTTGTTTTATTGCCTGCTTAGCGAGTGTCAAAAGGGAGGGCACACAAGAACTGTAATCTTTAATTGGTGTGAACGGGGGGTGGCTGGAGTTTGTTTGGTTGTTGTCTAGAGAGCAAGTCATTGCAAATGTAGACCTAGACTTTGAATAATCATTTTGGTGGGCTTCCACCAAAACAACCATCTTACCTTCTTACTTCTACCTCCATAAAGCCTTTCCCCAAATAATTCCGACCTCTGTCTGGTGTTTTACACACTCTCCCCATTTCTATGTTCGTTTCCAACTCTTAAAAACATTCCAGTAGGTGCATTAGCTGCTCTACATTGCCTTGAAGTATGACCGAGCGTGTGAGTCTGTGTATACATTATGCCCTGAGAAGGAATGCCAACCTTTATAGATTCCTCCAGTGAATAAGTCAAGGAAGCCTTAAGGGTCTTGTGTGGTTGTGGTCAACAACAAAAAGCATTTTTCTTCTCTTCCACCATTTCCATGTGCTATCTAGATTCCATCTACTGTCTCGACAGCCATAATTCATCACATGAAAGATGACTGTGGCTTAAAATGCATGGTCTTGGACCTCACGGACCTGGAAGAACCTTGAGATGTCCTGCCTATCTGCTACTCTATGTAAATGGTGCGTACTGAAGAGGACTGTATAGACATGAAGCTGTTCTGCTGGAACACCGAAACTGTCTCACTGAGACGTAGACTGGCTGTTAAATCTACATGCTTTACAGCACTTGTCAGCTGAGTTGATGGCTGTGCATTTTCTTCTGCAGGTGTGAGAAGATGTAAAGCTTGAATTCTATATGTTTAGTAATTCAGGCCACAAATCATCAGCAAATGCTCCAGACGAGGATGGAAATTTGGATGTGGGGAAGTGAGTGGCAGTCACTGGAACAACTTAATTTCCATGGCTTTGCATTTTCAAAGGTGGAACCATAAAAGCATTTATATGGATTTTCACCTGTCAGGCACTGAACCCAACTACAAAGCCCAATCTTCTAGAAAAGTCTCGAAGCAAGTGATTTATGTTCTGTAAAATCAGCAGTGCATTTGCACAACTTTATTATTATTATTATTTTGTTTTTGCCACAGCTTTGCAAGTTGCTGTGCCAGGCTTCTACCTTTACTGGTTTTCAATTATGGCACCTCATACAGTAAAACAAAGAGATCAGCAAAGAGGCATTCTGACAGTATCTTTGCGAGGTGAAGTGAAACTGAAAAGAAGACAGAGTTCTCAAAATGATTTTGGGCGAGAGGACAGTACTCCCACGGGACGCCTGTCATCTCCTAGCTCGCCCTTCGCTGATGAAGCACAACCATAAAGCCTTCATAAAGTCTTCATAAATATGCATTACCTGAGCTATAGCTTCTACTAGAGAAAAAAACCGACACTCATTGTGAATCTGTGATAGCAGAGCAGCTGCTCTTAACGCTCGAAGACGATTTCTGAAATACAGAAGTGAAAATAAAATTACCAGTGGTGCGGTTTAATTATTTAAAATCCACTCGTCAATGCTAAGGGTAGATGGTTTGAACAAGTCTCCCATTTTCATAAATCTCAGCTGGAGCCTCTGCATTTACACATATGTTGAAACGGTCCACACATTCAGACTGTGTAATTTGTATGATTCATGTCCCACTAGAACAGCTGACAAACCTGACATTGTGCAGCCATCTCACACGACATGGTCAGGGGTCATGTCCAAGGCCAGAGTCTGGGAGTGGGAGGCTGACCGGGCTCTTCAGCACTGCATTTTTATTATGGCTTTGGTCCTTTTCCACAGGGACACTTGAGCAGTGCCGTGTTTTATGGAGGTCTTAGCCATCCTCATGACCTGACCGCCTGATAAGGAAAAGGGTTTGTGTTTGCTTAACAACAGCAGCGGTCCAGGCAGAACTCTCAAATGTCAAACCCACTCAAATGTTTAATAATCATTTAAGGGAAATGGATAGCGTTGCATAATATGTAATGCCAACCACTTTAATTAGGCAGAATACATTATGTTAAATGTCAAAAAAAAAAACATACTGTGAGTAGAGGCCAGAGAGCTGTTGATGAGATATTTTCTTGAAGTTAAAAACAAAAGGTTATTTGACAAAGCTGTAATCAGAGCAATCTGGAAATATCACTACTCTCGCGGGAAATGCATTTTATATCAAGTAAAAATGTAAGATCTATAATGTTTAAAGTGTACTTGATTTGATGTGAAGGAACTGAAAAGGATGCTCTTGAGTGTCAGGTAAAGAAAGAATCATTTGTCACTAAGGACAAAGAATTATTTGTGTTATCACCTAAACAAAAGCCAAGCACTAATTACAGACAGATACTACGCGTACCCATTCTCTCTCTCTCTCTCTCTCTCTCTCTCTCTCTCTCTCGCTCTCACTCTCTCTCTCTCACTCTCTCTCTCTCTCTCCAGCTTCTAGAGAACCACTCAGGAACACTAGCAAAGCACAGCCTCTCCAATACCCTGGTAAAAGTAGCTGCACTGTGGGCCTGTGAAGAGGAGGTCTCTGCCATGTTTGGACACCTGTTTGCATTTGGATTTCCCCACTCCAAGAGCTGGGCCCATTGTATCTGACCACCCACGTGGCAACCAAAAACGGGTCGTGTGAAAGTAAGAGCGAGAGCACCCCCTGTGTGTGCGCGCACACTGACACTGAGACATGGTAATTACCTTTCTATGTTAACTATAATAAAATCAAGGTGCCATAATGGACCTGATTCAGATCCACTTTATTAAATATCAAGTGTCGATCCAAGCTCACGGAATGAAACATGAACAAATTTGTGTCTGATTCAAAACCAGTGGTGATTTGAGTGCAATTGATGAATTAGCTTGAGTCTCACGGACACAAGCTCTCACCGCCATTGCATTATTTACAAGTCGTGTGCATACAACTGTCCCTGATTTCCCCAATACAGTACATGTCATTTACTTGAAACACACTCTAATCAGTGCAGGTATTGAGAGGAGAGAATGGTCACTGATTGTCTTTTGCAGTCCTTGTTTTTGCTGAAATGAACGCCAACATGTAGACGTCTCCAGATGATTAAAGGGTTGTGTTTTTTTAAGGTCAAAATCTGGTAGCTTTCCATAAATCTTGATTCACTATGATACACTATAATAACACTTATATTCTAGTAAGTATCGTTGATTAATGATATCAATTTGGATTAATCAAGCAAATCAAGGACTATTTTCCAGGTCATTTTGGTATTATGCAGAGTTACAAATGGTTCAACCAGATAAGAGTTTGATAATAAAGAAACTGGTGAATAATGAAACTGTCAGTGGAATTTGCCTACACTCATTTCAAGACCAGAAATGACTGTACGCTTTGTTGACGAGTAAGCACCGTTACTAGAATTCCTTTGGCTTAAACGCTGGCGTGACACTCGTCTTCTCAGAAAGAATAACTGAACGTGTCATGCTTGTGTGTGAGAGAAAAGTCCACAAATCAACCATCTTCCCATGAGACATCTCTTCCTTAATGTCAAAAATCCTTCACTAACCAGTCTTGTCAGTTATTGGTTTGTTTATACCATTCAGTCCTACAGATGTGTAGAATGTTTAACTGGATTAGGTGGCTCTCCTATGTTGTCAAACACGCTTTGCCTCCTAATGTCATTGCTGTCTCGAGGCACGCCATCTATGATTAAATGTCTCTGCCTCTGATCTGTGGGGCGACAAACACAAAAGCCTATAGCTCATTTTTAATACTGGGTCCAGTCCATATCAACAAGTCAATGAAGCTGGATGAAATAAATACCCTCAGACTGGCGACTGGCATTCTTCTTATTTAACATCATATATTCAATCCATCTCATATTACACGAGCCCCAACTCAATATCAACCACACGAAAAAATTAACTCATCCATTGATCCACTCTGAAGCAGCTAAATTAAATCTGTATCTGATCTTTGAGTCAACTCTGCCTGCGTCTGATAAGCACGTGTCTTCCTGCCTTTATCAATCTCCAACTTCAGCCTGTGTGCTCAGTCACCTTATCATTCTACATCAGAGGGTGACTTTAGGAGCTTTAGTTACTTCAGCATCACGGGAAAGCCTCCAATCTCAGCACTGTCAATGGTGTCCTTAACTTCACTGAGACCTCTGATTTGCTATGTGATTCAGGTTCCTCTATCTGTGAGGCAGTAGCCTGAGGCAGGGCCATGATTGCAGAACATGTATTACAGACGCTGCTTTCGGCATGAAGGTTGGTGTCACTAGTTGTATATGAGCTAGCATACTGTTAAATTGCATATGTCAAATAGCTGGCTTTTCACTGTTGGAAATTTGAACCAATAAATCCTGATGTACTAAGCTGTTCACGCTCATTTTTAGATGCGGTTAGTTGGTATAAAAGCAACCTTGCGTATAATTGGGATGAAAAAACGTGTATAATTGTAAAATCTATTGTGATAATTGTAACATTTATAGCTCTTTGGCATTCTGCTACATGTGTGATGATCCTGATAATCAGTGAGTGGTGGACTGAGACATTACAGCATGACGATCAGCCAAGTATGCATGCGAACAATACCTTTAGAGCTAGTACTGCAGACATTTCCAACCTTATGCTACATTGTCCGTCTGTAAAACTAGATGAAAATATGACGCAGCACAGCAAAATTTGTGCTGTGCTCAGACAGCTTTTCCTCACTCCTCAATCCTTGTCTAAAAATCACCAGGGTGCATGGTGGGAAGTTCAGATTCTGTTGTGGCAAACATAGAGTTCAAAAGGTGCCAAAGGAAATTACAGCATGACTACCTAAAAACACATCTATCACACCTGTCAGACAGTAGAATGGGAAAAGCTGTGTACTTCACCCAGAGACACACCAGCGAAAGCTAGCTATGTTTGATTTTGTTTCATTCTAATGCCCAGTTTTTGAGACTGAATATGAGTTTCAGTTCTTGTACTTTTATAATGCTAAATGTTTTAATCAACTGAAAATGGAAACCTAAGATATCTATTCAGCCAAAGCTTGCTTGCTGGATCAAAAAACTGTATCGTATCGAGACACCACCGTATTGTATAGAATTTCGCTTTTGTGTACCGTCACACCACACAACATATGACTGTATACTTAGCCTTTTTTGCCTTGTGAATTTCTTTCAATTTATTAGAATATGATGACAGTGTTTTCGTTTCATTTCACTAGTTGAAAGTAAAGGCGGCACAGTGGCTTAGTGGTTAGTACTGTCTCACAGCAAGAAAGTCCTGGGTTTGATTCCTTGGGTCGCCCAGGGTGCTTGCCTGTGTAGAGTTTCCGTGTTTTCCCCGTGTCCGTGTGGGTTTCCTCTGGGTACTCCGGTTTCCTCCCACAGTCCAAAGACATGCACAGAGGGAATTAG
>JAQMCW010000020.1:7755287-7765356 GCA_030068335.1 Chrysichthys cranchii
TCATCTTTTTAAGTGGGAGAACTTGCACAATTGGTGGTTGACTAAATACTTTTTTGCCCCACTGTGTGTGTGTGTGTGTGTGTGTGTGTGTGTGTGTGTGTATATATATATATGTGTGTGTGTGTGTGTGTGTATATATATATACATATATATAAAACCTTTTTAGACAGTGTTACCACAGTCTCACCTATGCAACAACCTAAAGACTTAAGTTGCAGAAATTGTGTCACATGACCCTTACTTGTTCAAACTTCTGTGTGCATTTCCCAGAATTAAATAAGACAACTATATCTGCTCTCTCTCTCTCTCTCTCTCTCACACTAGCAGTCAGGCCATATGGAAAGAATCAAATCTGAATTTTAAACTCAAAAGCAAAAGCAGGAAATCTGTATTGACTTGATAGTGCATGACTTGGGTAAAATCCTTCTCCATAGTGCTGATGCTATTATCCTGCTATGGACCACTGGCTTAATCTGCACAAAGACAGGACAGAATGATAACAAAGAAACTCAGGAAGAAAACTCCCCAAGTAAACTGTCAGTAAATCAAGGGACTGGGATAGAGAAGCAAACTTTACATTCTATTCACACTGCAGTCTTGGAATAAGGTATAAGGGATAAGCTTTAAACAGACTAAGTCTTAAATGGACATCTACTTGAGAAACTTTCTCCATAAACTCTGGTTTTATATAAATTAGTTTTATTTATATGTGAAGTGATTCTGAGTTTCTTTTTCTGAAAGTGAACGGTGCTAACTAAGTACTAACAGACAAGTCTTCACAACAGGTTTGATTTTCTTCCCTTTGTCAGGTTTGTCTTTATTTCCTTCAAAGGCATATTGTAATTATTGCACAGTCAATCTGGGAATACAATTAAGCCCATTCTGTTCTCACGTCAATCGATAATGCTTATAATGAAGCTTAAAATGTATAATTGTCCAGGGCATTTGTGAATGTCTATTAGTAGTAAGTCAAGAAAACACCAGAACAGAAGTTATAATCTTGAAGACTAAACAAATTTGAAGCATCTTAACCTGTGAGGGATTTCATAAGACAAAACCAGCTGCCTTGACGTAGCACTGGCAGGAAAATATCCCTTAACTTCCACTGAGGTGCTGTATTTAAATAAGGTGTTCATAAGTTATTATTTCAAAGCCACAGACTAAGTATTTCATGGCAATGTATTATTGTGCTCTGGCCACAAATTGCATAACTTGAGCCTACGTCTTAATAGGGTGCAGGTAATTAATACTCAATTACTTCCTGTTAATTATTAGCCAGGAACGAGTGTAATAATATGTCATCTCTATGCTCTTCCTGTGGACACAGTTGTTTAATTCAATTGATTTCTCTGTCTCACACGCATTTCAGTACAGTATACAAGAATTGTTACGCACCACAAAATAGATATTAAGAAACGTTACTTTTTCAGCTTTAATTGGTTCATTCATAAAAACACCTTATTAAAAAATAACCACCATGGTACCTAAGAGGTTCTGTGCAACCAGACCCACTGCTGTAGTTTTAAGGGTCAGAGTTTTGAGATGTGATGAGGATTAGTTGAGTTGTTGGAGATGATGCGACCCCAGACTCTGAGCCGGCTGACCCCTCCATCAGGCGCAATCACAAGCCTCACATGACTTACACACCCACACTGTAGCACACACTCTCCAGAGTACAAGTGCCTGTAGTGGGGCTTCAGCTGAACAAAGCAAACAAAACGAGTAATCATACACACAAGGAGAATGTGGATGGATATTTAAAGCCAGTTCCAGTATTGAAGCTTCCTCACTGCATGTAAAATGTATTAAGCAATTCAATGATGCAATAAAAAATTTTTTTGCTTATAAAGCAATATGAAACATGCACACTTTCAAGACAGATGGCATACTTTCTGAGGAGACAGAAGCACTTTCCACGTGGGGCCTTTATCACTGCTCCACTTGTGTTTTATATAGGTTTGTTCCTCTTCTGGGGTTAAATTACAGGCCTCAATTTTACACCAGTCAGGAAAATTACCTAAATAATATAAGAGAATATAAAAAAGCAATATCTGTAACTATGATTGGTGTAATGCTGACGTAATTGTAAAATCCATTTGCTCACATGGCGTACCTTTAAAATGATTGGTGTCTATCTCAATTGTGCTGATCACACCAGGATGCCCAAGTTTGAAGATGGCCCATTCAAATCCAGGGACCTGCAAGATGCCTTTCTTGTCCATCTGAGTGAGTATGTTTCATAAGGTCAGTAAATTATTCAGTTCCCTCCAAAAGGCTGCTTCTGGACCAGGCTCACTAATCATTATTGATGAAGTAACTCATGATGGCAGCAGAATGAATTCAGAAGTCTACAGAAACATACCGTCTGCCAATTTACAGAGGAATGCATTCAATCTAACTGAGAGGAACGTCATCATTCAGCAAGACAGTGATCCAAAACACTGCCAACACAACAAAGGACTTCAGTATGGAAAATACGTCGAAGGCTTTAGACTGTCCAGGTCAATCACTAGAACTGATCATGGATTTTACCTCCTGAAGAGGAGACTGAAGAAAGAAACCCCCAAAACAAACAACAACGGATAGAAGCTAAAGTACAACCCTTGGAAAGCATCACAAAAGAAGAAGAATGCACTACGTTACATTATTGTCACTTTAGCAGATGCTCTTATCCAGAGCGAGTTACATTTATTTCATTTACACAACTGAGCAGTTGCAGGATAAGGGCCTTGCTCAAGGGCCCAGCAGTGGCAGCTTGGCGGTGCTTGGATTTGAACTCCCAACCTTCTGATCAGTAGGATAACGTCGTAACCCCCTGAGCTACCTCTGCCCCACAATGCAACAGTTTGGTGATGTCAGTGGGTCACCGGCTTGACACAGTTATTGCAAGCAAGGGAGAATAAGTGTTATTAATGTCGATTTACTTTTAGACTGTCTGTTTTGATACTTTTGCTCATCTAAAGCTTGCGTTGTCTGCCACCAGAGGTGCTATGTTCTAAGTTTTTTAACACATCTAGGCGAAGTTCTGATTTATCATCTCATAGTCATCTTTTGATCTCCAACCCAAATGTGGTCAGATTATAGCAAGAACAATACAATTAACCTTGCTGTTCCTGATTCTTTTGGAGGGAACTGTGCTTTGGACCCTATTTTATTCTCCTTCATTCAACATTCATTCATCATCAGTAAATGCTTTTTCCTGGTCAGGGTCACAGTGGATACAGAGTCTGTCCCAAGAACACAGACTACATCCTAGATGGGATGCCATCAAAGGCATCATTCACACACATTCGCCCTCTCGTTCACACCCAAGGGCGGTTATAATAATAACAATTACTACTATTACTGAAAGAGTATATGCATACTTTCAACACTTTGGGACGATCCAAGCGCCGTGCTGTTTCCCACCCATCAGCCATGTTGTCAGCCCTTCCCAAACCTGCAAAAGTGCAAAAACTGTACATTTTCTTCCACAGTGTTTGTACTTTGCTATGCTATATTATCCATTAACGGGCTCTTAAAGTATTCATGCAGAAAGGTATTTACATTATGCTGGTGAGTAAAACTGTGTCCTATTTTATAACAGCTTCTCCTTGTTTCTCGCTAACGGGTAGATCAACATGAGAAGAAGAAGTAGAAGAAGAGGAAGCAATGCATGTCATGGAATTCTTCGTAAACAATAACAGGCTAATAAATACCGATCATGTTGCGTGGGTGACCAAAATGCGCATCGCTGTAGCCCACACACACTCCGCCATTAACCAGTGCGACAAGATCTACTTCCTCCTGACTGAGTGTACTGGACCAGTGTCTTTGTCCAACCCCATACACTCGCAATCTTGCAATACCTCCATCTGTCAACAGTTGGTAAATTCATGCAGTTACTACCAAAAAAACTAAAATGTTGCCTTTTAATAGAATTTTAATAGCAATAATTAGGGTACATTGTGTGCTGCAGTATAATTAGTGCACTATTATTCTTAAATATTGAGTGATTTGTCATCGTGTGTGTGTGTGTATGTGTTACCAGGATACATGTTCAGGCGGATGTGGGTGACTCGATGGGGGAAGGTGACACTGAAGAAGTTGGGGCAGGAATCCGAGTATCCAGGCTTCAGGTTTGTCGCCGGCACAATCTCATCCCAGCTCTCTGAGTGAAGCTGACAATCACCCAGGTTTGATTTCGCCTCACTTTGTAAGCAATGACACATTTGAGATAATAGTAGACAAGAAGTTACCTGTGCCACTGCTTCAAACTGGCTCTGGGAAGCAGCCATGCCTGTACGGTCTCCCTCAAGAGCTAAAGATGGCACAGACTGTCCATCTGGATAATGCACATGAGGAATTAAAAGAGTTTTTGTTTAGTCTTCTCTTCTGAAAACTGAAACAGTGGAATACTAAAGGACACAGTCACAAATAAAAAGCTCATATGCATTCTTATACTGGCTCTGCCTTGTTCTCAGCATACTGCAGAGTATGTTAAACTGACCATTTTACTTACTGAAAGGATATACTGGAATCATTTGCAGCTTTAAAAAAAAATTTTCATTATTTATTTGTTGTTTGCTGCATCCTGACAGCTTCCTGTCTGTGTCATTTTTCTCTCAGTAAGTACCAGGTTTGCCTATTTGGACTTTGATTTGAGAAAAACAAAAACATTTGCCCAATGAAATACAGAATGCAGATGGAATAAATGTAGAAATTTCCTTCAGTTCCCCCAATTTGCTTTAATTGTAGCTGTATACCACCATCTAGTGCACAGGTCTCAAACTCAAGGACCACGGGTCAAATGTTGCCTGATGCTTCATTTCATTCTGTCTATATGAACTTACAAAAAATAACAAACTGGCCCATAGTGTGGTACTAGCCAACGTTTGTACAATGGGGTTGTAATAAATCCCCTGTACTGGTCACATATCTGGACAGTGAGCATCCATTCAGTCCACCTCCCACAGGATCCGTCTGTACAACAGGCACGCTTAATTACTGTAATGAAAGCTACAGCATGAACTTACAACAATGCCATGAAACATGAGGAAAAGTATAAGGAATGTCATTTTAACGTATGAACGCGAGGAAAAGAAATTTTACTAAAAAACATGATGTATGCTATATATCAATCGAACGGCCTCTGACACATTTGATTAACATTTCAATTTAAAGCATCGGATCAAATTCATCAATATAGAATAAAACTACTAAGCATGGCATGGTGAATCTGGAAGGAAGCAATGACGATACGGAAAAAGAAGAAACGAAGACAACAAATAAGAAAGAAGAGCAATGTGTTTGCTGGCGCTAGCTGACAAGTTTGAGAACCCAATTTTTGAAAAGTAGAGGATCATATTTATTATTTAGCACAGAAAAAGCAAGGGATTGTGAATGTAAGTACTTGGAAGGACACTATGGGCATCTGGCAGCCACCATACATTCTAATACACGCTTGGAAATGGGGGGTATTCAGTTGGTTCAGAATCAGAATCCTACATAGTGGATATTTAAAAGTGAATGATGATACATGTTGTTTACTTTGTTGTTATCGCAGCGGAACAATACTTTAAATTGTAATTTAGTAACGTTCACACTTTAATCAATTTAATACTGTTTCTTAACTATTCTCTACACCCCTACTGGTTATTACATACCAAGACAGGCAACCTGAATGGAGATGGAAGGTGCGTAGTTTCCTGTGAAGAATGACGTGTCCACATCAAAGCCGTGAATTACACCAGGAACTCCCAACTGCACGATGCACCAGTCATGACCTTCAGCCCAGGACAAAAGAAACTGTTCTGTGCATCTTTCATGAGATCAATACGTGACTTTTAAGCAGACAGGGGTTTTGAGGATTATAAGACAGTCCCTCATAGCCAGGTCAGATTGCCTTGTCCAGTTGCAATACTTCAGAGAGCTCTTTTCTATCCTGCCATTTTATTGATCAAGTGGGGCAGACAGATGAGGGCTCTTAGTGAAGGTGGCCCACACTGCACACCCTCATCAGAGCCATAAAGTAGATCAATGCCGAGGTCACAAATAAGAAGTTGCTGTCTGAGAGATTAAAGACAGCCAACTGAGATTCTCTGACAGAAATGGAACGATACCTGGTATTCTTTTCCTTCTTGTTTCCCAACCGTCCATCCATTTACCAAACTCGGTGAAAGCTGAGGCAAGGAACTCTGCAGGCCCCTTCTTCAGAGTGCAGTTTCCCAATATTTATTCATGAGAAATAATTAAGGGGAACATAAATTTGGAATGAAATTAAGATTTGAACATGCTTCTTAGCACATAGGAGTTTTAAGATAATTAAATATGCAAGAGTAAAAACTGACTGGTCCTTTAACACTGTACCTTCAAGAGATTTCGAGCAGGTGCAAACCACTCATCCGTTGCAAAAATCACCTACAGCAACAAGCAGAGTAGCAAATTAACCACAGATAACCTCACAAAATTCAGGCCGTTGAATGATATTATTCCCAGTTACTGAGAGAAGCTTAGTATTCTGTATTTGTGGTCAGTTGTCACCTTTGCTCCCGCTGTTTCACACGCAAGATTGTTAAACTGCACAAAATCTGGTTGACCGGAGTTCAATTTCACAGCTGATCGGCTTGCCATCCTCAACGTGAAATACTTCAAAAATTGTTATAAGCCCTCGAGAATTGCCTGAAAATAAAGCTTCGTTCTCGTTCTACTGAGCTTTTCAGGTGGAAAAATGGTGTGTTTACTAAAAAGGTCGAATGGAGCAAAGTACACATTCAGAGCAGACTCACTGCTGTTGCTTTTTAAACAACAAGACACATCACATACCCCTAGTGTGGTATAGGAACAAGAGCCCTAAAGTATCTATCTATCTATCTATCTATCTATCTATATCTATATATATATATATATATATATATACTAGTTATTTAATTAATTTTAAATAATATTTATCTCAATAAGGTACAATACCAGTTTATCAAGTCAAGTTAAGTGAGTTTTTCTTGTCATTCCTCTATGAAGTTTGTATACACTGGAACAAAATGTCCTTTCTCCAGGTCCGTTATTCAACACATAACTGTACACAGGACTACATAAAGTGCAAATACACACAAAAAAAGTTTGAGATGAGTGTAGGACAAAGATTATGCAAAACAGCATAATAAGTACACAGAACATTGGCTGTAAACTGTAAACCGTTTGGTAGTGTAGCAGCAGTAAGCATGTCTGTTATATAAAGTTTTATAAGCATGTGAAATAATATATTACTACAGTGGGGTCAGTACTGCATAGTTTCCTAGAATATATTCATCATCTGTAACTCAGTAACAGAGAATGATGTGTTGAGTAAAATATTCTACTTTTTTACGTTCACTTGTGTCAAATACATGATGCATCCTGCTCCCAAGTACACCTCTTAGTGGAATACAGGTAGTCCTCAGGTTACGATGGAGATGTGTTCCGATATCCCCATCATAAGTGGAAAATATTAGCTTAGGTAGCTTAGCCTAGCCTACCCAGGAGTCTTTTCCTGTAGGAGACATTCTTTTGAATTAAAATTAGCTCTTGAAGCACACAAAAATCACGCGGTAATGCACTGATTATGTACACCGATACATAAGTTAACTCTGTGAGTTGCGGGAGAGAGCGCGGCATCACGCAAGGCAAGTGATGCGTACATCTGGGCATCGTCCGCGTACATCCAGGCATCATCTGTGTACTTCCAGGGGTTATCCACATACTTCCGGGCATCGTCCGAAAGTGTCGTACCTCATAGGTCGGGCCATCATAACTAGAGGAGCATCTGTAATCTAAGCACCTAAATGGGACCTAAAAAAATAACTATATTGTTGCAAGTGAACTCCATGCAGTTTTACAGTTGCCAGAGACTCCTTAAGTACTCTCAAGCACATCATTTTAAACCATTAAAATAAACCATGTAGAATGATACCTTGTTCAGTATTTATGCCTAGAAAAGTTCTAATTGTAGTTCTACACTTTTACCCTAATTAAAAATGCAAGAATCTATGAGTATACTCTTGGCCATAAAAAGGGGAGAGGGCCAAAACTAAAGCTGCAAATCATTAAGCTTTTAATGGTCTCAACAGCAGATAATTGGTCAGGAAATTAGCAAGAATTAAACAAATAGATGAAGTAACTTAACTACTGGGGAAGCTTTCCCTTTGATTTCTTCAAGACTTGTTGGTAAGCTTGCAGACAGCTTTTTACAGAAAGAAGAGTCAATGTTGTTCCACTCAGTGTTAATAACTTCAAACAGGAGATATTTTGGACATTTTGAACGCTGAGACATTTGTTAGTTTGAATTTTATATCAAACATTTAGGTATTTTCTTGATTTTAGCTTCACCTACAAGAAGACAATGACAGTAAATTTCCCAGTTTCCAACAGTTCACTTTCAGCAGTGAGTATTGATGAGCAAATTATGGCACGGGTCTCAGGAGCATGTTTTTTCTTATTGAGTTTTTGCTAATTTTCTTACCATTAATTTGTTGTTAAGACCATAAAAAGCTTTGCAAGTTGGGGTTTGGCCTGTTTTTTGCAGGGGAGTGTATGCGATATGTCAGCTAACTAGCTAGTCAACTAGCTCACATTTATCACAGGAAAAAATGAGCAGGATTTCATTTTCTGGCTCTGGATTTGTTCAGTCATTAGTAATGAGTTTCGATATGTTTCGCTTTACAATGCTGTTCCAGATCATCATTAAGCCATGAAGAACACAAACAATTCATTACTAATGTTCAAAGTTCTTTTCATCATAGCCAAACTCTGGCTGTTAAATAGTTACTGTTCACAGAGTAAAGAGTCCAGCAAATCATTTTTAGCTGTTCCAGGTCCTAATAATAAAGCTGTGAAATTCATGTAAAACTTCCCAGGATAAGTAATTTAAGCTAATTTGATGGAGATAATAATGAGGCTCAACCTGGTCAATCATTAGCATAATACAAATTTGTGCTCATATCATATCCCCTATCATATCCCATCCATCACTGGTTAGTAATGAGCAAAGCATTAATGAAGCATTATCTATTAGTTACTTATTAACTGTGAAATTTTACTGTATAAAGCTACTGCAATGCCTTATATACACAAATGTCTTCTTAAAACCATTTTATCCAAGACAGTAATCAGCTTTGCTGATTGTTTGAGCACTTGGAAAGCGATTTAGAGATTAAACATATCGTCCTCATATTTTGGGGCGACGTTTGTGAATTTGTGTTCTTATCTATAAGAAAATGTTCCTCTTGTATTTTGTGAAATAGCTGCACAGTGAAGCTGGTAAATAAGACAATATCTTCAGTATCAAATAAAAATCTAAACAGAGGCTTTCACTGTGACTGACTCCAACACTGATGAAGAACTGAGGCAATTTTGGATAAGTAGTGAACTGTAAGATTCCTGCTAAAGGTGCGGCAAAAACACCAATCAGTTGAGCTAACAGCCACACAGCTGTTGGATGGATCCATTCACTACAGCATGGTCTGATAGGTTGCATCTGTGATCTCATTTAATTTGATTGGAGCATGCAGACTGTCGTCTACTCAAATGCCAGCAGTACCTTAGGGTGACTCATGAACACACTCAATCACAGTCTGTATCCTGGCAGTGGGTACAGCTCATGCTAGCTAAATTGTGGACTGTGCTAAACTAAACAAGTCTGTTCAGTAGCATTTTAGCTAAAAGCTAACATATTTTAGGAGGAAGTTGGTGCTTAAAAACCACAAGAAAACATAAACCTTGAGCTGCATGCCAATTGAAAGGTTAAATTTGACTTAAAAGGGGTTGCTATTCACTACATCTCGGCTAAATTCATTATTGGTATAATCTAATGCTAACCGCTAGTTAGCAGCTAGCAAGCTGTCTTAGCCTTAAACTGTATAACTTAACTGCATGTCTTTTTAAACTAAAACAAAACGTAACGTGATGATAAAAAAAAAATGTTAATTACCTGCTCTCATGTCTCTACCCAGTAATGCATTAATTTAATTTGGATTTTTAAAAATGGGCTTAGATAACCACTGTTGAAGTGTATACACTTGTTTAGTGCCTCTCTCTGTTATATACAGTACATCCA
>JAQMCW010000020.1:7780230-7797431 GCA_030068335.1 Chrysichthys cranchii
CAAAGTGTGAAGGGATTTCCAGTGCACAGCCTTCATGTGATATGTGTGTGTGTGTGTGTGTGTGTGTGTGTGTGTGTGTGTGTGTGTGTGTGTTTTGGTTTGTTTTTTTTTTCAACTGGATTAACTGAATTACATGACATTACTGTCATTTGTCAGACGCCCTTATCCAGAACAACTTACATTTATCACATTTCTACAACTGAGCAGTTGAGGGTTAAGGGCCTTACTCAAGGGCCCAGCAGAGGCAGCTTGGCAGTGCTTGGATTTGACCTCCTGACCTTCCAATCAGTAGTCCAATGTCTTAACCCCCTGAGCTACCACCTGCCCATTAATTAACACCTTGGCCCTGACCCGGCTCTGACCCCAACCTTAACCTTCACCCTAACACGTACTAACCCTAATCGTTGGGATTGGGCCAATCAGGTACCACTTTCCTCATGAATATTCATGAGCTTTCCCCTGCCACCTTGCAATGGAAATTCGCTTGTAGGCCATTGGGAGGCGCTAACGAGTTAAAGGATTGGTCAAGCGGCGCTACAGCTAGATGACGACGACGAAGAAGAAGTGGAAGTATTGCAGCGTCTCACCCCGGAGGTAAAAAAAGAAATAACAATAAAGAGGTCCTGTTAACTTTGTAAGCACGTCGTTAAACTCCGTAGAGACGTACTCTTTATTTATAGTAGGTTTTTCTTTAGCTGCCTTCTGTTACGGGGGAATTTGCGGCTACATGTTTTGCTAACTAGCTACTTGTTCCTGTTTGTGCCGCCTGAGTTACTCTCTGTTTTGTTCTCCACAGAGCTGTAAGGCTGTCAGGAGTGAGCACTGTTCTCCACAGAGCTGAGTGAGGCTGTCAGGAGTGAGCACTGTTCTCCACAGAGCTGTAAGGCTGTCAGGAGTGAGCACTGTTCTCCACAGAGCTGTAAGGCTGTCAGGAGTGAGCACTGGCGCTCTTCACTCGCTCTTTGTTTCGTGCTGGTGGGGGTTGTAGTTTATTTTAGCATGGACTGACCGGTTATGTTGAGATTATCCAGTGTTTACAGTCTTGTACGCAGGGCTCTGTGTGTCAGCGCAGAGGAAATGGGCAAGAAGGGCAGTTTCTTTTACGCCGTGAGGAAAGGACACAGGCCTGGGGTGTACCACACATGGTGAGATGAGCAGCTCCTCACACACACACACACACACACACACACACACACACACACACACACACACACACACACCGTGTGTGCGCTTTCATCATCCCGTGCTGTGGCTTTCTCTTGTCTGTCCCACAGGGAGGAGTGTAAAGGGCAGGTGGACAGATTCCCTGGTGCCCGATACAAGAAGTTTGCTGCTGAAGATGAAGCTTGGGCTTTTGTGAGGAATGAGACCCCATCCACAGAGAGTAATCCCAACTGCCTCTGTTTACTCTTGCTTTACCTGAACAGTTGAAAAGGGAAAAGGATTTAAGATAGATCTTCATGTAAGGTTGTTACACAGGTGATGGGATAGAGAGCATCCAGGGACTGTGAACTCAGGGTCATGGATCTGAGTGCAGATCCAGCACTGTGCAGGGCTTCAGGCACGGAGAAAGACTTGCTACAATCATAACTTCAAAAGTAATGAAATTAAATCTTTTTACAGAAAATCAGAATACTTTATTAGTCCCTAAGGAAATTGTGGTCACAGTTGCTC
Source organism: Chrysichthys cranchii (assembly GCA_030068335.1). Taxonomy (NCBI): domain Eukaryota; kingdom Metazoa; phylum Chordata; class Actinopteri; order Siluriformes; family Claroteidae; genus Chrysichthys; species Chrysichthys cranchii. The sequence continues at coordinate 7,781,905 of JAQMCW010000020.1, forward strand.
CAGAATGGTAAGAAAGAAAGAAGTAAATTACTAACAGGTTAATATGCCAATATTAAATAATACAATATATTACAATTATAGAATAATACAATAGCTCTAATTTACCAATATTACAATAGCTCTAATATACAATAACTATAACATAATAATAATAATAATAATTATACCTATAATCAACTATAAATAAATAAAATATATATACAATAACTCAGACATATCCAAATATATTACAGTAACAAAGTAAAAGGCATTATTTGGTGTGAAAAGCAAAAAGCTGTTTCTTTCTTTTCTTTTCTTAAATTGTAGTCCCAGGTACAGTTTGTTGAGGTTTTTATAAGGAAATAAGCTGTAAGTTTTTCTGAGTGTTTTGGAGAATCTCTCTCTCTTTATATATAATTATAGCAAAACTTAGGAGCCTTCACTAATTTTTTAGAAGTGTTTTCTGTATGGTTTTGTTTTTGTTTTTTTTGCTGAAAAGTGGCCTGTTATGCAATATGTTACCGTTTTTTCTGACAAATTTTTCAAATACAGAATATTTCACATTTATATAATGTAATATAAATATAATTATATATTCTTATATAATCTTAAGCTTCTTTACTGACTCAATAATGCTCAAAATAATTATCTATTTTCTATATATATATAACTTTTTTTTTATACTAAAAATGTAGGGTGCACAGTAATGTATGTTTCAATATTTATATATGAATGATAAATTCGTCCCTATTTATTAGAGGTGTAGAGATTTCCTTTCCTGAACCTTTCACTCAACAGAATGCCATGTGTGAATGATTACAGTGAAATTCATGCCTGCTTGCAGTCCTACACAAAACAATGCAGACATAGTCACAGCCCAAAGATTTTACAATGCGCATGCAATGTAGAAAGTGGCATGTTATTATCCAGTCGTGTAGTATGTTAACAAGAGATTTTTTTGTTTGTTTGTTTGTTTGTTTATTTATTTGTTTGTTTGAGGTTTGCTTGTCTCTTTTGCACTGTGGCGGGGTGTAGCAGATTTTGGAGTGGATCTGAGTCACGGGTTGTTGCCAACAAAATTAGATCCTGTTTCCATAAAGTCCTAAGATCCTTAGCAGAAGTCTGTGCTTGACAATGCCATACATATTAAAATCCAACAGATGGCTGTAAATTTCAATAGTGACGGAACATAGCCAATGTAGGAATACAGTGACTCCATTGGAACTATGTGCAGATGTATAAAGTGGTTGTGGTGGCAGCTTTGTGTATCATAGAGTCGAATATCCTCCTTGGTGGAGGTCTGAGATCTCCAAGTGCTCAGAATCTGGATGTTCACAAGTTTTGTTTATAAAGAGGTTATTGAGCCGCCTCATGACTTAGAGGGGGGAAAATGTGCTGATGGTCCTGATGGGGATTAGGACGAACAGTGGATGTGCTGGGTTATACTGTATGTCAATAATCTTCTGGGTTCATGTTATTTAAGCTCATGTTATTTATAGGTCAGCTTGTTTTTGAATTATTTAGGTTTGGATTTTAGACATTCAATTCAAATAATGAGTCAAAAAGACTAAACTGCAAGAACTTACTAGTAAACATACTATGTTTGATCACGGTAGGTTGCAATTTCCACTTCTGTAGCAGAATTAAAGATCACAGGACCCCCACTATATACAACTTGCCCTCATACATAACTGCATAGATTGAAGGGAAGGGAAACCTCTATATGGAAATGGTGCGCAAGAGCAAGTAGAGATCAAGACTGCTCCACAGATCTGCTGTCTATTTTCTTCAGTTTTTTTCCCCTTTAGGATCCTCCTCATGCACTGAGCCTGCTATTTCTTTTCAACATTTTATTCTTTTTTTTTTTTAATAGGAGATTTAATTGCTGATATTACAACAAACCTTCTTGTTCATATCGGGGTGGCTCAATATTACTGTAAATCTGTTTAACTGCTCGTAGCAGTAAGTGAAAGCTGTCGTGTTTGTCGTTTAGTTACCGTGCTGCAGTTAATACACACACTGATGTTAATAAGCTTTTTGTGTCTCTAGGTTCTCACACCAGCCTGGACATCACAAGTGCTCCTGCTGGGTCTAAAAGGTCCCTTGAAGAGGATGAGGTTGATGGAGGGGGTGTAAAACGAGTGAAACTTGAGGAATCTGCTGCCAGCAGTACTAAGGGGCTCACTTACATGGGTAATGATCACTAACATTTCCTGTCAGTAATTGTATGGGGTAACTCCGTAATCAGCCATCTAACACCAGAGCAATGAGTACAAGACTGAATGGCAGCTTCCAGCTCACTGTATGTTGGCTTTTGTTTGTAGGGGACGCGGTGGTGGTGTACACAGACGGCTGTTGTACAAGAAATGGGAACTACGGAGCTCGTGCAGGGATTGGAGTGTACTGGGGTCCTGATCACCCTCTGTGAGTAATGCACTTTAACAGTGTAGTAGCAGTTGTATATTCTTAATCTACAACACAACCTTTGCGTCTCCAGGTGCAAGTATGGAGTTGTATAAAATTATGATTTTTTTTTTTCCCCTTTCTTTTTTTTTTCCTCCCCTTTCTTGACTCTGTACAGTAATGTTGCAGAAAGGTTATCAGGGAGACAAACCAACCAACGAGCTGAGCTACAGGTAAGGATGAGCCTTTCTTGATCTGAAGGCCAATTACAACAATAAGTCAAGGAAAAAATGAATGGCGAGTTTTCCCTCGACATGAATTCCTTTTACTATGGGGCGAAATGGAGATGACATTAGTGATTAATCATTGAAAGACTTCTTACATAAAATTCAATACAATATGGTGGTGGCTTACTGTATTACATGCGTTGATCACAATACAGGGGTTTAAATATGTTTTGTGTGTGTGTGTGTGTGTGTGTGTGTGTGTAGGACCTCCAATCAGCTCTAGAACTGTTAGCTCCCATGGTAAAGAGTGATTAAACAAATGGGAAACACTGATGTATTGTATTGTAATGTGAAATTGAAGACATTTAGTAAGTACAGTTGATCCTCTCATCTATGGACACTGCATTAACGGATATCAGATGTAACGGACAAAATCTGCTGGTCTGAATACATAATCCTTTAGCCAGAATGTCCGGTAGGAAAGTTTAAAAATCCCGGGTGTTGCGAACTGAGTCCAGTAGTTCAGCAGTTGACTTCTAGGTGGTGGTGGTGTGCGTGCTGCTAGTTGCTTATAAGCGTCAGTTGAGCTGTGGTCGTTGTGAAGCTATACTGGTTTTTTTGGTGATTATTTGGTGTTTTTCACCTCAATGTTTTCTCAATGTACTTACCTATTTATGTTGGTCGTTATGCTGCTTGTCATGTGTACAGTACTTGGGTAGCACTTTTATGGACCTTAGTGATGTTTTTCCTTGTATTTCTTTTAACCCCCCACACTAAAACACTTCACATCATGTAGTTGTATTTTAAATACTTTTGACTAGTTTGTTCCGTGTTCACATACTTGTTCCACTGAAATGGGCCAGAACTGGCCTCGGCTGGCTCATGTCTCAAAACAGAAAAAGTTCAAGATGGCTTTTGAAGGGATCACTATCAGTAAATTAGAAAAATGTTTGCCGCAGTCATGTGCTTTCAAAACACTGTATGTAAACGAAAACAACAAATTGGATTCTGGGAAAGGTGAGCTAGCCCCTTTAAGATCCTGGTTTTGTTAAAATTTATTAAAAATTATGTACCACTCAACCATTGTTGGTATAAAATCCGTTCTCAGTAAGTTTGTGCATCAGCAATGAAGAGTGGGGGGTGTTTTAAGGCAGATGTTTATACAAAAATCTTTTGGATAATGCAGATTTTTATTGTTTGCTACATACAAACTTGTGTTTTTTCTGTTTGTTCTGTTTCTCTTCATTTTCTGTTTCTGGATCAGGCAGCCTGCAGGGCCCTAGAGCAAGCCAGAGATATGGACATCAAAAAGTTGGTCGTCTACACAGACAGCAAGTTCACTATTAACGGTATATTTTACCTGCTATCTGAGTTCATACTGCAAAAAGCCATTTGAAAGTCCTCTTTCAGTCTTCTGCTCAAGTTCCCATATGTTCATGATGAAACATGATATGGATATTTACATATTGAGTGTAGTTTGTGTAATCCTGCATGTTTTTGCTTCTTAAAGGGATTACCAGCTGGATAAAGAGCTGGAAAACCAACGGCTGGAGGCTCAAAGCAGGAGGCAAGGTGGTCAATAAAGAGGACTTCCAAAAGCTCGATGAACTAAATGAAGAACTTGATGTTAAATGGGTATGTTTCCGGATACAGTAGGTGTGCTCTCAGAACTCATGAAAATGTAGGATTTTATTATTTTATTTGATTTTATTCAGTTGCAAAAGTGTTTTTTTTTTTTTTTTTTTTTTTTTTTTTTTTTAATAACCTTATCATTTGGTTGGGTTGGTTTCACATTTAAGTGCAGCGGATTCTGCTGATCTCGTTATTCCTTGACTGATCAATAATTTGGCAGGATGTGTTTTGCGTTACACTTTCTTTTGTGTCTCATGAAGGTTGTTTTCCTCCAAGGGGGGGAAAGAAAGAAAGATAGATAGATAGATAGATAGATAGTTTTTTTTAAGTTGTTAAAGCATGTATCCATATTAAATGTAATTTGAGGTCAATAAAACACTTTTACCTTTCTAAGAGCTACATTTAGATCAATTTATTTATTAGGATAAGATATCTCTTGAGCTATATTAAACTTCTGAGTGACGCAGCTGAAAAATAGTTTTTCACTCTGTTCACTGAGATTCGATTTTGACATCTGACGGTGCCACGCTCACTCCAGGCTAGGGGTCCAAGAGAGCAAAATGACTCATGCTGTCTATGTGAGAGGGACAGCATTACTTTCAATCAGAGCACCACTTGCCAGCTGAGGGCATCCTGTATGTGGAAGAGGGCAGACAGTGGCAAATGGCCAAACTGAGAGAAAATCGGCCGGGGGAAAATAAACCTATTGAACAAAAGAAACCTTGTTCCTAAAAGGGCTTTCTAATTTTTTCTATGTCTATTACCTTTTGCTACTATTTTAGCATTCACACTATGATAATCGCATGTATAGAATTATGCAAAGAAAAGTGTTGACCAAAAACTATTGACATTGAAAATCAATAATATTGATATTAACAGAATTCCTCAATTGTATGCTCTTGGTATCTTCTCAGTCAGCCCCTGGCGTGCGCTCTCTCTCTCTCTCTCTCTCTCTCTCTCTCTCTATCACTATCACTCATTTCCCAATTCTCACATACTGGCTAGCTGTGTTATAACACAGCAGCTAACAGCCAGTGAAGGTCAATGCATACTTCTTACTGCATCTTTAATTTTAATTTATAAAAAAAAAGTTACTCGTATGTTTATACACAGGCATTAACTTCACTGTCTACATTTGTTGTCGAAACATATATCACCCAGAAACTTACTGCAACATCTATATTCAGTCTAGTGTGTCCAGACTATTGACTGACAGTGAATGTGTGCTCCTTGAATAAGATGTGTTGGGTTTTATAGTGAGAGATGCCAATTCACAATGCAGCCACAATTGTTCTTTCTCTGAGACTGCAGAATATTTCATGTGCTTCGCTCTGTCTGCTCGCTCTCTTCCATATAATCCCGTGTTGGCTTCCAGAAGCCTAATGTTTTTACAGATGAGTAGGTAAATGCTGAAAACAAGACCAAGTTTGCTACGGTGATAAAAGAGCTCACTCCATTTCATGTTGTCATTGTGATGTGGTCCATCGAACAGCTGTGTTCGTACCCGTAACTAACTGTACTGTTATTCACTGGGGTGATGTTCCAGGGCTCATTTGTTCAGTTGTTGAATTCTTCAAATTGCTAATTTTGTCTGTTCGGCTTTTAGACGTGCTGCTTAAAAGCATTTTATTTGTTATTACAGTAAATTAGAAGTACTAATGTACTGTTCATCTATCTATCGTCAAGCCTTCTGCATTCTTTATTTTTTCAGATGCACATCCCAGGTCATGCTGGCTATTTAGGAAACGAGGAGGCAGACAGGCTCTCTCGAGAGGGAGCAGGAAAACCTCAAGGGTAACCGGTGTTGGCTAACGAAGGCTGCTGCTGTGTTAACGCATGAGCTCAGGTTATTATTAGTGTTTGTGTTGTCATTGTGAAACAAGCTCTTGCACTTTTATTCGTACATTTTTGATTTTTTTTTTTTCCCTGTAAATAAATATCATGGATCTGAATTTGGAAGCCTTTTTTTTTTTTTTTTTTTTTTTTTTTTTTTTTTTTTTTTTTTTGGACACAAGCCTTTACAGGCTGTGTTTTTTTTAAGGGTTTGTGGATGCATAACGAGGTAGTTAATAACCAGTAGTAAAATGTTAGTGGGTTGTTATGTAATTATTCAAATCAATGTACGTATACGTGTTTTGTAATGGCCCACCCATACTGTAATATTGTAGTCTAACACCAGATGGCACTATAGGTTTTTTGTGCCTTGGTACTAGTTGAGACTGGAGGCATAATGTGTTCTACAACGGTGAAAGGAAATGCAAATAACGGAGAGACATTTTCAACTGTTTCTGCATTGGATAATGACTTGCACTGTGCATCACTAGCTTTCACCACGAACACTATTTTTGTCTAGAAAATATATTAAACACAGGAATTTTAGTTTATTAAATATGTTGTACCAAACGTTCGAGACAACTGACACGTTTAGATTGTTTTTGCATGTTTGATTACTAATTCTAAGATGTATAAGATTATATGGATATTTTTTTTTAATCTGTATATCGCCAGTAAGATGTGCATATTATGACACAATGGTTCGAGTTATCTGGAGAAGCATGGCCTCTCGGGTACATGCTCAGCAGTGAGGTGGTGTCCTCTGAGCATCGGATGTTTGTTTCCAGTCTGGCTGGATGAGTGCTCTCTTCAGCTCTCTGCAGTAAGCCTGTGTCTAGACAGTTATGCTACGCGATAAAATTCTGATAAGCCCCGCAGCAAAGAGGGAGAGTGAGAACATATTCTCCTTCATGAGAAGAAGACAGGTGTGAATCCCAACATAGCTCCCAGCATGCTCTGCTCTGATCTCCACTGCAGCACCTCAACTCCTCTGGAGGCCTGTGGAGACGTGCATCATTGACGCTGGGATATGAAGACGATACCTTTGGGCGAGACCGAGGATTCATATAGCTAGCAGGGTGTTGAGTGGGTATCGCCTCACACAGCTTCTAGTTGTCAGTGGAGCCTTTTCGGTTTCTACAGAACTCCACCGTGTGTGTCGAACACACCCAGATGACATTAGTATACAGTGCTGCAGTCTTTTTGATGGAGCTGAAAGCCAAGAACTTGAGTTAGAACTGCAGCAGAGCACTTCAAGCTCAGCTTCTTCTGACAGACTGGTGCATGGCCCGTTCTGGCACGACACGTGCACGCAAGCAAATAGCTTCCAAAGAGTACACGATCTGAATCAGAGATCCTTCCACCTTTCTCAGTTTGATCGTCAGACACGGGGCTAATTCGTCGAAGATGAAGGGAGTGAAGGAGGGACAGCAAACACACTGTCATTAGCACGCATCTGGTCTCGCCACTCTTCAAACAGCGCCTCACAGCTGACTCGTCTCCTCCAACCTGGGAGCAGAAAGTGTAGGGGAATTTCTGATAATGAATCCAGCGCGAGGTCTCTTTTTTTTTTTTGCTGTAACATCAATGGCGGCGCCATGCTGTGCAAGCACGGGGAGTCACAATCAAACACATTGGCACATCATAACCGAGCAGACATCTGTTTCCATGACAGCTGTCTCGAGCAACATCAGCATAAGTAACTCCCGCCTCAGAACTTAGCCTGACTGTTTGATATCTCTCGTGAAAAAGAGAGGAGAAGATTCTGTTCGGAAAGGCTGGCTGGTTTGTTGTGTGGTTGTGCTAATGTAGAAGAGGAAGTTTGGAGCCTGTGAAGCTGATGGGATCAGAAATCCTTAGTAGTAAGTAAACCACCTCTGATGAGCTGTGGAGAAGCTCCTTGATTGGAGAGACGGAGAGTGAGAGAGAGAAAGAAGTAATACAGACACTAGTGAGGGTTCTGAAGTTGTGCCGAAGAGCAGGCAGAGAACTTGGTGGGAACAAATCTGGGATGAAACAATCTGAGTGGCTCTTCAGCATCGCTGAGTGAAACATGAAACATGAGGTTGAGCTACTATTTCATCCTCAGTCTTCCTGTCATCCATCTCTGTCCACTCAGACTGTGTAGGCGCTTCACTCTGGGCCTGTTCTGTCAGAGGTCGGAGCCCATCTTGCCTGACATGCTGCACATGGTTGTGAGAGGGACTGTTACACTGCAAGGTTAGCACTGACACTGCGGCATTGTCCTGCTCCCCAATTACCCTCAGTTCCCCAAGCCGGGCTTCCATAGCAAGCACAAAGAAGTGTGTTGTTTAAAATGGATAAACTGCAGTATCTTCTTTCCCCAACTGTTTAATTTGTTCTGGTAATCTATCTAATCAAAAGTTTGTGGACACCTGACTATTATACCCATATGTGTTTTTTAAAAATCCAATTCCAGATCTAGTCCCCATTTGCTGTCCTAAAATGCTTCGCTCTTCTGGGTAGCATTTTCGCTAGATTTTGGAGCATGCCTGTGGGGAAACTGAAGTGAAATCGAAATGCTACGGCAGACAAAGACATCATGTACAATTGTCTGCTCCCAACTTTCTGGCCATAATGATGGTCATATGTCCACAAGTAGAAATAATTAGGTTGAAATTCCTATTTAAAACAAACAAAAAAGAGAGTTCCGAATACCTATACTGACCAAAAAAAGAAAGCAGTCTTAATATACTGTGCCAATTTTCGTAGCACAGATTGACTGTCTTTTTGTGCGCTATTTAGTTTTTTAGGGTGTGTAATAACTTGTCAGATGTTGATTGCGCATGTTATGGTGACTGCAAACACCCGAAATGTAAAATTTCTAGTCCCAGTTTTGGTACGAGTTTGTACAGGGGCCTGTGAAAGTCAGACTGATAGTTAGGCAAAATCGGTGTGTTGACAACGCCGTGATTAATGGCAGTTCTGTGAGAATTTATGATTGGCATGCTACAGGCTGGGGGTGGAGCAGATGGAGAGAAAAAGTCCTTCCTGGGTAGTGTTTTCTCTACACGTCTCGCCCATTAAACCCTTATGGGACATTTCTAGATAGCACGAACTGGAGATGTCATCCACTGCCACCTATCTGAAAAGCATGATAATACATCTAGTGAAGTCTCTGAGGCAAGTTATCTTGTTGATGAAGGAATACATAGTGATTCGGTGACATCGTTGGTTACTTTACTTTTTCTTGTTCTTGGGTGTGTCATCTTCCGGTTGATACCAATCAAGTGTCGATTGATAAAATTCTTACTTATTAAAAAAAAAAAAAAAAAGATGGATCATGTAATCCCATGTCATTTTTTTTTTTTTTGGTTGGCATATTTTATTTAGTGAATCTTTATTTCATTTCATTTCATTTATTTAATCAATCAGTCGTGTTCAAAGACAAGTGATGCATCGCGGCAGTGCCTTGAAGGAAATTCTCAATGCGTGCTTGTCTCTGGCCATCCACGACTGTAATTAATACCCTCTAACCCTGTATGTGTGTTTATTACATTACATTACATTCATCGTCCAAAATATCTGAATTTTCAGTTCTATTCTGTTCAATTGCCACTTAATGTTCCTTTTCAAGTCTCCGCTTGTCCCAGCTCTAAAAAGTATTTCTGTAAATGTGAGCTCGTCTGAAGATGGAGTATATGTGCAATGAAAGCATTGTGTCCTTGACCTGAATAGTGCAGATGGCCAGGTAATGCACTTCCACTTAAGAGGAAGAGCATAGAAGAGTATGAACTGCTGTGTGGCCTCACATGGTTTGTGATTAGCTCATCAAATCACCATTCAGCTGAAGCCTGCTGCATCCACTTAAAGTAAGGAAATTATTATCACAGAATTTCTGTCTTTTGAAGTACTTTGGACACTGACAACATAAGATTTCCAGGTAAGTTCAGTGTAAACTATCGAGGTGTGTGTGTGTGTGTGTGTGTGTGAGATTCCCAGGAGATCATCAATTTCTGAAATACTGAAACCAGCCCATATGGTATCAGCAACCATGCTGCTATTAGTCACTGAGCTTAAACTTTTTTTTGATCAGAACATTAACTGAAGCTCTTGACCTGCATCTGTGTGATTTTATACATTGCGCAGCTGCCACATGATTGAGTGGATAACTGCATAAATGCTCATGTGTTCCTATTTAAGTGGACGGTGAGTAGATGGTGAGAGAACCTGTAAAATAGTGCGACTGAAAAATTTATGAAAATAAACTTATGTATTTTGTATTGTGAAAAGGCATGAGATGAGTAGTGAGTCGAGGAATCCTTCAGGAACCACGTTGGTGGTCTGGAATAAATCGTAAAGGCTCAGTCAATTTTACAGTCTATTAACCTGTTGACAAGCAGATGAAAACATTTACAGCACCTCTGAAAGGCTTTGGAACTATACTGGAGGGATAAACGCCATTCTTCCAAAAATTCCCTCAGTTGGCGTTTTGATGATGGTGGTGTAGAGCACTGTCACTGTACAACACATCACCATAAAGTCTTCAACTGGGATGAAAGCTGGTGACTCTGAATGCCATAGCATATGATTTACCCCATTTTCATTTCCCTGAATCCAACCAGCGAGCCCCCCGTATCCTGTGGATGGGAAGGTAGTTGTCCTGGAACAGATCCTCTCCCATCAGGACAGAAATATTTAATCTCAAAAAGGTAATCAGTCAGAAAGACCTTGTAATGATTTAGCATGGCCTTTCTATCGAAGAACTAAATCATGCAGACAAGTAACCTTCCATGGCACAACAGAGCCACGGGTAAAGACATGGAAATAAGTTTTGATGAATGATACTGTATACAACAAATGTAAATGTATTAAAATTAACTACAGTAATGAAAAAAAATGCAAAATGCATTGGTTTTCCAAATGATTTTCTCCTTTCTCCTGATGTGTAAGTTTGCATCCTAATTTAATGTCAGTATCAAACACGGATTGTTTGTTAAATTTGCTTTCCATCTTCTCCCAATTGATACGTCCTCACCGCGTTCCACCCCTTTCCATGTTCGAATTCCACTTCAACCTCTATCAATCCCATTCAGAGTGAATTCTTGCTTTGCACCTGGTGTACTCGGCCTCCAGACTCACCTTAACCCTGACCGGGATAAAGCGGTTAGTGAAGATGGATGAATGAATTTCAAATAGATACGCTTTTTCATAAAAAATTTAAATTGTCGGATCAGACGACCCGCAGACTTCAGAAGGCATTTGTTGTACGATCAATAATCACTTCTTACTGCGTTTTTCCCTTCCAAGACCCTGAGAAAAGGTGAATGCAGGGAAAGCTGCGAGGTCTGTAAAAAAGCATGTTCGAATACAGTCTGGCCACTATACAATGTTATCCTGGGCAGAGATCAGCGGTCAGCTTGGCAGACTCGCAGTTGCCCTTGACCATGAATCTAGGGAGAGAAATGGAGAGCAAGTCAGGACAAGGTGAAGAACAAATGGTGCCATTAAAGGAAGCAGCTGCTTACTGGAGCCGTGGTTGCTCTGGCCGACCCTTCTATCCGTAATGATGACAAGGTCAGCTGGGCAGCTCTGCTCTCCACCACTCTGTGCAACTCAACCATCCATCAGCTCCCACACTTCTAATTATGCGGCGGCGCTCTAACCAGGCGTGAGATATCATTACCCTGATGGGAGAGGCCTCTGTCTCTGGATCAGCGGCACACACGTGCACATGCTGGTTTGCCTGGTGGGGCACACGGACTGGAGCACTGAGCTGGATCCACTCTCTCTTTTGTGTGTGCGCGACCTTCCCATTCACTGTCTTCACTAAGATGTGCAATGAAGCTGATCATAATAATAAAGAGAGAAGGGGAGGCAACCTGTAGAAACCTTTGGACCAAAAAATAGCTGCGATTGTTCATGCTGGCAGAGACCAACACTCGACTGCCTCGACTCTGATTGAGGCAAAAATGGCAGCGTGAGATTTTGTCTCTCCATGGTGCTTGGGTTTGAAGCAATTTGATTTTGTTAGCAAAAATACTGCTGGGTTGCATTAATGCGCTCAATTGTGGTAGTGTTCATCCTCTGGCTCTTGTGAGGCTTCAAAAATAAACTCGTAATTGCCACAGTCCAATCCACATGTGAACATGGGTTCCTGGAGTTCCATTGTTGGTCCAGCATGAACTAGTGCTCGAGACTGAGTAAAAGAGATGAAGGAGGATAGCATGGAATAGAGTTGAAAAAAATGAAAGGGAGGTGTATGAAAATGAACCAGGCTGTGTAATTTTAAGACCTTCACTCAAACTATGGATGCTCCCCTACTTACGATGGCCCAACTTAAAATTTTACAAAGTTATGATTGCGATTCACTAAAAATTGTAAAATATTTAGAAAATATTTAACATTTGCAGGCAGGCATTGCTGGCAGGTCAGCGTAACACAGTATGATGTACAATACGTTTGGACAATGCCCAGATCTACACATCTCTCGCCTTGCGTGATGCCTCACTCTCTCCCGCAACTCACGGGGTTACCTTGTGTATCGGTGTACTGTACAGTGCATTTACCACGTGTTATTTTTGTGTGCTTCAAGAGCTAATTTTAACTCCAAAGCATGTCTTCTTAACGCCCCAGCATGTCTCCTACAGGAAAAGACTCCTGGGTAGGCTAGGCTAAGATATGGTTCAACATATGATATTTTCCACTTACAATGGGGATCTCGGAACGCATCTCCATCGTAACCTGAGGACTACCTGTAAAACAAGGGGAAAGGACTGCTTATAATGGTGCTGCAGTTGATGGAAAAAGAGGAATGTTTTCTGAAAAATGTTGAGAGAACGAGCCAAGGAAAGAAACAGCATAAGACAATCGCAGTGGGTAGTTAAGATCTGATAGAGGCCGATGTGAGCTGCTCTACGGTGCCCCCTGTCCACTGTCTGGAGAATTTCCTGCTATTTGAACTGAGTCATCCATCAAATGTCTCTCTCCATCATCCTTTCTTTCTTTCTACTTCTCCTCTCCTCTGTTCCTCCCCAGAAAACAATAAAGCTTCCCCTTGACGAGATGTCTATGAAGGCTCTGCTTCCATAACATAAGCTGGCTTTGAGGATGCAGACACAGAGAGTAGCCAGAGAACGCTGCATCTCATCAGCAAACAGCAGGGGCTGCCTTCAATTTAATTAGCCTCCCACGAGATCCTCGCCTGACGGCATCAGCCTGAATGGCTGCGTGTATACATTGTGCACGTTATTGAATATTTGTAGTGGAGATCAAACGGGCGTCCGCAATTGATTTAAGGTTACGAGGAATGAAGGATTGTCCCTTTTTTGTTGACTGGGTGTCTCAGAAGGAGGCAGAGGGTGAGACAAGGAGGAAAAAATAAGAGAGACAGGCAGAGAGAAGGGGAGAGACTGCTTTCAGCTCGAATCTGACTGCATCACAGGGTTGACGTCTCTCTCTCTCTCTCTCTCCCGCTCCCTCTCCCTTGCACTCAAATTCCATCTCTTTTGTGAGATGAGTCAGACTAGGCGAAGGTTTGTTGTGCCACATTTTCTGTCTCGTTGGAGCATGGCCTTCTGGAACTGCAGATGCCCTCTGAATGTTCACACACACACACACACACACACACACACACACACAGAGGGAGAGAGAGCACAACAGCAAGGCTGGATACAAAATGGAGCAGTCGAGGAGCACGGCAGAGACAAATTCACCAGCAGTCCCTAAAAAAGACCTAGTGGGACTATTAGAATGAACTGTGCCTTTGTGCATCATCCCCATTCACACAAGCATACATCATACCACTGTGAATACAAACTGTGTGTGTGTGTGTGTGTGTGCGCGCGCGTGCGCGCTCAGAGTCTGACCTAGTGAGAGCCAAAGCTCCAGATTTTGGTTACACTGAAAATTCTGCTCACCCATCCCCCACCCCACCCCCCCACCCCAGCTGAGAAATGGCTTGATGGTGCCTGCATGGCCTCTGGAGCCACAGTGCCCACCACTGCTTAATCATAAGAGGGAGCGAGCGAGAAAATAGGGTGGATTCATGAGACACATCTCTCCACACTGCGCCTGTGCCATCTGCTGAGCTTGGCAGCTTGTAGTGCCCGTGGGTGAAGCACAGCACTGTCCATTTCTTTCTTTTATCACCTACTGCCATGAGAGTAGGTGCACACAAAGTGTCTCCATGTACAGTAAGGTGGGGACAAGTATTTATATACTTTTGTTTTTGTTATTTAATATACTTCCGGTGTATATATCCACACACACAGTGTCTTTTGACTTTGTACTTATGAGTATGAATGAACAAAAAGTATGTATTTGTAGGTTTAAACAAAGACAAATAATGGAGAAAAAAAGTGTTTGGTCACCACGTATGGCCAAAGTTAGTGGTTTGTCACAAAGCTGGTAGTTGTTACAGCATGAAGTGGTTCACTTTTTGTAGCACTCTGATTTCTTTTTTTGGCTCATTCCTCTTGGGGAATCGTCTCTCATTCCTCCAGATTCCTGGGGTCCTTCTGAAGGACTCCCAGATTTTACAATCCTCCATATATTTTCCATGGGAATCAAGTCCGGAGATTGGCTTAGACCATCAAGGCTTTCTAGAGTTGTTCTGGCTGTATGTTTGGGATTCCATTTTTTCCCAATGAGACAAAATTGTCCTAAAATTATGACTAATATGTCCAGCGTCCTCTCTCCATTCCTGTTTGTTTTGATGACGTGAAATGCACCAGCATCTTGTGTATGCAGAGAAACAGCCCCATATCATGCTTCTGCCACTTCTGTGTTTGACCGTGGGAGTCGTGTTGGATGGATCACACACACAACCGTTCTTTCTCCAACCAGAACATGCTGAATTGTTCCGTTTTGTTTCATCTGACCAGAATATACGGTTTTAAGAGTTCTAATTTGTCTAAATGCTTTTAGCTTTCAGGATATCCTGCAACTCTTTCAAGTGACTGCAGGCACTTAAGATCTTGCATGTTGTGTCTGTCCTGGAACAATTTGTTGTAATTCCATGAATCTCTTATTTGCATATATGTTATCAATTGTACTGAAACAGATGTTTAAGGTTTTTGCTGTGGCTCTGTAGTTTTTTTTCCTCAAGTGTTCTTTTATAATCTTGTCCCTGAGAACTCCTTGGAGGTGGAGAAAGCTCCTTCACCTTCACCATATTGCTGTTTGTGTGAAATCTTGCCAGCAGTGGCAATGCCTTTTATATTAACACCAAGTGCAATTTGCAAAAGAACTTTTTTTTTTTTTGCAGTGGTTCTCTTTGGAACATAATTAGTTTTTATGTTCTAGATATTTTTCCCCTAACAAGTTAATCTTGTACAACCCGATTTCCAGAAAAGTTGGGACGCTATTTAAAGTTGAATAAAATGAAAACTAGTCCTCCGGGCTAAAGAGGAGAGAGACCTTCCAGCGTGTTCTGAGCGTTCAGTTCAGAAGCCAGCATCTCTGATGGTATGGGGGGCATAAGTGCATACG
>JAQMCW010000020.1:7820738-7831144 GCA_030068335.1 Chrysichthys cranchii
TGTGTGTGTGTGTGTGTGTGTGTGTGTGTGCGTGTGTGCGTGTGTGTGTGTGTTGTAGTGCTGGGGTGCTTGGAACAAACATTTGCAGCAAATTTAGGAACTGAATTTACTAGCCAGAGTCTGTAGTCAAAACAGAGAGAAATCGGAGAGGCTGTGAAGTGATATTCTTGCGCCCGCTCTCACACTATGCCTCCGTGTCTCTCAGTTGTTCTCCTCAAGAGACCTTTGTTAGCAGGGCTGCACTGTGGAGCCGCCTCTCCTCTGCTATTGTGTGCAGAGCCGTGTTTTTATATCTTGATGCCGACCAAATGTTCTACAACTATAGGAGTATCTGAGGCTTAGATCATGTAGGGATGTTTGGATGGACCCCAAGAGGAAAACTGCCTCCTTTATTGAATTCGTATTAGCTTTTAGAAAGAGGCAGATTTTATTTAAAAAAAACAAAAAAACAAAAAAGGATTAGATGCAGGTTTAGGCATAATGTTAATTATCTGTGTTCATAATTATGTCAGTTAATGGTCCTGACGAGAATCCTAATACTGTAAAATGCTAAAACTGGACTATGCACGATGTACAGTGAGGTACAAGAAAATAACGGTATCGCATACTTCGTTCTGATGTGCAGTCTTTAGAAGATCAACGTAATACCCTATGCCAAAATACAGCCTATAGGGTGAAAACTAGAGATGGCACTTTTATTGCTTTCTGATCCTGATCCTGAAAGCGTTCAATATCAGTATCAATAATCCGACATCAGTAGCGTCTGATATATTTTATATTTTACTTACTGCTTACTACTAAGCTTTAAAATGACTTAACTTACAACTACAGGGGGGAAAAAAAATCCATAGCTAACAGACAAAACCAACCAAACAAAAAACCTGCTCTCTTCATACAATATGTAAACGTTCCCAGTTTCAGACAAAGCTTTTCCGAATCCATTTCCACTCTCTCTCATTTGTTCATTGTTACAGGACTATTTGTTTTATGGTATTGGCTCGATACCAATCAGATCTGAGGCATCTCTGTTAAAAACAAAACCTAGAACCACACACACACACACACACACACACACACACACACACAAGGACACATTATACCTATGAACTAGGAATGTTGAGAGCAAGCCCCGCTACTAAAATGCCGTCAGAATGCTAAAGTCAGTGACAGCTGTGCAGGGCGACGTGTCTCTGCTGGACGTGAAGCACACTGAAGCCTGAGCCAAGCATGACCACCACTCCCTGCTTCTCTCCTCAGCACGCACGGGTGAGAAACGCTCCCTCTCGTCTCTTCTGCTCTCCTCTCCTCCATCAGCAGCGCTCCAGCAGGCCATCTGTCAGTGCTAATGGATGCACGCTCATTTGCATGGCTGATGAGCGCTCCTCGTTTGGCAAGGCTCGAGCGGAAGGTCGCGTTCTGACGCGCCGTAGAAGGAGAGTGTTGGCAGGGAGAGGAGAGAGAGAGAGAGAGAGAGAGAGAGAGAGAGAGAGAGAGAGCGGCAAGAACCTGTAGAGAGACTGTCGAAGGAGAGGAGGTTTTAGAGATAAGTATGAAGCATATTCTTAGCATTTAGCAATTTTTAATACGATTTTTGCTCATTTAGGTGTTTGAATGGATGTATGTATTTGTATAAATACTCCAGTGATGGATAAAAAGCTTGCTGGGGGAACATCATGCATCTTCTTAGTAAACCTGTAGACAAAATTCAGCTTATAATCAAAATAAAAAAAAAAAAACATGAATGTTTCATTACTGAGTTTACTAAATGAACTAAAATGAAGTTATGTGATCGACATGTATGCTCGACATCTGAGGTCTCAGCAAACCCTGAGGCCAGTCATTTGGATTTGCTGCTTTACCACGTCATACCTCATTGGCATAAAGTTGGGAAAATCTCACCTCGCGTCACTTGTCAAACTTTCGCTTTGTAGCTTATCGTCATCACCGAAACGCAGCGCGTCGAAAACGAGCGATGGTCTGGTACTGATGTGAACGTAGAGGTTGCACACCCAAGATCTGTCAGGTCCACTGCTTCCATCCCTCATTCTTAGGACTATTTACATTTTCTATTAGTTTAAAAGTCATTGAATAATTCATGCATTCAAATATGCTTTGGAATGAATAACTAAATATAAAAGTCTTGGAGTTTAAAGCAGGGAATCAAGTGTTCTTGTAGGGGAGGGAAATGGTTCCTGAGCTTGGAAGCCATCAGAAAAGGAAAGCCTCTGTTATAGGGTTCTACATAGAGCCCTTAAGGGTCCCCTTAGTGTTAAAAAATAGATTTAACTCCTTTTTTGTCATTCTTTTCTATATATTCTTGTTTTTTTGGGCCAATAATCTGTTTTTGGTCATGCAGACTTGATAAGCCTGACAGTGATAAATAAGAAATCCTATAAGGGTAGTAATACACGTGTGTGTGTGTGTGTGTGTGTGTGTGTGTGTGTGTGTTTGCATGGATGCACCTTCTGTGGAAGTAAATCAGGTCCTAGGAGGCTCCTCCAGCCTATCATTCTGCATTTGTCTTCTCTGCCAGGGAAGGCACGTCTGCCCCCTCCACATGCACACATCCACACACTTCTGCCTCAGCTCTTTCCCTATGCCTGTGTATGTCTGTGTCTCTTCTCTTCTCTTCTCCAGCTCCCCAGCCTATCTCCTTTAATTACTGCTTATGGCTCCCTACACCCCCCCCCCCTTCCCTCCTTCCCCCCCCTCCCCAAATCCCCACCTTCCGTAGAGGCTTCCAGCCACTCTGCTTCTTTGTGCCTGTCGCCTCTACTGCTGCTGTTTTCCCTCCAGCTTCTGATCAGAGATCGCTCTGCTGTTCCCCATTTGGGCTGTGGAGGAAATAAAGAATCGAGCTGATCTCAGAACAGTATTTACATGTGCTGTCACAACCCCTGCAACCTTTATGGAATAAAACCGAGAGTGGCAGAGATCAGGGAAGCTCCAGACACACTTGCAGGCTTCTCCAAATGGCAGGCTTTGATGCTGTGGCTGTGAAAGAGCCTTGAGATGAGCATGATTGCTCTGTGTGTGTGTGTGTGTGTGTGTGTGTGTGTGTGTGTGTGTGTGTGTGTGTGTGTGTGTGTGTGTGTGTGTGTAATTGTGTAGTGTGAAATCTATCGATCGCTCTGTTTTCCGGGCTGTGACAAGAAGGCTGTGCATTGAGCACACACACAGACACACACAAAAACCTCACATGTATGTGCAATTTTCGAAGAAGTACATACATACATAAGGACCATTCCTATTCCAGACAATAGTTATCCTTCAGAAGTAGTCAACCCTATTACGTGCTTCTGTCTGTGCTATTTGAGCCGGGAAGATGAGGTAAAGTACCCTTCACGAGTGTCCTAGGTGTCTGGTGGCTTTTTTAGCCAGCCTCCCTTCTGTTAATTAGCCTGTGTGTTTTCTGCTGGCCACCGTGACATTTCCTCGCTGCTAATTCACTGATTAAGCCTATTAATGTGATTATGGAGGCATTTCTAAGACAGCTGCCGTTATATACAGTACATGGAAGACAGGCAGCCCAGTTGCTCTGTTCATCTGTTTGCTGAAACCGAATAGATATAGAGGAGAGATGGAGCAAGATAAATAAACTGTTTGTCTCCCAAACTGCCTTGTTTAGCTGCTGCTGGCTCGTGTTAAATCAGCACGTGACCACTTCGGTGTTTCAGTGCACACACATGTTGGGCTGGGTTTTTTTTTTTTGTTTTGTTTTGTTTTGTTTTGTTTGGGTTTTTTTCCCCTTTTCTCTTTAGATTGTGCACTAATTTATTAAGTTCTGGCAAGGTTGTGGACATTCGTGGACATTTGATAAAGGAGGAGTCTCTGTTTCTCATTCTAATAACACTAATAATAATAATAATACTAATTCTAAATCTGCTGCTAAGACTAATTCTTATGAAATGGATCGAAATTCTAACGCTGGTACGGATTCTGATTCTGATGGTTACTGATTCAGAGTCATATTCTGATACTGATACGGATTCTTTTGATCCTAATCCTAATTTTCTTTCAGATTCACGTTATTCTGATTCTGATTTCCAGCTGTTCAGATGTTCACCGTGTTTGGGATTCAGCACTAGGGGATATCTGTGCAGATCCTAGCTCACAGGGCAGACTTGTGCTTCTAGGATGAGTCTGAATTATCAATAAGCATACACCGAATTGCCAAGACTGATGTACACTATTTATCCAAAAGTTTGTGGACACCTGAGCATCATATAGCATGTATATATCAGTCTTCCTCAGTATGTTGCCACACAGTATGAAGCACACCGTTGTCTAGAATGTCTCTGTATGTGGTAGCATTAAAAATTCCCCTTTACACAAACTAAAGGTCCCAAATCGGTTTCAGTGTGACAATACCGAGCTCCATGAAAATAAGAACATGGTTTGTCACGCTTGGAGTAGGTGAACTCAAGTGGCCTGCATAAAGCCCTGACCTCAGCCCTGAATACTGAACAGCATCTGGATGTGTTGGAGCACTGCCTACATTCCAGGCCTTGTGCCTTGAAATTATGGGGCAAATCCCCACAATCATGCTCCAGAATCTAGTGGAAAGCCCTCCCAGAAGAGTGGAGGTTATTATAAGTGCAAAAGGGGACTAAATTTATAATGGAATATTTAAAAAAAAAAAAAAAAAAAAATCACATGTGGGTATGATTAGTCAGCTGTCAACATACTTTTGACCAAATTGTGTGTGCATCATATAGTACTTGCATACAACTGATAAATAATTTGTAAGTATTTTCAAAGATATGAGTCTGAGTATGGTACTGGTTTGTATTCTGGTTCCAGCATGCTCAGTAAACAGTACCACTCCATCAGAACCAGGACCACACCATTAACAGGTTTTTTTTTTTCCAACAGTGGTTACTAATCTCAAGAAGCCATTCATAACAAAGAATCAGTACTGCTTTTTTTCTTACCATAAAGTACTGAACGTGGTCTTTGTATTTGTGTTGAATTTGATTGTGTTTATTGGACTGCACTTTTATAGGTCTCTACATCAGTATGCTGCACACTATACGTCCTTGCGCCGATCTTCCAGGTTACATTACTGTGTCCGAAAGTGATTCTGAATCAGATTCTGACTCTGATTTCGATTCAGCAGGGACTCTTCAATGTTTTTCTCAGACACAGCCGTCCACGTTGGGATTTCAGCACCGGGAGCTGTCCATGAGCTAACCCTAATGCCACACATAGCAATTTGTAAAAGGGGACGTTAGCTTTGGATAAAAAATAAAAATAAAAAAAAAGCAAATTATCAATAAAAAATAAACTTCAACTAACCTGTAGAGAGTTGAATAGGTGATAATGTAATGTAATCCCTTAAAAGATAAAAAAAAATCTAGCTGAAAAGTCTAACTAGAACAATGTGTAAATAGAGGAGACATTGTCCCTATCTAGTATGTTGTATATGATATACTGTAATTCAGGTATATTGTCTGTCCTCCTTCTCTCTCTCTCTCTCTCTCTCTCTCTCTCTCTCGCTCTCTCTCTTACATGCTGTGAAAAAAACTCTACAGTCCTGACTGAATAAAGAATAAAGCAAAAAGAAAGGGAAAGAGAGAAAGAGAGTGACTGATAGACATATTCAACCCTCAATTCCCTCCCAGGTTGGCTGATGGAGAAGAAAAGAGGTAGGCTATGTCTGGCTCTGCATGCTCCATCCGTCCTCCACACTCTCACTCTGCTGCTGCTGCTGCTGCTGCAGTGTAGCATCACTTCTGGAGGCTTCAGTCGCGCTCACGCTCTCTCCCTCCTGCCTCGTACATTCTGCTTCCAGCTCCCTCCCTTCCATCTCTCGCTCCCCTCCTTCCTGTCTGTCTGTCTCTCTCTTTCTCGCTCTTCCTCCCACCCTCTCTCTCTCTCTCTCTCTCTCTCTCTCTCTCTCTCTCTCTTTCTCCCCTCTAGAGCGGCTGCAGCTCCCCCGCTCCTCCACTCCCTCACCCTCCATCTCTCCAAGTGCTGGCGGAATACAGTGAGCTCAAACAAAGAAAGATTGATAGAACAAGGGAAGTGAGGAGCTTAAGAGTGAACAATAAGGGAGGATAGACTGAGAGAGAGGGATAGGAGAGAAGGAAGGAAAGAGAGAGAGAGAGAGAGAGAGAGAGCGAGAGAGACGATCGCAGCATTTCAGGCTACAGGGGAGAGGAGGCAGACAGAGAGAGTGTGTGAGAGAGTCGCCATTTCAGTAGGTTTCATTTTTGTTCACTTCTTCTCTTGTTTGGGTTGAACGTTCTTACGAGCCAGTTAAGATTACTGAGCATGTATGTGTGTCTGGATGTTACGGTGTGAACGCTTGTGCATGTGTGTGTCTCTGTATGTCTGCATGTCCGTGTGGGAGCAAGGGAGTCTTTAGATTCATGAAGAAATCACTTGTGCATTCCAGCACTCTGAGCTGCAGACTACTTGCCTAACAAAGTGACCACGAGCGATTCGACGTATTCGTAAGACCGATGCTGGCTTGTTGACACCATGCTTGATTTGTAACTTGACTTTTTTTCCCCCCAGTGTCAGCATCTTCTCAGCCTGACAGTAGATTCACGAACACTAATATTACGCTTACCTTGATCGTGCACTCTTTCACAGGATTGTTTCGTGACTCATAACACAGTGGCTGAGGTAACTTTGCATTCCTGAGACAAAAGTATCTGAAAGTGTCTTAAAGAAATGTAAAGTTGAATGAGTTGTGTTTACATTTTGCTGAGCAAACTTTCACTTGTGTGAGGTTTTAAACAAAGGGCGGACTAAAAACTGATTTATGGCATAAGTAAAGGTCGACTAATGATATGTCAACTACAGATCACGTTGTTTTGTACGAATACATTATCATATATTCCTTATTCATAAACAGTAACAATTTCTCAGCTTACACCAATGCTAGCTATCCTTTTGTACTACGATGAAGTATTTCATTTCAGGTCACAGATGGAGCATTGACTGCCTTTTTGTGAGTAATATCATGTAGATGCACTGGATCATTTGGTTACGCTTGGCTGATATCTGAGAAAAGTTCTTGACGTGTGCGATTCTGCTAAGAGCTGAATTTTTAAGAGGCTGTCCTGGTCTCTGTGCTGTGCTTCACCTGTACGTGCCGGCTGCAGACCTCCAGACTTCAAAATGAACACAGTATTGATATTGTGCGTAAACATGTTTCAACGGTGTATGACCTCCCCAGGACGCGCCGTATCGTTCCAGCTATTTTATTCTTTTTTTTCACTGATTACGGGGGAAATATGTAAAATAAGAAGCGTGAAATATTCCCGTGTGAACTTTTTCAGCTTGAACTTGACTTTGCACAGCGTATATGATACGTCGGTATTCGTTTTAGCTATGTGGAAAGTGTAGACTGACCCATCCTGAGGTTTGACATGAAGGACAAAGTAAATACCTTAAGGTCTCAGCTTATTATTCTTTTATCAAATATAGTATTCAGTCACTACTACGAAACTCTTATTGTTTAATTATGCATGAGAAGTGTAGACAGGAGAGTCTGGAAGGTACTTGGCCTCGGTCTGAAGAATCAAATCTTGACTTGGTGTTTGGAATTGATCTCAGGGTTTTTTCTTTTTTCGGTGTGCAATGTGAAGTTACGGACAAACCATACACGAGGCTCATCGAGGCGGACGCTTGAGCGTGAAGCTGATTTTGGGCTTTCGTTGTGGAGTCATGAGAGAAGAAGAACTTTCGAGAGTTTTGGAGCTGATGATGAGTTTGGAGGCTTGAAAATAAGACTAATTATGGATTCTATCTGAATGATCTGTCTGTGAGCTGTATGACCCCAGAGGATTTTCCTGCCTCAGTGAGCCAGACTCAGTGAGTCAGTAATCAGATAGCTGGCTGAGAGAGAGAGAGAGAGAGAGAGAGAGAGAGAGACGCCCTGCCTGTTTCACAATGTTACAAGCTTAATGAACACCCCCACCCCAATATTCACACCACACACACACACATACACACACACACTGTGCTGATAAAAATAACCTATTTGGTGAATGCAGCTTGGAGAGGAGTCGTATCAAGTGGCTATGGTTTCACCGGCGTGTAACGTACATGCGTGACATAATTATCTCATTGATTTTCTGACCTGTTGTATCTACACACCGTCCCAGGAAATTCCTCCTACCTCATGGGGATTTTTTTTTTTATTTGTTTGTTTTTGTGTGTGTGTGTGTGTGTGTGTGTGTTGCTTTTTCCTCTGGGTGTGCAGAGCTAGAGCAGTCCCACTTAGTGATATGAGTGACACACAGGCTGCAGTGTTTCCACAGCTATTTAGTTCTGCATAACCACACAGAAAGAGAAAGCTGCCTTCGGCTCGGAGTTCCGACATGATACCAATTCATTAAAACTACTCGGAAAGCTCATAAAAACCCCTTGCTGTTGTTTTCCGCCCGAGCGTGGTCTACATGTGGGTACATATACGTGCGTTTGCATTCAGGGAGTGTTTCTCAGGCAAGCCGGGTTTAGGAGCATTATAAATTCAGCGTGAGCAGGAAGCCCTGTAAGGCATCTGTACACATTTTCTGTAGAGAACACATCAAAAAGTGGAGCTCATAAAGCCGATTTGATTTCCCTGCTAATTATGTAGGAGCGGGCTAAAGCATTACAGGCTCTGCTTTCTTTGTGGTAGACAAATGGCCAACGCGGTCGCCAGTCCTTGAGTGCGATTGGGGCTATGCGCAGGTCAAGTCTGTGGCCTGAACGCGCCTCATGCATAATATAAGCAGGTCCGAGTCGGAGAACAATACGAGGAAATTTCACCGAAGAGGAGAGGGTCAAAAGGAGACTCTTACTTCCATTTCAACCTGTCACATTTTCCAAGCCAGTAAAACCGCAATTGTTTGAGAGCGTTAAACCTGCCGGCGAAACTCCGTATATAATGACAATCAAATTAGCGCGGCACATCTCGCCCAGTCGTATAATGGAATATACGCTCTCTACTCTGTCAGATATTTGATAAAGGCTGTAGAGGGAGGAATAGGATTACCCTATGGTGGGGCAGTGGAAGATAATGCTTGAAGGACACCGAGGAAAAAAAGAAACAAATGTAGCACTAGGTAGAAAATAGATTTCTTAAGTTTCGATAAGTTGAGGGGAAACGATCTTCTAACTTGTATGAAGATCTTCTCGATGGCTTTTGTCTCGTGTGCCTATATGACATGCTGCTGTGACCCACTTGAGGAGGCCACAAGAAAGAGAGGTGATGTAGGAAAGACAGAGACGACTCCGCGAGATTCCGATTCAGACGTGCGCTGTAAACAAATTCATAATAAAGATAAAAGATAAACATATACGGCTCGGCTTCGACAGTGGAGCTGTGCGGCATTCGGCAATCAGTTGATAAAAAAAAGATAAACCTGTTTTTTGTTGTCGTTGCAGATCTTCATCTCTACGTCAGAGGCTGTACTGTCACAGGCCAATAATCCATGCCGGGCGTGGTGTAATTATGTTTGCATAAGAGCACAGTTGAAGTATGTTATTAATGACGGACATGCTGTGCTTTTTAAGCATTTATAGTCCCGGTTAATGTTGTGGAACATCCATGAAAGAACTTTCGGTTATCATTTACATTATAGCAGCTATAAACAGGCATTCCCTCCCTGCCTGTCTTTTCATTCCTTTCTAAAATTAAACGAAAAAAAATACAAAGAAACAGAAACCAGTAAGTACAAACACCTCTGTCCTGAAGTCTGTCCGATAATGCAAACGTACTGGATGTTAGAGTGCTGTTTCGTTAAATCTTCAATTATATGTTGTTGTTTTTTTCTTGTTAAATAAATGTTTTTGTTTATTATTAGGTTGAGATCATCTACGTTGAGATCAGCGTACAGGTCCCTGTGAATGGGCAGTTACTATACAAAGGGATAAACATATCACAACAAGCCCATTAATCCATTAGAGAAAATTCGTCCATGCTTCTGTTAATAAATACCTTCTTACTGTTACCTGTAGCTATAGTGAACGTAGTCATGACTCTAGACGAAAAAGAGCAATGCTGGCCATTTTAGTTTACAGATTTTCGCGTATTTCGCCCCAAGATTTTCCTTTCCGAGCAAAACTATATTGGAAGTAGATGACACGCAGTCGTGTGATTCCACGTGTGAATCCGAATTTACGAGCCGTTCTGACTCTTTCCACTTTTAGCTACTTTGAACTACATTAGTCGGAAAATCGAAACTTTGCCTAGTTTGGCATTTGGTATATGCCACTTTAGAGCAGGCATGAATGCATGGTCTCGGCGAACGGTTCTACGAACGCCTGCGACAGAAACAGATTGGATGGACTGTGATGAAATAATTGCAATCTTCAATATTCTCCCAGGGCGGCACGGTGGCTGAGTGGTTAGCACTGTCGCCTCACAGCAAGAAGGTCCTGGGTTTGAGCCCCGGGTTCGGCAC
>JAQMCW010000020.1:7842429-7853460 GCA_030068335.1 Chrysichthys cranchii
TATATATATAAACAAAATAACAAAATATAACTTATTTTATAATATACCTTAAAAGAACATTTATTTAAGATGGGAAAAGTCCATGTGGATCTACAGCCTCACAGAGCGGCATGGGGAGGCCATTTTGGATGTCCCCCTATGTATAAGTCATTTTCTGCCACACTCTCATCACAAACTGCTATATCTCAGAATGAACTTTTGTGGTGACGCCCCATATTCTGTAACCAAGCTGCTGGATATCCAAAGTGGACCTTTGATTTTCTAGCCTCAGTCAAAATGCAGATTTCTATGTACTTTCGATACCATCCGACGTGCTTCTGTCAATATGGCAGGTACCATAGGTGTAGCCTATTAGTACTGGTAAATATCCCTACACTGTTAATGAAATCAGGCATAATAACAAGAACGAATGGACCGGTTTTCCTCAAGGACGAAAGAGATTTTATCAGACCTCTGCTCTCCTCACTTTAGAAGCTACAGTGCCACTCGTGGCACACTTTACAAGCCTTTGTAATGGCAGCATCTCCATCATTAAGGAGTGTTTAACACCTATGGACCTGTAAAAGGAGCTGTAAAAAAGGTTTATTTTTTTATTGTCTTGTTACTTTAAGATGCGTTCACTTAAAATGTCACCAGCAGGGACAGCGTGGTATATAGGATATGGCGATATGGCGTCGAATATCACGTCTCTTTTATTCCTTTGGTATACGAGACGAGTGCAAATAAATAATCCATGCTTTCCTAATAATGCCAGCGACATGAGCCGCTGCCTCAGCAGGTTGGTCCAGTGTAGCGCATGGGTCACCAGTCTGGATCCGGCACAGATGCAAGGCGAGGATCGTTTTGTGGGCGAGAGATAAAACCCTGGAACGGACACGTTATTATCGATGACCAGCTGCCACATGAACCGACGCAGTGCGTGCTCTTGAGGCATCTAATATTTTCATATGTAAGACCAAGAAGTTGATCTCCAATTGGTACATTGCCAATCAGAGGCAGAGATATATTAGTTTAGCTAAAAATAGAAAGTGGAGCATTTGCTGAAGGCTCCGAAGGTGCCGTGTGGTGGTGTGCTGTGTGCAGTCTGTGGTGGGAGAATAAGGAGGATTAGGGTAACGCATCTGACCGCACATTCGAGCAGGTCAGAGAATCCAAATCTGGCAGCATTTCAGTGTTGCTTTTAGTTGGCTGGTGGTCTAAATAGAGCAGCCAGAGAGTGAAGTATGAAATATGAAATATGCAGCCTAGTGAGTCACCAACCGGGAGGTCACTGACAGCTCCGTAAATTTGCAATGAAGGCTGATGTGCCTTGGCTCAAGTGCTGAGTGTGTGTGAGTGGGTATGCTTGCGTGTGTCTGAGGGAGAGAGTGCGAGTGTGTGCCAGCTTTTAAAATTAATTCCTTCCTCCTCTTGTCTACAGCTGTCCCACACCGGGGTGTGACGGGAGTGGACACGTGAGGGGCAAATACGCCAGGCACAGGAGGTAAGTGGCGTAGTGTCACAGAAAACACTGGGAAAGAGTGAAAGATTTGCAGATTTCTAGTAGAAAGGTAGTGTTTTTTAGGCACAGACTAATTTTTTTTTTTGTCAACATGTCACAAAATTCATTTTTTTTTTTTGTTTAAAACAGACTTTCGCAAGACTTTTGATAAACAGCTGACTCAAGGAAAGTTGCTCTGAACTGACAAAATAGGCTTTTCAGCATGAACCATTCATATCTGATGTGCAAACGACCGAGAATGATATTTTATAGTCATTCACAAAAGTATGCATGCTGGGTTCATTTTCCATATTATGCATGTTAATATACAGTATTTGTGCATTTTAAGGACAGTGTAGAGATGTTCCTAAAACAGTTTCAGTAACATTAAAGCTTTAACAATATTAAGTATTCTTCATGGATTTTTTTTTTTTTTTTTTACTTTTGGATGATTCTAAATCTCAGACCTAGCTAGACCTTGACACAAAAATGTAAATCTGCTGAAGTGAACGAAGAATATTCAAAATTCCCAAAGGAGTTTACTACATTTCTGCTCATAATGTTGCTAAACAAGGTGGCACGGTGGCAGGCCCGTATTAAGACAATGTGGTGCCCCTGGGCACTATACCTCACAGCAAGAAGGTCTGGATATGAGCCCCGTGGCCAACTGAGGCCTTTCTGTGTGGAGTTTGTATGTTACCCCGTGCCTGCCTGGGTTTCTTCCGGGTACTGGTTTCCTCCCACAGTCTAAAGACATGCACAGATAGGATTAGGCTAATTGGCTACTCTAAATTGCCTGTAGGTGTGAATGTGAGTGTGAATGGTTCTCTGTCTCTGTGTGTCGCCCTGCAGCTTGGCGACCTGCCCAGGGTGTACCCCGACTCTCGCCCCAAGTCAGCTGGGATTGGCTCCAGCTTCCCCCCTTGACCCTGAGCAGGACAAAGTGGCAGGATGGATGGATGTTGCTAAACAATTACACTGATCTTATTTGTGTCGGGAATAAAAGACAATACATAATGTATTACAAAAATGTAAATCAGTAAATAATACAAAAATAATACAAAAAAGCAGGGTGGTGTGTTCCGTAATCATAGCCAGAAACAGTCGTTCTCTCACCAGCATCATTGCTTTCTTCCTGTTGATCTTAATAAGACAAAAAACCTCTGAAAAGCCCTCAGTCCTGAAGACTAAAACGTACAGCTTTATCTCGGACCACGTATGGCTAACTTTAAAAGAGAGACTAAAGACAGAATGCCTTTTTCTAGCTGCTATAACGTAAGTAAAAACAGGAACTAATGTTAAACTACAAGTATAAGTGTGTAAAAAGTGTGATTGGTTTTTTTTTTAATTGTAACTGTTGGTAAATCGCTGTTATGCAAGCGAGGGATCTGTGGTATCACACCACTCAAGTGTGGATAGTTTTCCTATCCCAGCATAGCATGAAGTGTGTTATTCCTTATGTCGCCACCAGTAAGAAGAAACAGACCTCTGTGATGTTAAACTGGATGGTTGGGTAAGTGGATATGAAAGACAAAAAAAAGCAGAACGGTGTAGTACTTTGTGTGTTTTCTTAAAGGTTCACTGTGGAGGATTTAGGGAGATTGTTTAGCAGAAATGGAATGTAGTACTCACAAATATGTTTTCATTCGTGTCTAATTACCTGTAAATACGAACCTTTGTGTTTCTGTAAGCCCTTTATATCTACATGGGGGCGGGTTCACATCTGCCCAGCACTAACAGTAACCCAGAACAGACAAAACTCCAGAGAGCGCCTTACGCGGTTCGTATTTTTACAAGTGGCAGCATGAATTCAGAAGGAAGCATCGAAAGGAAGGCAAAGGAAGAAGAAAAAAGGAAGACAAGGAAGAACGTAGAAGGGGAGTCAGCATTTTCTGGTGCTGGCTAACAAGTTCGAGAACTCCAATTTTGTAAAATGGAGAATCATGTGTATTATTTAGGACGGAAAAATCAAGAGAGCGTGAACGTTAGTACTTGGAAGAGCGCTACAGGGATCTGACAGCCAGCGTATGCTCTAACAGGCACTTGGAAAGGGAGGGGTATGCAAGCGGTTGAATCTTACGTAGTGGACATTTAAAGTGATCCTACTTCATTACATAGAAAATATAGAAGTGACTAGTTGGTATGTTACTTTGGGGTCTAACTTTAATAAGACTTATTTTATTTTCATGCCACATTTTTCTCCCCCGACAAATCCTGCTCTAATTAAAGCAGCACTTGGCATAGTTTACCAACTGCAAGTTTGTTTTTATCTGTTTAAAGATGTTTCTCGCAGATGTTATAATCAAACACGTTAGTGTATTGTTCTAGAATTATAGCGAATTTGACCGTTAAAAAAATAATCATTTCTGTAATTATTTAGAAATCGCAGGTGGGACTATAGCAATCACCACACACTGGCAATAATTTGCCTTATTGACTCAGCTCTTGAGCCAATGCTGAAAAGCCACCGTCCAATTAGCCTGTTAGCCTGCTACATTCCTTGAAAACACACGCTCTTTACGAAGCAACACAGTCTCGGCGTCCTGGGAAAAATGGGAGCTGTAGATAAATAAAAGTGATGTTAAAGCATAAAAGCTTGGTATTGTCTGGCTAACTGCTATGCTCGGATGCTTTCTCTCGCCTCTTATTAGAATGTTTCAGGAACATGTGTGAGTCTGGCACCATTAATATGCTAATCAGCTTGAAGAGGGGCCTCTTGCAGGAAGCGTGCTGCTTGTTTCTGCTTGTTGTTCTTTTGTTACTCGCCTTTGCAAGTAAATAAAATAAACAGCGACTCAGACGTACCGCTAGACCATGACCCACGACTTTTCCGAAAGGCAAGGGAAGGCACTTTTAAAGTTCTCCTTTGCAGGAAAAGATTGCCGTTCACCAAGTCAAAGGATTTCATTTATCGCCGTATCGTGACGTGAGAATGAAGGATCTTTTTAATCATGCCGAGTCCACTAGTGTCCAGTGAGGGCTTGTGCTGAGTGATGAAGGTCCAGTTGCTTGACAACTGTTGCCTCTTTTTTCAGTCAGGGACGTTATATGCCGTATTTAACTTGATGTTGTTTACTCCAGCGAGAGAATGGGGGGGGGCGGGGGGGGTGGTGGTGGAGATAAGACTGATGGCTATGATTCTGATGTCAACCTAGCAGCGGGACCCTGTGAACTGCAAGTCGTAATTGCATTTCAGCAACAGACAAATGACAACTCCGGTAGACCTCTCACTCAAGAGGTGAACCGGTGTGTGTGTGTGTGTGTGTGTGTGTGTGTGTGTGTGTGTTCGTACCTGCATGTGTATTGATGAATAACCAGTAGTAGGAGGGAAGGGAGCAATGCTCCGGTGGTGTTTCTACAGGCCAGGTCCATACGTCAGGGGCATCACAGGGATGCCGTGGTGCGGCTGTAATGAGGACACTGTATCACCTGTGAAGAGTGTGCTGTATCTGCTTTGCCCTAGCCAGCCATTAAGGAACCATGATGACAAAGCAATTGCTTTTTCTGGCCCTTGCTTTCAGTACATGAGGTTAGATCATGGCAAAGGTTCTTTCCCCTCTGGTGGAAGGCTAATGCATAATGTATTATGAACATATAATCTATAGGGCTGCATTAATCCATCTAATAGCCTTTCAGAGCCAGACATTTTCCTAGCCACGCTGAGAGCCGCACGCCCGTATCTGAGGTCTTCTGCTTCTCGACTCTGCTAGGAATTTTAACTACATTTGTAGTTATGGGACTCCAGACAAACAGACAGATGCTTAGAGACTAAAACATTATAGAGACTCACCCATTATACCTGTCCACTATGCGATGTCTGCATAGCCGCTGAAATATTACAGCATTATTGCACATTAGGAATCCAAAGGGGATCGAACAGGGATAATAGTGGAAAGAGGTAGTGAGGGAAATTGCAAGTTGCTTTCATACAGTGGTTGGAGCTCCTACATGGCCTGAGTGGGGAAGGCTGCTGTAAAAATAGCCCAAAATCACACCTGCCCTCAAAAACGTGATTTTTTTTTACATGCTCAACTCAACAGTAATTTTGCTCCTTTCTAAATAAAAATAAATAATCGCTTGCCATAAGCAAAGCTATATGTCAAGAGAACCGGCTTGATTAGTAGGCTTAATATTTGTTTTATTCTAATCTCCTAATTACTAATATGTCATTTTGTCTGTATTCAAGTTATCTTCACTTGCAGAGATAAGGGTTTTTTTTCTGTAGTGTGAGTACATAGACTGGCCTTTTGGTGAATTTAGTAACACAGTGTTAAATAGAAAAACAAAAGTACAGTATAATCTATGAGTTATGATCCCATAATATAGGATCACTGGTTTGTAATCTGACATATGCAATGAACAAATGATTAGATGGTAACGTCATGGTAACGAGATATTTATCTACTGAACCTATGTGCTAAATTAGTAAGCTAGGAATTTAACTAATATTACTGAGGCACAAACTCTTGCTACTGTTAAGTAACTTGATAAGAATATGATGAGGCAAATCAGATATTAAAACGTCACTAGTGTCTACCTGTAACAAATATGTTCAGGCTGGTGGGGGTGCTGTAATGCTGCGGGGAATGCTTTCTTGGCAGATGCTGAGCCTTTTAATACCAATCGAGCGTTGTTTGAATGCCTAAAGCCAATTTGATTTAAATTACTGACTATGTATGTCGATTTATGGCCACACATTTCCATGAAGAAGACCATGAGTTCAGTGTTCTCCTGTGGCCTTTCCAGTCGTTGGATCTGAATCTGATAGATCACCTTTGGGATGTGGTGAGATCGGGAGATTTGCCGCATGAAAGTGCAGCTGAAAAACAGACCAGAATCTCAAAGGAAGTCTTGGGGATGCCATGAAGAATTGAGGCTTTTTTGAGTATCAGCACAGTGTTCCTAATAAAGTGAACAGTAGGTTAAAGACTCCCATCCAATTTGGCTTACATTTAGAATGTTACTTCTGGTTAAATTGTGGTTTTTATGTAACTTCAGTGGTGAGTTGTTAGTCACAAGACAATGTCGTTAGTTGTTAGTTTTATTCCCCGTCCTCTATTTCTCTTTAAACCCTCACGTTTACTGCGGCTCTTTCCGTTTCTCTTCTCCTCTCTTCACAATTCATTCCAACTCATTATCTTCGTACCTCCTCACTCTTTCATCCTTCTACAACCCTTTCATTCTACCTTCCCTTGTTGTCTGTCTCCCCCCGCTCTCTCTCTCTCTCTCTCTCTCTCTCTCTCTCTCTCTCTCTCTCTCACTCTCTGATGGATGATGACTCACATGGACCAGAGCTGGATAATTCAGAGCCTGACAGGTAGCACTCACTAAAAGGATTGTCACTGAGCCAAAAGCTGGTGGCAAGGTCCAGCGAGTGATGGAGTTACGTTCCTTTCTTTCTCTTCATCTCTCTTTCTTTCTCTCTTTCTACCTGCATCTCTCATTGCAGAGCTTCTTGACAGAGGGAGGTACAGTACGTGCTCCACACAAACGCTCTCCTCCTGTGTGAGGACCACCAGTGGCAGGTTTCTAGGCATTTTAACTCTTTTTTCTTTTGTCTGGATTCTTCTTCTTTATAGCGCTGGAATTTGTGGCAGGTGATATTTTTGCCCAATAAATTCCATTAAAGCTTCCGAAGCATTATTTTGTAACTCTGACCAAAAGATGTACGAGAAACCCAGGACCAGGACGGGCCAAAAATAAAGCTCTGGATGATAGACAGATATAGATATAGATATAGGCATCTAATTCACAGCATCACGCACTAATTTACATCTTTCTATGTCACAGGGAGAGGAACGTGCTTGTGCGGTAGTTCATTTCTAACCAACAGCATGCCAGCAGATGGGCTCTGGACTGTGTGGGAGGCATATGCCATCCTTTCCTCCTTTCTCTCGCTCGCTCGCTCGCTCTCTTCCTCTTTCTCTCAGCCTTGAAGATGAAGACTGTGCGGTCTGTTGGCTTTGCCGCTTGTCAAGTCACTCTAAATTGCCATTGCTATACATGCAGAGGGCTTGTGAGGGCTTGTTTGTTATCTCTGACTGGTATGTAATTTCCCCAAACTGTTTACTCAGCTGAGAGGCTCAGCCAGATGTCACTTTTATTTGGTCGACGTTCATATTTAGTGCATACAGTACACATATGAGCCTGCACGTGTATGATCACTTGCTGCGTAGATTGCAACAACCCCTTGCTCACTTGACACCACCAACCCCACCCCACCCCCCACCCCCCCAACACCACCTTTCCGTCGTGCCCTCATCTGTATTTTCATTCTAATCTACCTGAGGAGATTGGGAACATATGGGCAGGCTTCGGATCACGCTGAGAAGTTTCAGGAGACTTCATTGTCGATGAAATGCTTATGCACAACGTGACAATCTCCGCCTGCATGTTCATGCTCGGTTGATTGAGGCTGAGAGAAGAAGGCCGAGCCTGCGAGACAGACTGAAACGCTCAGCGCCGGCGCCTCTTTTGTTCTCTTGCTGGAACGGCTGCAGAGGATGGGAGGGATGCCTGTCAGACTCACGATCACCGCTCTCTCTCTCTTTCTCTCTCTCTCCCTATAGCACACTCTCTTTCTCTCACTCTGTCTCTGTCTGTCTGCTCGAATGGCAAATTCCCACTCCGGAGGGGGCAGATCACCATGGCGACGGTGCCTTGGCACACATGCCTGTGGATGCTGCAGTGTGGAGACATTGAGACTATGCGCTCCTATAGCAACTCATGCTGGGAGAGGCAGCGGCAGGCCCCCCGCACCGAACTCCCGGGTGCATGGGAGCCTGATTTAAGGATAGAAGCAATGCCATCGTGATAAGCAAGCGCTCATCACTCAGACCTTGAGAATGCTCTTGGCACTCAGACCAATTAAAGTTGATGAGCAAGGAAGAATTTTTACATGACATTGTACTGCAACACTTTTTTTTTTCCTTTTTGAATCTCTTTGGCTAGAACAAAGAAAGGTGCCTTTTTTCCACTGTCTTGGATGAGCTCTTGCAGACTATTTGTCTATACTAATTCCTGATTAAAAAGGCATCTATAAAGGTGTTGCAAATACCTATTTCTAATTCCCAGGAATGTGTTTTAACAGTATATTGGCTATGCAGTAATACTGTGTCAGTGGATGTAGACATTATGGAAAAGAACAGGCTCTGGCAAATAGTCATTTTTTGACATTAGTAGAGTTCATCGGAGCATTTGTCCGCCAGGAGTTGTCTGGGGCTGAAGTCATTATTTCTCTCAGCAGCACTGAAAGGCTCACAGCCTCCCTCTCTCTCTCTCTCTCTCTCTCTCTCTCTCTGTGCATAATTACAGCAGCTGCACTCAAACCCTGCTTGCACTGCTCCCTCATTCAAATGTGGTTTAATTACCTGTGGAATTTTAATTGGCGTGGCCTGCCAGTGGGAAACGCGAAGGTGTGCGAGGTCACTCCGTGTGGCTCATAAATGCCCCCCCCCACACACACACACACACATGCTGCTGGCTGCCTGCCTGCCCGTTAAACCCACCACCGCCATGGAGTGCTCTATGTTCTACACTAACATTCAGCATGCACACAATCACAATCACACGAATATATATATATATGTATATATACAGGTATATGCATGCAATATATACACTTTTGCCATTTCTATCCATTTATGGGGAAATCGAATGGGAAATGTCAGCAGTGGTTTGCAAGCTATCCCAGACCACACTTTACTAAAGTAAACATTTAAATCAGACAACCAAAATCAGAAATGACCTTTTTTGAATATCAGTATCCACTGATACAAAATAGCAATTACAACATCAAAAAAAATAAAAATGATTCCAGGATGCCAGGATGTGCCATATAACGCATGTAATGTTGAAGAAATTATCAGTGTAACGGTTTCATTTTTTCTTTTAAAGTAATAAGAAAAAAATGACCCAAGAGTACTTAATGCATGTATCAGGAAAGCTAGGTTTCTTGTAAAATAAAATCAGCTAGCACACTAGGTTAGACTAATTTACTGTTAGTAAAGCCAGTGGGCAAACCAGACACATTGGGTCAAAAGTCACTGCTGTAGTTTGACCTTTAACAGCAAAACACAAGTCATGGTACAGTATGTTATGGCCTTGGGAAGAATATGTATTTTTATCATAAGGTCTTAAGAAAAACTCCTTAAACCTCTTAAACGTCTGGTTTATTGATCTTAAGCGTATTGTTCAGTAGCTACTGTAAAACTACGGTAAAAAAGTAATGGCGTCCTGTAAGTTTACGGGAGTTGAGCTATACCTTTTCAGCAGAAAAACAAAAAAAAAATATTCCTCGTATTGATTCCACTCATATACACAAGCTAGGTTTATAAGAGTGGGGATTCTATAGTGCCCTATGGACCAAGTATTCTCAAACTTTTGGCAGTTAGGAACCTCTTTAACTGTAAAATAAATTCCATGATACAACCTGAGTGAATACTCAACCCATCAGGATATTAGTATGCAACCTGTTATTAGCACTGCTTTGAGGGGAGCTGTTCGTTTTTTGGGAGTGTCTCAGGGGCCCTCAGGTTGGCTCCAACCCTCCTAGAGCTCGCGTTCAATCTCCCGGTTTGGTGCGGCTCGGGTCAGAGGGAGTGGCGTCCGGAATAAGCTGCCAGCTCCGTTTCAGTCAGCTCGCTCCCACAGGACCTGAAGTCCCCGGATCACGGATATGGTGCTGATGTGGGACAGGGGCCCTGAGGCGGTGACTCAAATGTGTCACAGGAAGGAAAAAAAAAATCATTACAGTATAAATGTTCATGAGGGTGAGGTTTTCATCTACATGCTTATGTCATTCAATTTGTAGGCCATATTTTTGTGATCATTTGCTTTTGATTGTTGGTGTTAAGTTTCATAGATAACACTTCAGTATTTCTGGAATCCCAGGGTACAGTAAGGGAAAAGCTTCATATGCAGCGCAGGTGTTCGAGTACACAGAAATAAAAATAATGGGTTCATTGGCTAATTAATGTTTCTTAGCTTTTAAAACAGGGGTTCTACATGAAATCCTTTCTGATAGGAAAACTCCTAGAACCTATAAAGCATTCCCCTTAAGAGAGAAAAAAAGTCATATAAAATACCTATAACATCAAAAATTGTGATTTGAAGTCACCCTATAGGAAAAAAGATTAAAATATTATGTTATATAGGAAAAATATCATTTGAGTTTTTAGTGTTTAGTAACCTACACTAGGTAGGACACTGTAGGGGAGTTTAGGTGACACTGGTCATCAGGCTCATTACTGTGCAATTCTGTATCTGGCCCACAGTACAGGTACTAATATACCTAATATACCTATACTAAGTACCTATTATACCAGCACTAATATACCTGTACTAATCTACCTAATATGCCTGTACTAAGCACTTAATATGCCTGTACTAAGTACCTATTTTACCTGCACAAATATACCTGATATACCTGTACTAATATACATAATATACCTGTACTAATGTACAGTACAGGCAAGAAGTTTGGACACACTTTCTCATTCAGTGTGTTTTCTTTATTTTCATGACCATTCATTTCCTAAAGTACTGATGGC
>JAQMCW010000020.1:7929773-7949659 GCA_030068335.1 Chrysichthys cranchii
ACCAACCCCCCCCCCCCCCCCCCCCCTTTTTTTTTTCCAAAGCTAGAGACATTTAAAGAGTGGCCCTCGTTTATTGTGAGTGAACATGGAGATGGTCGAGATGTAGGGATTTTATCTTTTACTATATGCCTGAACCAATTCTGAAGAATTTTTATCGGCTAGATGATCTTATGATCCCCCCCCCCCCCCCGATACAATGTGCATTTTTAACTTTTTCCAATAAAGGAGACGTCTTAGTTTTGCATCACTCCCACTGAAGGCGGTGTGGCCTCCAGCTCCTCATCCCTTCTTGCTTACAGCCGAACACCCTGCACCATACTGAATCATATTACTTGACATTACATTACACAGGTTTTAATTGTCCTGTATAATGATCGACCGCTTGAATAGCTTTTGTCAAACTAAACTGTTAATGTTATTTGACTCCGAATGTCCCTTCAGCCTTACCTACGAAGAGCCGGTGTGGCTGCACGTCGTCATTCAGGATAAATGGGGCCGCGACCGTTTCCGCTTGTGACGGTTGGCTGGAATGAAAAGCTGCAGCTTCACTGGCTCATTGCAGAGAAGGCTGAAGATGGGGGTTGTTTATGACCAGACCATCTGTCATGTTTCCCTTTAGGCAGCCCTGCAGAAGCAGCAGGAGGATGCCATAGTTCTCTCCAAGTTAGAGGCCAGTGAGACGTCGGCGTCCCCCGTAGGAGACGAGGCTCCCACGGTGAACGGCCAGGCCGAGTCGTCCATCGACAGCGTAGATCGAGAGCCCGAGCTGGAGCCTGCAGAGGAAGTCACTGAGAATGGCCCAACAGGTTGGAGCACTCAGAGACCTGAACCTTAGTCAGGAATGATTTTATTTTTAGATGCGTTCACATTTCTAGCCGTACGTATTACACAACTTGAAATGGATTCCGTCCCCCATTTTTATTTATTTTGTAGCCCCTTGTGTTTGGTTTCTTTGGTTTCTTTCCCAAAATACCCACACGTTCTCTCTCGTGCCGCCTCGCCAGACTCTCCCCCGGTGATAGCAGCCCCCTCCATGTGGACGCGGCCGCAGATCAAAGACTTCAAGGAGAAGATCCGCCAGGACGTGGACTCCGTGATCACCGTAGGCCGAGGGGAAGTGGTTACAGTCAGGGTCCCCACCCACGAGGAGGGCTCCTACCTCTTCTGGGAATTTGCCACAGACCACTACGACATCGGCTTCGGCGTGT
Source organism: Chrysichthys cranchii (assembly GCA_030068335.1). NCBI lineage: Eukaryota > Metazoa > Chordata > Actinopteri > Siluriformes > Claroteidae > Chrysichthys > Chrysichthys cranchii. Next base: position 7,930,982 of record JAQMCW010000020.1, read on the forward strand.
TCTTCGAATGGACCGACTCCACCAACGCCTCGGTCAGCGTGCACGTCAGCGAGTCCAGCGACGAAGATGAGGACGAGGACGGTGAGGAAACACTGGTTCAGTATCCACGCTGCATGGGACGTTATTACTACTTATTGTTCGTTTATGATAATTAAGCATTGCGTTAAGCATTTTATGGCAAAAGTAACCGATCTGTTAGGAAATACCATAATGAGATCTGTTCACGAGACTCTCACCTTCATAGGATTGGAGTAAGGCCTAGTTCTGCACTGATCTCTACAGCATTTCTTTGCCGTGTTTTCGATTACATAACCAAGCCTGATTAGCACTTCTTTTCTCTCTGTGTAGAGCCTCAGAGCGAGGAGGAAAAGGCCAAGAAGGAGGCAGGGAAGCCTCAGGTGGACGAGATCGTGCCGGTTTACCGGCGGGACTGCCATGAGGAGGTGTACGCAGGGAGTCACCAGTACCCCGGCCGTGGCATCTACCTACTCAAATTTGACAACTCGTACTCCCTCTGGAGGTCAAAGAGTGTCTATTACAGAGTCTACTACACCAGATAAGCCTGGGGTCAAGACTGTGACGCTAGAGAGAACGTGTGTGTGTGTGTGTGTGTGTGCGTGTGTGTGCGCGAGAACGTACGTGTGCATGTGTGTGTGGGGTGCGTCTCATGCTGTTTGAGTTCAGGAGGTTTGGCGTCTGATGTATCCGTGCCACCTCTGTTTTGCACTCTGAAGGGCGTGCTCTAGGATTCTGTGCTTGTTGATAGTATTGTCTTCTGTTCACAGTGTGATTTTTCTCCTCACTCTCCATCTTCTAATGTCATCCAAAGAGGTGCTTTTGGCCACTAAGAGAACTGTACGAGTTCGGTGAAATTGACCGATGTACTCGAGATGTTCAGATAAAGAGTCTAGGAAGTGTGACTAAATGTAAGGGAGTCACGCGTGGGGAAGAACTAATGCTGCTTTTCTGCCTTTTTTTTTTTTTGCTCGGACCCAGTGCTTTGGTTTCCACTACCGTATTTCTTAGAAGGTCAGTGTGAATTCCTGCACCGTCCTGTGGCCCCATGGCCGTTTGGCTGTTTGAATATTCCTCATCGCGTAGTATTTTTCAGGCGCAAGCTCATCTTATCAGAGGAAAAATTCAGTTTTTATATCAATGCATATTCCTGACTATTCTTGTGCTCCATTAGTGAAAATGTAAAAATCCTGCACTGATGATGATGATTGCATCTTGATTAGTCACTGAACACTAGCAGTAAAAAGACAGACTTGTATCTTGTGCAAGTTCAACTCTGGAACAAAATATAGCTTTGCACAAAATATTAGTACGTTATTAATATTAATGTTAATTCACCCTGATAAATGCTGAGTAACAAACTCTCTTGGTGGTTTTCATCCAAGAGGAGTTTGTCCTGGTGGACACTACAACTTGGGGCATAAAAACATCATACTGTATAAGCAGGCATGATGCTGAGCAGCAGTTGAACAGTTCATGTCTAGGAGTAGTGCTAGACTAAGTTCATTTCTATTAATCTAATCATTCCCTTTTTTCGTTCACCGATTTTCTTTTTTGATTTTTCGATCGTGCACCAATATAGGTTAATTTATTTTTTAATGATATTTTGGCAATCCTCATCATTGTGTGAAGAGTGTAAGTGAAACAGCAGCTCCTTTTAGTGGAAATAGATGAAGTCTGGCATTCCTAAACACTGGTCCAGGTGGTTGTAGAAAAGCAGCACTTCCTCCTTTAGGTAATCACTGGAATGTCGTCCAGGTGTTGACATCTGTAATAGTCATAGCGCTTCACAAATCAGAGTACAGTACAGGGTTGGTCCAGGAACACGTGCACCCGGGGACTGACGGGACAAAAGAAACCAGTAACACATGACTTTTCTACTGACGCAAGGGTGGGGAGGATGACCAAGATTAAACGGGTGGAGAAGGAGAGAAAGAAAGAAATTAGCAGACATTTGTGGTTGGACTGTGTGTAAAGCATTTAAAAAATATATATTTATTAATCCGCCTGGTAGATTAGGGTCCTCGATGTGTGTCATATTACATGTTACTTCTCCCGCAAGTCTTCACTCTTCTGCTTCTGAATGAGCTTCTCATCTCTCGACTGATCCAGTCACCGTCATGAGTTGTTTTTTGTTTGTTTGGTTTTTTTCTTTCTGATTTTGGGTTCTGGAAGTATTGACTTTATCTATTGTGGCATCTGTTCAAACTCTTCTTGGCTTTTTTTTTTTTTTTTTGGTCTGTCGCTGTTACATTTTTCTGTATGTAGTTCTAGAAAGCCACATTAAAACAAAATCTAAGTAAATTCATGGTCTTCTATGTTACACAGCACTTCAGTATGTCTCTTACGAACTAACCATCTTGTGTGTTTGTCATCTCGCTGTGGCTGCCAGACTAATTACCAAAAGCGACGGCTGGATCTGTGAGCGCTTTGAGAGTTTGCACGTTTTCTTGGCGTCTGGCAGGATTGAAAAGCATTTACAGACAGCACCGCTGTGAACTCGACCGTGATGGGCTCCGTTCAGAGCCGTCCGTTTAACGAAAGCTTCTTCATCGTCAGACCTTTTCACTTACCATAAGCACTCTAAGGCATTTGTCACTGGTTGTTTGACGGCATTACTATAACACTTTGAGGTGAACTATGAAATGCGAGCTTTATTTTGCCCCTAAATGGTTTGTTATCCCACGACATATTTATATAATGGTTGTGGATGTGACCATGTGCACAGCGCTGTCCGGAGCAGTGATGGCAAGATCCCGACACCAAGCAGCAGCCCAACACCATCATTACAATTAATATGGAAATGTGTACAGAGATGGTGTTTTGTTTATTTGTGTCCCGTCCCCCCCTCCGTTTTATTTTCCATGTGTTATCAATGCTAAGTCAGGCCTGTGCAAAGTGGAATGTAACAGAGGACCTGATCTTGGACTAAGGACTTGTGATGAAAGATGAAAATGTGGTAAATATCATATTGTAAATTTTCTCCCATTTGCAAAGTGAAAATCTATGTAACTTTTCTTACCATGAACACATGAAGTAACTCGAGCTTTTTGGGTTTTGTTTTGTTTGGGATTCTTTTTTTTTTGTTGTTTTTGGGGTTTTTTTTTTTCTTTTTTCTTTTTCTTCTCAACACGAATGAGTTCAGGGATGACTTTCCCTGAGAATTATATTTAATCTTGATTAAACCCAAGTTCATCTGTACCTTTCTGACTGACTAGTGCATTTGGTGTGCTCCTGCTTTTGGACACCACCCGTGTTCTGCAGATCTCTCTTCATTTATGAACATTACCTGTGTGTAAAGTCAGGATTTTTCTAGTAACTCTTCGTTCATTGTTTCTACGGCACCCTGGTGAAATTGCAAATGATGTATGCAGAGTAGATTCACCTATTGTCATTGAGCAGAGTGCAAGTACAAACCGAAGGACAGCAAAGTAGTCAGAAGCTATCCAGAGCAGTAAAACGGCAAGTAGCGTTAAGTGCGACGTGCCAAAGGGACCGTGAGCTGGGATAGCAGTGAAGTGCAAATGGCCTGGGATTAACAATGCATATGAAATCTAGACATGAAGTCCAGTGCGAATAGCGTGATGTGGCTAAACAAGTCCAGAGATATAGATTAAAATCATTCAAACATTGCAGTGAGCAAAGATGGTTAACACTTGAATGTTTAAATGACAGTCCATATCCAAAACCATGATGAACGAATAACGATCGGTAAGACCGCTGTTCTTGACCATTTCTTAAAATGTTTGTATTCTGTCTATTTAAGAAGACTAAAGACTAAAGCATTGCTCACTAGCTGTGTAATCATGCCCTCCTGATCATCTAATCATTGCCTTATGACTACGATTAGAGGGTCAGTTGGACATGATTATTGTTGGAGCTTTATGGAGGTAGAGCTCCGGGAACAGGGCTAGTGAGCACTGCAATCAAGCATATTGCATTTAACAGCATGTGTATGGTAATTCGTTTTCTTTTGTATTATAAACAACAATATACTTTAGTTTCTTGATTTAAATCCTGTTGGATTTACTTTGTATTCATTTAGGAAAAAAACATCTTGCTGTTTCTGAACAAACTTGCACGTCAGACAGGACTGGTGCTCCGAACAGAATGTTTCAAGAAAATGTGTAGGTAGCCAACATCTGGTAGGTTTAGGGTGTTAGTAATTAATTCCTTTTAGAAGAAGTCGTCATCTGTCGTGTGTACAGTACAGTTAAATTCTCATCTGGTCTTGGCCTAGCTTATTAGGAAGTTGGGGTCTGAGTGCAGGGTCAGCCATGATATGGTGCCCCTGGGGCAGAAAGGGGTAAGGCCTTTGCTCAGGTGGGTAGTCCTGGGGCTTGAACCTCTGACCTTCTGCTCAGTAAAAATAGAGCCTGTGATTGATGTCAGCAAGTACATTATTAGATTTAGCAATTAGTTACTTTGAAAAATTAAGGGACGGGCTGTATTGTATTGTTTTTCTAATATTGTCTTTGTTAAAACCACAAGGGGGAGCTAGAGACTTGGTTGCACTACGAGTACCACTGTTGTAGAAACATCTATAAAAACAAGTGGTTAATTATTCATTCACACTCGATATGCTTTAGAGAATTGAAGTAAAGCTGAAAAGATGTACATTATAGTATTTGAATATGTATGATGTTCAGTTTAAGATACTGCTGTATCTTATTTATGCTAATATTAAGCATTAAATAGTCCTGCAGGGATGGATCTCACTGAGCTGAGTTCAAACATGAGGTAAATAATATGAAAAAACTAACCATTATTTATCAAGGAGATCCCTTTTTTAACCACCGTTTTTCAGCCTTCTTCAGACAATGATGAAGCTTTACTGTACACATATCTCAAAATTAAATAGACACTGGACGTAGACAGCGTATGACTGGAGAAAACCTTGGGATTCCTCTTGCCACAGGCAACAGACTGATTGTACAATTCAAAACAAAGCAAAGGAATCAACAGCATCCCGCTCAGGTCAACCTGGGACCTCTGACAGGCGTCTTCAGAATGTCAAGTGGTTTGTTTTTAAAAAACAAAAAAACCCATTTTAAGGCCGCTGATGTTGCAGAGCGTCTCCAAGTGAGTTGGAGTCCTTCGGTGAGGGATCTCCAACAACTTGGCTACTATGGCAGAGCTGCTAGAAGGAAGGAAGCCTCTTTTTCTAGCAGCAAATATCCAAAAAGAAGAAAGGAGTGGGCAAATGAGACAAGGGAGAGACCCATAGGGTTCTGGCAGACTGTCACTCTCGGACAAATCAAGATTTTCACGATTTTCTGATGGTGGACATGATGTGGATGTGGAGACTGTGATCAAGAATTTGGTTTAAAGCGTGAACCAACTGTGGAACAAGGTGGTTTTTCAGTGACGGTGTGAGGAGCACTCTGGAGCATTGGTTGTTCAGAACTGGTGGAGTGTATTGGTAACATAAATGCCAAAAAAATATCTCAATCCTTCAGAAAGGACTTCTGCTAATTTTCTCCACTGGTCAGATGAAAAAATGACCCTTTATTTATGAAGGATGTGCTCTGTGTCACAAGGCCAAAAAGACGAAGGACTGGCAGGAAACAAACAGGATCATAAGACTTCCTTGGCCAAGCCAGTCTCCTGATATGACCTCATATGAACCTCATTGAACACATTTGAGGCATACTGAACAGAATAGCATGAAAAAAGCCATGAAAACCCAAAGCAAAGGCAGATTTGTTGAACGTGTGTGTGCGGCCTGGGCCGAAGGCCACAAGGGACAATTTCTGAACTCAGTAGTGCGATGCCTACTACTTCCTGCCTAATACATTAAAAACTATACAGGGAATGTGTACTAAACACTAGCTTAAATACTGAATTGCATCAAGTGACATCATTTTGTGTCAAGAAATAAATCCTTCAAAAATGTAGGTGTTTTTTTTTTTTTTTTTTTCCTTTTGAGACATCTGTGTCAAATCGCCTCAGGCTGTGATTACTAAAACATTTTATTAGACCTGTTGTTATTGGCCTCACAAATCAGTGATTTAGAAAAGCTACTAAGGCTTAACAAGAAATAAAATAGGCCTTAAGCTTTACATCGTCTTACTTTTGTACCAAGAAGCATTTCAAGTACACAAAACAAACACTTGAATGTTCTTTATTTGGGGACAGGGCAACATCCAGTCCATAGTTTAGCGACTCCCGGGTTGCCAGATTGTCCAGGTTAGGTCTGCTTAATTAAATCCCTTTCACACTGTAAAAATAAAACAAGTAAAACAAACACAAACTAAAAATGTTATGTACAATAAAATGACATCTCTTTGGCATTGCAAGTGTGTTCCTAGTGCATAGTGTTTAATTAACATATGCCTTTATTTCGTGTTTTCACGCGATTTGGCAACCCGCACACTACGCCTCCTTTCCTACTCGGCAGTGTGGCCTGTGGTGCGGCTGCACGCCTGGGCTCTGTGTGTGCACACTGTTTAGTGTTGAAGTGCGCATTTCAGGAGCCCTTCATACTCCAGTTCCTGGAGCAGCTACAGGTGGTGCTCCTCTCACACTCTCCAGGATTTCACACACTTTCCTTCACAGAGACTGCAGTGTGTGTGTGTGTTTCTCTTGTTTAACCTCACTGGGTCTTTTGAACCTCATGGCGGGACTCTGTGCGAGCCGGACTCCTGACTTTTCTAACCGGAGCCGCTGAGAACTTCCCTCTGCTCCGCTTTAAAAGAGTACAGCAGTAATAAAAACATGCCTTTTCATGAAAGGACGGTGGAGCCGCGGCGCTTGTGCCGGCTGAAGGAGGAGAAAGAGGCCGGTGACGGCGCGGTCCTGGTCGCGTCTCTGGATGAGGTGAGCGCGCGGGCGCTGATGGGGCTCCTGCTGCAGCTTGCCGATGTTTCCCGGCACGCCGGAGACATCTTCCGCGGTGTCCAGCTCCAGGCTGCGCTCGTGTTCCAGCGGAGCTCGCGCATCCAACAGCGCCTGGACGTCTTACACAGCACCGTGTGTCAGCTCAACCCCAAGCAGGTTCCGATCCGTAAGTGTGCACAGCTGCTCGGTTCACTGGTCGGTTCACTTCATTCAAATGTCGAATGTTGAATGTTTTGCTGACTTTCGATGTAAATAAAGGCACTTTTGAGCCTCACAGTCGCTGAGTTTATCCCGTGCTGTGAACTTTAAGACGTTAAACACCTTTTTAAAGGTTTTTTTTTTAGTCGGTTTGTGCTCTTGGGCTTTTCTTAAGACCTACACGAGGTGAGTGCTGTGTGTTTACACCCAAACAGTGTTACAGTAGTGCAGGTCATCATGAAGGACCGAGCTGTCAGGCTCCTGTCACCAGTCCACACACCTGGACTTGACTTCCTACGACGAGACTAAGTTTATTCGGCTTATTTTACCGTGTATAAAAAGATAAACCAGCTTCTAGTGTGAGTGTTTTCCACTCTAACCTGAAGATAGTATTGTTGGAGTCGCTCTGAATGGTTTGTTTTGAACGACTCCTCTAGGCGAGTGTTTTTCTTCTCAGTGACTCGATGAACCGACTCTTCTTTTAAACGCTGGTTATATTTTTAGACTGTCTGTTTCTCAGCATTTGATTAACATTTACATCTTACTGGAATACCTTTTCTAAACCAGAAGCAAATGCCATACTCTGTGTGTGTGTGTGTGTGTGTGTGTGTGTGTGTGTGTGTGTGTGTGTGTGTGTGTTTCCCCTTACTAACACTCCCCTCCTGGATGACTCTGTAAACAGTGAATCGGTTCACCTGTGTGTGTGTGTGTGTGTGTGTGTGTGTGTGTGTGTGTGTGTGTGTGTGTTTTTCTTTTTCATTGAAGAGTCAGTATAATGCAGGTGGCTGCTGTTAGTGTGTGAAGTGAAGGTGTGTGTAAATGTGTTAAATGTGTCAGAAACACACGGTGAGCTGTGGGGCTGATTTGAGGTTATGCAAATGTGGTCATTGTGAAGGCAAAAGTCCTGTCAGGATTGATAGATCTACTGCAGCGTATTGACCATCTGTGTATGCAACACACACACCCCTCTCACTGATTCGAGACTGGATTTTGACGTACATTTGTCATACACACTAACCGGTTTGAATTTGAACCATTTATTTCTCCTTGTAGCATCACTGTGTTTAGGGGGAAACTGCCAAAGTGTTTCCCATTAAAGTACACCTCAGTCCTAACTACACGCTGTGTAGCAGTATAATGTCCTCATAGTCCATAATCCTCATGCTAACCTTACACTAGTCCTTAATTCTCGCGCCAGCCTTACACTAGAAGACTTTGAAAAGTCTAACAGCCGCTTGCATCTAAATACAAGGTGTCGTTAGTCACGGAGTTGCTGTACCGGCCTTACACCAAATGATTTTTCAAGTGCTGAAGATTTTGCAAAGGTCAAGACGAGAAAAAGTCTGATTTAAGACGGGTATCCTGACCACCTTAGTTACACCGGGTGATTAATACGATGGGAAATCTCTAATAGAGCCCTCATAACCTTATTCCGACATTGGAAATTTGTCTGAAAAGTCGTTTGGTGTGAGGCCAGTGTACCTGTGCACTCCAGATCCTGAGGTGTTCATTTCTCTAGTGCTGTTTTGTTCCTCTAAATATAAACCCCAGGGAAGGGAAGAGTCCCCTAGCCAGCAACTCTGCTCTCAGGCGTGGTTTATAACGTGGAAATCTGGCCCCGTGTTTGTCCTGGGACACGGCAAACAATGCCTTGTGTTCCAAAGTTGGCACACACACACGTGATGACCTTGGAATTACAGGTTTGACCCGACACTCATAGCTCTGTGATTTTAAAATCTTGAGACAAAAAACTGACCTTTTTTTTTTTTTTTTTTTTTTTTTTTTAACTGTCCACTTTATTAGGAACACGTGCAGACCTGCTTATTCTCATAGTTATTTAATCTGCTGATCATGTGGCAGGAGCGCAATGCTAAAAACGCAGATACAACTCAAGAGCTTCAGTTAATGCTCATATCAAACATCACAGTGGTGGGGAAGTGATCTCTGTGACTTTAACCATGGCATGATGGTTGTATTTCAGAAACTGCTGATTTCCTGGGAATTTCCCACCTAACAGTTTCTAGAGCTGACACTGGGTTCCACTCCTGTCGGCCAAGAGCGAGAATCGGAGGCTGTCCTGGAGACAGGCTCACCCAGATTGGACAGACGAAAATTAGCTAAAAAAAATAATCAACCTGGTATTTTTCCAGTCCTCACCCTTCCAGTGGGTGAGTCTGTGCCCATGAGAGCCTCAGATTCCGGTTCTTGGCTGACAGGAGTGGAAGACGTCATGCACATAACATTTATGAGATTAAAAATTCAAACCTTGTAATTCCATGGTCCTGTCTCGAATCTGAACTCTCAGTCAGTATGTTTCTAAGTGCCGAAACCCACGTGAGTGATTACGTGATGTGGGTTTTGGCAATGTTTTTGCTAACTGTTGTGGGAAAACACTGGCCCCCGTACAGCGTGTCTTCTAACCCGTCTTTCTGGATCGGCTTTGTTTATTTGAGGTGAGTGGTTCACCAGGTGATAAGATTGTTTGTTTAAAGATGAGAGGAGGTGGTGGTATGGCAAATAATACATCACCCCATGTGAAGACATTTAAAAAAAAAAAAAAAAAAAAGGCTTTTTCTTTTATCTTGCTAACAAGCGTGTTAATTTACAGTTTTTCATTTTGCAGAATAATCTCTGGTGGGTGTTTAATCACAGGCTTTAAAGGTTTAAGGTCTCATCTTGTACAGGTTGTCGGAATATCAGAAGTAGACGTACGCGATGTAACGATAGTCGTGACTTTTTCTGCAGCCCTGAAATGGTGGAAATGATCATCATCCTCTTTTCCTGCAGCTTTTACCTTTTAATAAAGCGGAATCTTGTAGCTGTTATAAATACAAAACAGCATTATGGTCTAATATCAGGTGGTAAGTTTTAAGTGAAAACCCTGTTCATATCCTGTATGATTCCTGGGAATTGAATGAACTTGGGGAGGTGATGCGCTGCTTTGTTGCATGTGTAAAGCTGCTGTAGATCATGCGTCAAATGAAAGGTCCTCAAGGCACTGTTCTTTATCCTGATCTACTTTCCCAGTCTGGGATATCAGTGTTAATCTATAGAGTAGACAAAAATGAATAGCTTTAGTGCACAATCTTCCCAAAGCTCACAGAAATACAGATGAAGCCCAGACAGAAGTTGAGTTTGACCTCCCTCTCCCACCACACTGTAGATAGGTAGCTGGGTAGATGGATGGGTAGGTAGAAAGGCAGGTGGCTAGATGGGTGGGTAGGTAGGCAGGTAGGTGGGTAGGTAGGCAGGTGGGTAGATGGATGGGTGGGTAGGCAGGTGGGTGGGTAGATGGGCGGGTGGGTGGTTAGATGGGTGGGTGGGTAGGTAGGCAAGTAGGTGGGTAGGTAGGCAGGCAGGCAGGTAGGTAGGTGGGTAGATGGATGTGCCTTTATTGTCATTGTACAAGTTCAGTGAGATGTTGTTTGGAACAAGCCAGCAAATGCACAGAATTGGCTTAAAGTATATTTTAAAAAAAAAATTTTTTGGTCAGTGGCCAACTTGCATTAACAGTGTAGTGGATGTTCAAGCCTTAGGCTAGAGTCTGAGTTTTGTGAGCATGACAAACAAGCTTGAATATCATTAGCTTCATTGTTACATGACATTAATACTGAGACAAAGGTATCAATGACGGGCATCACCGTTGGCGTTGATTTGACACTTGGTAAATAAGGCTATAAAAATGACTGGCAGTTGTGAATTTTGCATTCGATATTGAGTTTTTACACCACTACATGGTGCCAAATAACAAGATCCTGACCCGATATTGAATTTGACACTTTCTGATCTGATCCAGTTATGTCATTAACAAATGTAAACACTGACATGCTTGCAAGTAGCAACAATGATTCAGCATGAAAAAGTAATAAGAGGAAAATGCATAAGGTTAATGTATGGAAGTTTTTTTTTTTTTTGTTTTTTTTTACACCAATCAACAAAATCTGTAAACAAATGGAATAGCAATTATGGAGATTAATGAGTAAAGTCTAGACTTTATTCGGTCCCATTTGTGCTTTTGGGGTCTCGGGAACATAACAAGCTGCCTTCGGGTTTGTATTGTTGATGTCACAAGTGGGAGAGAAACAAAGGCTTGTGAGGAAACGACTGTTCATTATAGATGATATAATGTAAGTGATGGCAGGAACTAACTTGCCTGGCGTAACTATAAATGGTTAAAAAGCATATGACAGTCATTAATGAATTAAAACTGATAATCCTTGGCAAATCACTGGGGAATTATAGACCTAACACACCTTCATCACACCTTTTTGTCAGGCTGTATCACATCACCCCAGTGTGGGTTAGTTTTCTGTAACTGCATGGCCCATCGGGTGTTCTTCTTTACTTATTGCACTGAGAACCAGATTAGTATCAGATATCTACAGTGTTTAACTCTAGAAACTGAATAAAATAAGACTTACCCAGGGGTGGGCTACCCAGGCCATGGAGGGTCGGTGTGGGTGCAGGTTTTTGGGATGACCTTCCTATCAGCAGTAAAAGTAAAAAAAAAAAAAAAAACCCAAAGAACTCCTTCCGAAGATGCTAAACAGCTTTGTTATTGGCTGATAGAGAGGTCATCCCAAAAACCTTCACCCACACCAGTCCTCCATGGCACGGGCAGCCCACCCCTGGACTAACCAGACGAGTTTATTAGCCCAAGAAGAAACCAGTACTTTTGTGATGGTATAAAAAAGCTCCAACGTTTACTGAGTGTGTGAAGATTTTGTAACCATTTCTTCCAAAAAAAACCCCCAAACCCTTTTTAGCGTCACTCGGCCTGTGTTCTCCGCTTAATAGAAATCATAGGCTCTCGTAACACCAGTCTCTCATGAGCCGCATTTCCTGATGCGATTTACTCTTGTCATGTTAAAGGGAGTTGAATTAGCTCTAAGTCAGTCGTCTTCATTCACACCAAGTGTTTTATAGCAGAATTTAGTGCCATCCTGGGTACCCGCTCTCATAAACAGTTACTCGTACGTTCTTGTGCACTCTGAGAGCTCTCTGGGAGTAGAGGCATTCCTCTCTTTATCCTGAAGATAGGTGTGTTTATTTGGCACCAGTCCTGCTTTAACACCCCGGCTCCTGATATATCCACTGTCTGGTCTCCTCGAGAGCTCTGGAGGAGCCGACTGACATTAAAGCAGCAGCTCCGCCCACATTAGACCACCAGTGCTTTCCTAACGCACTGATCTGCACGGTGTGGAAATGATACCATCGGTGCAGGCAGTGTGTTTGGACTCTCTGCCACATTGTTCTTAGGCTTTCTTCTTAATTATGTGTTTCATTACAAGCTCCTGTGGTCGCATGATTATGTGGTTTGCTCGAGTGTCTACAGCCCAAGTTGGTGCTGGTAGCGACGACATCGTGTATTCAGCACCCCACACACACACTTTCACAGGAAGAACCAAGTTAGAACATGATGGTTCATTAGTTTTTTATTCTGCAAGATTTCGTTTTAATGTCGTCGTCCCACGCACTCCATTTTTGTTTAAATTTAAATATGGTGCCATGCGCTGATTTCAAGTAAGGAATAAAGCATGTGGCAGTGTGCTGTGCTGGGGAACTAATGCACGAAAGAGTGGTGTGATGACTTTACCACCCCAAAATGTAACTTTTTTTTTTTTTTTTTTTTGTCTATCAAATTTTAGCTCTTGTTCTGCAGCAGTCTGCCAGCTCTAACAATTGATTTTTTTGTATTAACTAACACCATATATGCTTTATTAACTAACTAACTAATATGGTTTGTAGTTTATGCTATGGATCATCCATTAAACAAGTTTTATACATTGTACCAGGTATAAATAGTCTTTCCTTCAACAGTCTTTTTTTTTTTTTTTTTTTTTTTTTTTTTTTTTTGCTCGGCCTTGAAGTTAATAAGACAAAGAAAATACAGCTTACGTTTGAAGTCACAGAGTTATCCATGGTGAATGAACAGCATTTAGTCCTGACTGTTACAAAGCTCGGAAACTCGAGACTCTTTCCGTAAACGTTATATGGAGACCGTGCCATGCGGTTAATATAAACCTGTGATCTGTCTAGCGGCTGGAAACTCATTCCACAACGTCGGACCAATCAGGTTTGAGAATTCAGTAGCAGCGCGAAGTCCGTGTAAAGGAAACGTGCTGTGAACTTTTGCCTTTGTCAGAAATGAAGAAGCCAGACTGACTTTATCTCAAAGGGCACAAACACTCCCCAAATATGCTGCCTACCTAGGCAGCCTACTCCCAAAACGAAACCCAGGGCTGGTGATGATGCTTGTGTTGAAGGGCATCTGCCCTAAATCTACACTGCGTTCTTCAGGCCATTCCCAGTTTTGTGACTGACTAAAACCTGTAAAATGAGGCGCTAATGACAGGAAGTTGGGAATAGCACAAGTGACATTCCTTAAATCTGTGATCCAATGAAGTGAAGACAAGTTGGAAAGTGTGAGCGAGCAGAAAACGTTGTTGTCGAGTCCACCGTACCTGGACGACACTACATGGATATTCTCTGGTTCGTTTCTTTGGATCATTTATATGTGAAGGCTTCGGAAACCTTTTATAAATGTAAGCCAAGGGGTGTGTTCTTGTCGGAGTTTTTTTAATTTTTTTTATTACATTTCCTTAATGTATGTACTTTTTAATGCAGTTACTGTTCAACATTACAGGCTATGTTGCCTCACAATCAAAGCATGCAAACAAAAAAGTTTGTTTGCCAAAATACTGATGCATTGCAGAGCACGCAGGAGCACTGGGCTCGGTAACCTGTTTAGCTCCACCCGGTGTAACTGACCAATTCTGAACAAGTTTACCAAAGGTGTTGGTTTGGAAATACAATCCCTGCACAATAAATAAAGGATTTTTAATTTCCCTGGCAAATGTTTCAGCTGTATCCGATCTGGTCAAAGGGAATTTAGTTGGAATGCTTGCTGGGGCTACTAAGAAACAAGTCAAACGCCTGTGACTTATCAGAAATTCGAGCACATTTTTTAAGGTTCTTTATCCAGGTGGACCTTTTAATGGTTGATTTATGTAGGATTCAGTTGATTGCAACCAAATTAACGCCCCCTCCCTTACCCCTTCTTTTTCAAGCATCTGTTCAAGAGTACGGTGGTTGCGATGTGCCCATAGTATACTTCCAAATACCTCCATTCATGCTCCACTGCTGTTTCTGTTCTAAATTTTAAGTATGATCCTTTTTTTTTTTTAAATTCAAACTTTGGGTTCTCAAACTTGTTAGCCAGCACCAGCAAACACTGATTCGCTCTTCTTTCTTCTTCCTGGTCTTCTTTTCATTCTTCATTCATCATCCTTCCAGTGCTTCTTTCCAGATTCACACTGCCACTTGTAAAAACACCAAACGCAGAAGGTGCTCTCTAGAGGTTTGTCCATTCTGGGATGTCGTAGCGGCGCAATACGGCGGCTCTGTAGAGGTGGACCTGCACCCATGTAGATATAAAGGGCTCATTCTAAGCTTATGAAAACACAGTGATTCGTAGTTTCAGGTAATTAAACACTACTGAAAACATACTTATGAATATTATGTATTTCGTTTCTGCAAGTAGATCCAGCTAAATTCTACATAGTGGGGGGTGGCGGTGTTCAAATGTTCCGGGGGGTGGGGCGGACGGCGACGACGTTCAAATGTTGCGGGGGGGGGGATTTTCACGCAGCACACTGGTTGAAAAACACTGTTTTAAATGCATCATTTAAAGAAAGTAACACTGTAATAGGGAGACATTTACTACCATTGAGACGTGTCAGCTAGATAAACAAGATAGACATCTGCATTGTAGAGTTTTCCGGCTGCTTCGGCCTCTGTCTGTACCGACATAGAGTCTAGCCAGTCACAGCCAGTGTATGAGAAATTACCACCTGATTTGGAAACGTCTACATATTGAGAGAAACTGTATTGTGTTCTGTAGAGATATTGCACACATGTGCCAAGCAAAATTTTAGGACAACTCTTTTAGCTGACTCGGTAAATTTGCTTCGTAGGAATTAAGACAGTGATTAAGAAACAGTATTAGAAAAGTTCTCCCGGTGGTGGTGGTGTGACTTGGCCGGCCGCACCGCGGATTTAATTCAAGCACCCTGAAGTTTCTTTTCAGTATCAGCAATGATGTCACAAAGTGTTTTATTCATCAGAAACAATAACTTTTTCCCCAATCAGTAATACATAATAATAATGTTGCAGAACACCAGCGATTACAAGAGACTTCCTTTTCTCACTCACGTCGTCATGGGACGTTCCCTTACTTTCGACTAAAGGCCGTAAGAAAAATCCCTGCAGTGTGTTCCTGAGATGTGTTCTACTAGATCAGTGATTTATACAGGTTTCTTTGATTAGCAACTCCTTTTTAATCCCTTTATTATTGATCTTAGTTTACATGAAGTGTCTGCTGTACAAGTCCTGCAAGTTACGATAGAAAAGACACCGTATTAGAACGAGTGAGTTAAGACAAACCTGAGACTTGCCTTGCAGCCTGTACTACTGTCAGAGCCGTGCTGTTCTAGAAAATAAACCTAGCAATCAGGCAGATATGAATAGGATTAGAGAATACAGTGGACCCTCGGCCTGCGAACGCGTTGGTTGGGGAACAAATCGACGTGCAAGCTAAATTCCAGATTTTGCGGATTTTGTACTGACTGACAAACAAATCCTCAACTGATGTACAAGAAACCAACCCACGCTTCGCGGCACAAACATTCAGTTCCGGTCAAGTGTTTCTCTGGATTTTCACTCTATAAGCCTTCATTATGGCTCCCAAGAAAGTGGAAATGGTAGTAAGAGTAAGCCTAAGCGCAAAACATGAGAACTGCCACCATATCCCTCCGCCACCGTCCACCTTCACCGGCAATTATGTATCCACCGCAAAGGGAACGTGCATTAAAATCATCTGTTTATTTAATTTAGTTTTATTTTTCTATAATAAAGGTTATTTTAATTTTATTCTGTTTTATTGCCACACATAAACCCATAATACACTTTAAAAACATATTTTTGAGGGCTGAAACACATTTAATTGTATTGATATTCATTTCAGTGGGGAAAATTTGATTCAGGTCGCGAACAAATCGGGTCACAAACAGTCTCGGAACGAATTAAGTTCGTGAGTTGAGGGTCCACTGTAGTTCAATGGTATTAATGTAACTAATACATGTGTGCAACTGCCTTACCATTTACTAGAAATCCAATTTGTGCATCTTTTATTAAGGTTCTGGATGTCGACTTTGGGCTCAGGATTGAAACCCAGCCTGCTCTGGGGTTTGCATACCATTTCTTACACTCTCCAATCTTGATTTGCTGTTTTTTTAATCATTTCTGTACTATATTGCATTACCGCAGTATGGATCTGACCCCAGCACTGCTTTCTCCAGCTTCTGTTTCTGAACTGTGGGTTGCCCTGTGACCGAAGGTGCTGGGAAAGAAGACCTGAGATTCTGCGAGTGTGTCTCGAGCTTTCATGCCTCTCTGCCAGCACAGCCTGAGGGGAATGAGCGAAGACTGTGAATAATTACCACCTGTGGGAGAAGGTTTCTGAAACATGCTGGTTCATACACTACCTGAGGAGACTGCATAGTTCAAGGGGCGACAACCCACACCACGAGTCCGTGAACCAGAGTTTCAAACCAGTCCCGAGCCTGCTCCTGGAGTAGTCCTGTCCTGCACGAATGAGCCTTTTTCTCTGCTCCAACACACCCACGTTAGCGCAGGAGCGGATTATTCATTAGCTGAGTAGTTGGATTAAATGCGTCTGACATGGGAAAACACCCAAATGTGCAGTCGAAGTGTGTGCCATGACTAAGATTGGGAACCACTGGAATAGTGGCATCACTATCACGTATCGGGAGATGCTTCGACTTTTGGATTTGTTTTCTCGTCAGAGCTTTTTGAGGCAGAATCCCAGAATGCCTTTAAATTCATGACACCACTACAAAGTGCACTGAACAGTTAGCTTCTTCACGTTGAGGACAGTATAAAACAAAAATAAAAAAGCAGGTCTGCGCAAAGCCTGTGATGTGATGGAGATTTGTATCCAATAGAAAGTCATTGACCTCATCACATTACACATTTATTCATGCGATCCAGATTAACCACGCGCTACTGTCCGCTAGTCTGCTGTCTGATTCGGGAGTTTACTGTCGAAATCTGTGGGATCTGTGCTGCCATTTTCTCACCGCTGTCCGTCCTTGACCCTGCCGCTAGTCTAAGAGTGCGTTTGAAGCTCACACGTGACTAAAGCGAGTTTAGGTTTTCTGTGCGGTTTGAATACAATAGCTACGGCTTCCAATGAAAGAGTGAATGGAAGAGGAGTTTCTACTAAAGCCTAGTGTTTCTACTACTCATGTGATCGGAATGCAGCATGAACGTTGTCGCTTTGTCCTGAGCAGGTCAAGCTCTTTTGTGCCGACGAGCGGATGTTTTAAAGATGCCGCGGAACGCCGGAGGAATGACATTCAGAAGGACAATGACAGTCAGGGTTAAAGAGCAACGACAGGAAAGGCCAGGCACGACGAGATGAGCGTCGTAATTGTGAAACCATGAGCTGTGTCTTATTTTACCAGAGCTGCAGTGATTAGCCGGATCCTTCCCTGTCTGGGCCCGCGGGTGGGGCTGTGCGCCCTGGCACGGGTGGAGGTGTGGATGTGGAGCGTTGGCTATTGTTTGTGGTGGCGATGCCGGACTTTGCTTCCTTTTACCCATTTATGTACAGCAGGCCAACCCGGACAAGGCGAGACCAGCACAGCTGTGATTCATGGCTTTGTATGTCTGCTAATTACACTGCGGTGGTGTACACCGTAAACCGGAATGTTTTCAAATTGGTGGCTCACGAACGTGGCACAGAGCAGTGTTTCTGCTGTAAAGTCCATTCGTCCTCCAGTGTGGATGAGGAGTGGAGCATTGGGCTGCCCTGCTCTTTTTTTTTTTTTGCGCACCTGTGTGTATGAGTGTGAACTCGGTCTGTGTGGGAAGCTGTATTTTAAAGGTACCTTTGATGAAACCTCTCTGGACACAACATAGCAGTGGACCCAAGCCTATTGTTCGCGTGTGTGTGTGTGCGCGCGCACGCACCTGGACCTGGTTTTATGTGAAAGTCAGGGAGCAAAGCTGGCCTGGCAGTAGTCCAGAGGAAATTTCGTTTTACTACCGGTTTCCTTTCATAATAGCAAAAGGAAAAAATCCTACTCGCTTCCACTGAAGCAAACTTTAGGCCGAGTAAGCAATCATCGTTCAATGAAATTAATTAAATAATTATACCTTACATGTTGGCACAGGTCTGGATTCAATCCTGAGCCCAGGTTGCTGTCTAAGTGGATTTCAGTGCATGTTCTCCTGGGTTTTCCAGGTTTCTTCAAACCTCTCTTTTCCACAACAAGCCCCACATATATTTACAAGATGTAAATATAGTGGGACCTCTGGTCACGAATGCTTCCGAAGACGAACAAATCGGTTTCCCGACAAAAACATTTTTCAAACTTTTGTTGTTGTTTTTTTTTCTTTTTTCAGTGCTTAAAACACATTTAAAAAATATTCACAGCATTTTTGCGTTGTGTTTCTCGGCATGTTTGCTCTATAAGCTTCATTATGAGTCCCAAGAAAGTGGAAATGGTAGTGAGAGTAAGAAGCCTAAGCGTATAACAG
>JAQMCW010000020.1:7958011-7976772 GCA_030068335.1 Chrysichthys cranchii
GTGTGTGTGTGTGTGTGTGTGTGTGTGTGTGTGTGTGTGTGTGTGTGTGTGTGTGTGTGTGTGTGTGTGTGTGCAACACGCCAGAAGAATGCACAAAACGGACGAGTGCTGAACGCTGTAGTAATAGTCCTTCTAGGAAAAATGAAGCTCTGTGGTCTTCATCTTCACGGCAGATTGGAATCCAGCCTCACCGATGCGCAGCGTTTAATGTGGTCACAGGGCTGCATTTTCAGATCGTCTGCCTCTTACAGGGCACATGAGTGAGTGAGCGATGGGCCATGACTGATGTGCGAGGCGGATGAAAGCGGCCCTTTGAGAGCATTGTTCAGGGTTCTTAAATTTCATCTGCAACAAGTGCTTTTAAATTCCTTGTTCTGATCAGTCAGAAAGCGCTAATTAATTTCCCGTGTCAGCGCAGCTCTGTGTCTCCGACTGCAAGGCAAATCAACATGCTGCCCTCAGTAAGATCCTTACAGGTTCTTAACGTCTTGTATAAGAACAGGTAACGTGTGGTTGTGGTGGGGGTTCATTTCGTCCTATGCTCCTTCCTTTTCATTCTCCGACCTCCTGCTTGTTGATTCCAGAGCAGAGATAAAGTTTGAGAGAGGGTGGGGAGAAGAAAAGGGGAAAAAAGTGTTCTCGACGAGTCGAGTACAAGTTTTATGAGAAGGAAGCAGTAATACTGGTTCTGTGGTTATAGGCATGAATCGTCGAGTCTTTATGAGCTTGCGCAACGCAGAACAGCAGTGTTCCGGGTCAGACGCACAACAGCGCATGGCTCATGTGAAGTGTGTGAAGAGTGCTTTTAGAAACGCTGCCAGATCTCCTCTTCTGGTCAGCCTCACACACCTCTGTGTGCCTGATTAGAGCCGGGTTTGCATTTGCCAGTCAAACCACTGCAAGCACGCCGTGGATGCGCTGTGGTTCTCGTGGATGAACGGGCGAATTCCCCACTGCCACTCTCCAGATTCTCTGGGAAAGCCTTCCTAGAAGAAGGGAAGTGAGTCTAAGTGCAAAAGGGGGAATGGGATGTTCAGAAAGCACATACGGGATGGTTAGACAAGCTTTTGGTGTCATTGTGTATAATGTTTTGAAACATGTTGAACTCCGCCTTCTGCAGGTGACTCTCAGTAGATGAGTAGCTGATGGGGTTTGCACTTGTCTGACGGGACTAGTATAAGGGGCGTGTAAGACCCAGGCTTCAGGCTCCGATGGAAGAACGAGTGCAGTTTCAGAACACCCCAACCTCCCCCCTCAGGTGTGTGTTGAGGTCACTACTACCTGACTGTGCTGGAGTTTGATTGGGGAGTTCAAGATGGTCTGATCTCATGTTTCGCTTGACATGAGGCATGGTTTGTGTGTGTGTGTGTGTGTGTGTGTGTGTGTGTGATGAAGAGTATGAGAGAGCACTAATTCTCTGTAAATAAACGCTTAAAAATTAAGGCTTCAATCTGGCGTATTTTCAGTCGCTCTCATTTATTTCAGATCTCATATAAAAGTCATGGTACGTCTAACGTCATCATCTTTAGCTTCTCTCCACAGGCTTCTGTGTGATTTATGTGCATGGTCCGCTGGAAAAAGGCGAGGCCAGGAGGGTTAATCAGCTGAGCCGGGCTCTGACTCCTCAGGGAACATGGCTCTTCTGGGACCTGGTGCTCATCACGTTTCTTTGTGTCCGTCTCACCGGGCTTCATTTACTCGCCTGAGTTCTCTCTCTTGCATTCTCGTTCATCTATCATTTACCCTTCCTTTCCTCTTTGCTTGCTTCTTGTTTTATAACAACTTGGCCCTGCCCACCCATTCCATTAGAGAGTCATATACCTATATACAGTTGTAATCTTTATATCACTTATCTGTTATCAGTACTGTATTTGAATTACACTAAATTATACGTATCGCGAGCTCTTCGCATTAAATCAACAAGCTACAATGGGAGCAAAGCCCACAAGCACCTACTGAGGAGGCGGTCATGTAGAAATGCAAATCTCTACCTTAAT
This sequence comes from Chrysichthys cranchii, assembly GCA_030068335.1. Classification (NCBI taxonomy): domain Eukaryota; kingdom Metazoa; phylum Chordata; class Actinopteri; order Siluriformes; family Claroteidae; genus Chrysichthys; species Chrysichthys cranchii. The sequence goes on from JAQMCW010000020.1 coordinate 7,960,009, forward strand.
GTTGTTCAATACGCCATTCTACTGGCGGTAGTCCTGACCGCAAAGTCAACCTCTTGTCATATGCACTCTTTGTAATACATTCGCCTTTCTACAGTATCAGCACTGTGCATGATTTTAAGTCTTAAATAAAACAAAAATCTGTTCATTTTTTAAAGTATGAACTAGGGCTGTTGAGGGACACAAAAGAAAATGGCCATCATCACGAGATCATGAGAGCGAGTCCTGATGAGGCAGAGGCCATCCAAGGCTGAGAGTCCAAAGACCAAACTTGCTGGTTTGTGGGTGAGAGGGAGGGATATCAGATCGAGTGTCGAGATCCTGCAGTATTGCCATAAAGAACACTCTAAAATATGCCAGCTTTGATTGATATACTGAACCAGACAACCCGGCATAAACCCACCCCAAGTATGTATAACACAATGTGTGTTGTGTATATACAAATACCCTGAGCATACTGGTGTTGCTTTCAGAGCCATAATGGTGGGAGAAGTGAGCACTGAGGTGCTTTTGCTTCTTCACTCTTCAAACACAAGCAAAAGTGCTGAGCTAGGTGTTTGTGTGATCAGAAATATGTTGAAGGAGAAATTTCAGAGATGTGGGAAGCGAATCGAGACAGAAAGGTGTAGAAACTTTAGTCAGAGACGTTTGAATTCATTCACTAGTTGCGGAAAGAAGAACGCCAGGGTCAAAAACATCGCCCTTCTGTCTCGCTATGTGGGTTGTGCCTTTTAAACAGAAGTCAATTTTAGCTCTGTGACTTCTGATCGTTCAGGCTCATCAGGTGAATGAAATGACCCCCTCATTCGGTGTTCGGATCTTTGACACAAAACGTCAAGGTGGAGTAAAGGCCTTGAACAGGCTTTGAGAAGTTCCTGCATTGAACAGGCCATGTAAAAGGCTCTGTATTCTCTCTACATTCCCCCATCAGTCACGTCATTACTAGCCCTTTGTTAGCATCTGTGAACATATGTATGTGGAAGAGGATAGATAGCGCTGCCCTGTGAAGCAGCATGAACAACAGTTTGAGAAGATCTCAGGTTTCACATGCACCCTCCCTGGGAGGAAGCTGTTGTGTGAGATGAAGAGGGAATGGGCAAGGAGCTGACTTGTATTGTGGATGCTTGACAACTTTAAATGGAGAACAAATGTTGTTTGTGGTGGTGATCTTTAAAAAACAAAAACATTTAAAAATGCGATTGTTGTACCCCACGCCATCCAGTTATGTCCCACTGTGTTTTATTCCTTACTTGGCCGATGAGCCAACAGTTGGAGAGGCTAGAATGCAAGCAGTTGATGGTGGGTGGCTTTCTTGGACAGCACCGATGCTACACATGAGAAACTGGATTTCCATTACAAATCAAACTCTGTTATGACCACCATCAGTGCCCATTTATTTTTGTGTTGGAGGACCTGTGGTGCATTCCCAGTCATTTGACTCGAACATTTTTCACAGCAGTATTCCTGTTGCTTTCATGAACCTTTTGTGCTCTATTCCTGATTTGGTTTTTTTCCCCCTCTACCACGCTGTCTGTGTTTAAGGGTGTATTTTTAGGATGAGGATTGGCATTTGTTCAAACACGGAGGAAAAAACATTTTGATGAGAGGAGAGGAGAAAGTTTATGATGAGCACTCACTAACGACATAACGGAGTGTGTTAATTGGCCTAAGGGTCGTCTGTGGGTGGGGGTTGAACAAAGCAGCTGTTTTTTTGCGTCCTACAGACACTGGGGCCTCAGCACATCAGAGTGCCCTTTCCCCTTGTTTTTTCTTTCTTCCCTTCCTCAATCCCTCTGTCCAACCCCCCACTCACCCCATGGCCATATGGGGGCACACCCAGGCGTCCTTTCATGTGGTGCGTTCCCCCTCTCCAGTACGGATGCCTCCATAGAGACACACACACACACACACACAGCCACATCCACTGTGATGAAGAGATGCACCTCTGGCTCGGCGATCTTCCACATGTTACACCGAGTGGCACCTGGAACCCATCAGAGATGCCAACTAAAGCAAAGGTACAGCTATGTATAGCAGAAGACCTTTTTGTCAAATCAACACCCTGCAGCCCTGTCCATGACCGCATACAGTAGTCGGCGCGTCGTCCGTTTTTGTGGCGTCTGTAGAAGCAAAGGTTGGAAATGGCTAAAAGCCCGAAAGAGAACAAAAGCTTCGAGTTGTCAGCTCAACTGTGTGCATGAGGAATGAAGGACCAAAAGAACCACCAAACAGTCCGTTTCATCTCCATTTCTGTCCATGGGGTTTGTTCTGTGGACAGGAGAGCGACACTCCCTCAGTAATCATAACCTCCCAAATGGGCTCGGTTTCACTTTGTTCCTATACTCACATAACCAAACTTGGTTTTCATCTCTTTTCATATCCTCTCTGCTGAAGAGTGCTATAAATAGAGCTCTGTTTAAAGCCGTTATATTGTATGAGCTATAATGGGATCCAGGAGCTAGGCTTGAGCCTCAGTTAGTTCACTGGCATGCATAAAAAAAAAAATCAGACAACTGCCAGAAAATAAATGAATAAAATAAAATAAAAAACCAGACTGTTTAAATGTACGTTTACATGCAGACCGGAGGCGAGCTATTATTCGAACGATCTGCAATGGTAGTGACTTTGGACAGTGATTATGGAGCCAAGACGCTCATCTGAATAGAGATCTTTGTTTTAAAACCGAAATGTATTAATGTGGACGCAGCCCTAGTCAGAAGCTGCTCGGTTTGTACAAGTGTGAAGGAAAAGGGGAAAAAATATACATTATTTTCACATTTACTGTGAGGATAGGCTGAAAATATCCCATGAGCCGTGTGAATTGAAACAAATAATGGCCCGATACTGCTTTTGATGATGCTTTTGTTAGGCATTTTTCTCTTTAATTCAGCCTCCAGAACAAAAAAAAAAAAAAAAAAAACCTGTCTGAATAGCTTGAATGAGCAGCAAAATATCCTTACTCGTGGCATGTTTACTGCTAGACATGCATGTGATCCTGGAGGTATAAGTGGCTCATTTACTCTTTGAATTTTGGATCTCTCAGTATTGGACTATTTGCAAATATTGAACTCGTTCCTTGTATTTACAGTTCCCATGGCCACACCCGTTCTGCCTGTCTGCTCAGGCTAGAGTTCAATATTTTCCTGCGCTTCCTGCTGATATGTATGGGAAAATAAACGCTTTGTTTTGATTTGGTTTGTGTTGCGGTTGCTGGACGTAGCCTGTTTTCCTTGGTTTATCTCTTATATATTTGAGTACCGTTGTGCATGAGGGAGGAAACCACAGTACAGATAGGTCATAGATATTTTCACAGTGTTCTTCCCATGAAAACATACACACACACATACAGAGGAATGTCAAGGCCTTGGTGAGTCACGCTGTTATTGGGGCCAAGGTAGCATGACTCGGACACGTATCTGTACTACGTTGCTGTCATTTTGTAGAACAAAGTTTCTTTGAATGTCTTTTTTTTTTTCTTCTTCTTCTTCTTGCCTTTCTGCACGCCATGGTGTCCGTAGCACTCGGTGGCTCTCGGTCACGGTGGTGAAGTGTGATTGTGGAACTGACGGCCTCGGTATGGAAACGTTTCATCGAATCGCTACAATATTCCTCAGCATAGTCGAAGGTTTTTTTTTGTTTTATTGAAATATATATTGGTGTATGCGAGTATATTACTAATCCCTCTGCTGTGTATAAATCATACAGTCTTATTTACTGATCAGGTCTGCATCAGCTTGTGCATTGGGCTTTGCATAATTTATGAAAGTAGACACATCGCAGTTTGTGGACAACTCGCCCAGGGACTGAATACCGAGTGGAGTGTGTTTGCCTGAGGGGCAGTGATGGATGGATGGAATGATGGCTGGATGGAGGAAATGGGGAGAGTCCCCATGCTACTAATTCACCATCGTGAGACCGCAGGCATTTGGGGTCATGTAGACACCATGGTGCCATTCAGCTGAAATCTGTTACACTGAAGTCCTTTATCTTCTCTGTAAGCTTGCTCTGATCTCAATCAACCAAGCTCCCAGTCGTCTTAATAGAGTGGCTCTTAAGAAAGTGAAGGAGTGAGTGTGTGTGATATGAACGCTGTTTGTGCTACTGGAGAGACTGTGTATTGGCTTAAGTAGGGGGCCAAGCATGAAGGTGCATAGGCATCCATATAACGTTGTTTTCTTAAGTGGCCAAGCACCAAAGGTGCTCAGGTGCACCTCATTGTATTATTATTATTATTATTATTATTTATTTATTTATTTATTTTTATTAGTGTGCTTGCTCTGCACCAAGAACACGATTGTTCTTAAGTTTTATTCTTATTTTTATTATTCCTTTCACCCGTTTATTCCGCCCCCTACTCCTAGGGCTTTCGAGTTAGAGACACCATTCCAACTCTGAGACATCCGGGCATGATGGCTTGTTCAAATGGTTACGTTACCCTGTGTCGTTCATTCACTATTCCCATTTTTCTGCGAAATCCTGCGAAAAACCGGTGCTCTCTAGGACCTTGAGGAATCATTTGTGTGCTTTTCCACCCAATTCCGTGCCAAAACAAACACTCTCTAGGACCTTGAAGAGTTATTAGTCTGTTTGCTGCTGGCAACATTTGAGCAAGCACACTTTGCATTTTTTCTGCGGAAAAGCAGTCTAGTTATTATCATTGCTTGTTTTTCAGTATTACATCATGATTTTTCTTTCTGTTTATTTGTTGGAAGGTGCCAGATGTTCTTGCTGTAATGAAACTGCCGAACAGGAAGTCAGCTCAGACCTGATTCTTCGTGTCTTCGGCTGCTTGGCCCCATTAATTACTTGTATATTTAACAGCTTGTTTCTTTTAATATCCAAAATGTTAGTTTAACCTAGTGCTTCTCAATTAGTTTTTGTCACGTCCACCCTAGAAAGATGAAAACATTTGGCCCCCTCAATCTTGTTGGGGGGGGTGGCAAAATCTTACGACCGGAGGGGGTGGGGTCGGCAAAATTTGTAAATTAATTAGTGTGTGTGTGTGTGTGTGTGTGTGTGTGTGTGTGTGTGTGTATGCACGCATGCTCGGTGCAAAAAAAAACATGTTCTCTGGGGTCACACTATTTGAGAAGCACTGGGTTAACCGAAACAATTAAAAGGCAACTTGAAGTTCAGTTTTCTTCTCAGAGAAAAATCTGTGGCACACATCTAAGCAAATTAACAGTCAACACCTTTATTTCTATTTTTGGTGATTCAGTTTTACTGAAAAGTATCAATCAAAGCAAATTATTAATTCATTAGAATACTAATTTAAATAAAATGAAAGAAATCTTGCATGGAATTAAAGAAGAATTACTTGTACATGAGATTTAGTATTCTGTGGTCAGATTTCAGCCCCGTGGTTTCTTGAAATCTGATTCATGCTTCATTTGGTGCACAGAAAACCCACTTCGACAGGAAAGGATTTCTGTTTCAGAGAATACGTTTTAAGCAAGCTGTGCATGTACCATTTAATCATCATCATCATCGTTTAAACTTGCTGTTTTATTTTGAGTAAAAAATCTTGTGCTTTTCCTGGATACATATGTGAAACATTGAGCATTTCTTATTAAAACACACTGACCCATGTTAGTTATTACTATTATGATGATGATGATGATTAAATGGAATTAAAAGCTGTGTGTTCTATAAAACTCAACACCCAAGAAGTATGAATGCAGCAGGATAATATCGTAATAATATAATAATAGTAAAGTTTACTCTAGATTTAAAATCACCTTTAGAGATAATTTTTTTTTTTTTTTTTTAACCTTCCATGAAAGAGTGACCCAATTTAAGTGACGATGTAGGAAAGAAACCTTTTCTCCCAGACATTTAATAGCTTCCTCGCTTAGAGAAATGAAGTGATCTTGGCGAGTCGTTTTGCATCGGAGAGTAAATTCCTATGTAATGAAAAGACACTGAAGAGTTCGTCGGCAGCGGTACTGTGGATCTCCGTTCCCACAGGTTCACACCGTGTCCTCTCGACACCATGATGCACTGAGCAGCAGGCTTCTTTCTCCAGGTGTCTGTACGTCACTGTTGTTAGAAGCTCTTGGTTTGGAATATTTGGGCGGGAGGAAAAGGGGCCCTTCCTTAGCAACCATGCGCCTCCCTAGATAGTACGGGCATCACCTTGGCAACCTGCCCGGTGGGGGTCACTCTAGTCAGGTCTCTCTTAATTCCCCATTCCCTCTTTCCATCTGAGGCAGACCCTTTATTGGGGTGTGTGTGTGTGTGCGCGCGCGCCTCATCCATGCATGCAGTGGAGATCGAGGGGATAAAAAGTCCCAGTCATGCCTGTGAGAGGGATCCGTCTTTGGGGCCCCAGGAAGAGGAGAAGTCCCTATTCAGGTATGCTTCTGGAGGGAGTGTGTGTGTGGGGGGGGGGGAGTTCAGAAGAGCTATTTCAGTTAACGGTCCATTGCTGCAGTAGAATGCGTCATTAGAGTGCATGTAAAATAACGTTTAAAATCCTTCTCCTTACATTTATTAAGAGACTAGAAACCGTTTTTTTAAAAACTCAGGCTGATGCTGCTTGCATTCTCATGCGTACAAGTTTGGAGGCTTTGGACACAAAATGGACGTCGTGAGCAACCTTGATTTCTCTTTTGTTTTGTTTTTTTGTTTGCTTGGTATCATCAACGACAAAGTGTATGCTGAAATTAAAAAAAGACCTGAACAGAGAGCATGCTGAATTATTCTGCTGTACACATCACTTTCACGTTGAGAGCCGCCATGACTTCGCTGTTGGCGTGCTACCCAGTTGGACTCGGAGAAAAATCCAAGTACCTGAGCTGACGTTGTGCTGGGGATCATGTGCGTTCACCTTGGTAATATTTTCCCCAGGACTCGAAGCGAGAATATGGTCTGTTTGGTAGTGACATGTTTTAGGGTTTGTTTCTCATTTGCAGTGGAGTTAGGCAGCTAGAGTAGTTAACAACTAATCAAAGTTTCTCATCTACAGGTTTCTAGGCTCTCAGTCGAATTCAGGGTGCAGGAGGAGATTTAATTTGGCTGAACTTCCTTTAATTAGTGTCTGTGTGAAGCCTGCATTCAAACGTCACTTTTTTTTTTGTGCCATGGAAATATTTGTCACATTTGTCACAATATAGCAGCAAGTCCTTTGGCTGTGTGACTCTTTGGGGTGCAGCATTGTTCGTTGTTGTACATCATGCACAGGGCTGTGCGAGCTGCAGCAGGGCGCCTTTCTCGTCTGGCTGAACGCACACTGGAGCACAGACTCCTCTGTCTTTTTGTCCCTCATTTGTTCCTGTCAGTTCTTTGAGTCCTGCATGCCTTTTTTGCTCATACCTCACCTAACAGCTGTTACACAGATCATACTCCATACATGAGACTTGTGTTGAACATTTATGAAAGGGTGTATACAAAGTGAGCAGGATTTGTATAGCGTGTGTGTGTGCACGTCTGTCGGTCTGTCTGTCTGCATGAGTGTCTTGTTTCTGTCTGTGTCTCTGTGTCTGTATCCCTATATGTCTGTCTGTCTGTTTGCATGAGTATTTTGTTTGTCTGTGTCTATCAGTGTCTTTATCTGTGTGTGTGTGTGTGTGTGTGTGTTAAATAGCCTAACGCAGCAGGGTTTACTCTGTCCTCCTGACCTGTGCAGATTTGGTGGAGCAGGAATGCTGTGCAGCTGAGAGGAATGTGCACTCTTTTGTGCAGTAATACGACCACATTCAGAATCTCCAACTCATGTTCACTGGACCTCAAAGCAGCCCAACACACACGCACACACGCAGCTTCCCCGCTCGGTTGATTAATCCTCTACATCAGGGGTTCCCAGTCTAGGGGTCACTTGATATGGGTTTGGGAAAGAAACTCAGTCACTCTTGTTTTGTTTTAATTGTTTCTTTTTACATATTAAAAATCTGCATCTCACTAATGATGAAAAGAGATTTGATGTCCTTGTAGTTTTAAAATTTTACTAGAATTCAAACTAGCCACACGTGTTCCGTGTTCACACTCAGTCCGTTTCAGTGCTCCAAGTGGTCTCAAATCTCTGACTTTTTGTGCGGATGTGAACGCACTACATAGTTACTGTATAATATTGTTAGTGTACAGTATGTGTGAATATATGTAGTATTTGTGTGTATTCTGTCTACCCTGAGCACTCACAGCTAAACGGTGATGGGTCTGTGGCATGATGCAGGAGTTGATTTTGATGGTTCAGCTTTAAAAAGGCTTCTGATAATTCACCTCGACTTTGTTTTGCCTGATCTGTTTTTCATCATGAACGACTGTTCTGAATGACACTTCAGGGCTACACAGCTATTACACTGTGGTAAAAGAGTCACGGTGTGAGCTGCAAGTGGTCTCGTCCGTCCGTCCGTTCGCGGGGAAGCTGGAGCTAATCACTGCTGGCTTCAGCTTAGAGGGCGGGGTACCCCGCCTCTCGCACAAGTCAGCTGGGATTGGCTCCAGCTTCCACCAAGTGATCCTGAACAGGACTAAGTGGCAGAAGATGAATAAAGAATATTTATTTATTTGTTTGTTGGTTAATTAGCTTGACTGTCAGCATTAAAAATGAGAAGCGACCAAATCGGATTAATTGGTTTGGCCGGCAAATCACGTCTGCGTGCACCGTAGCGATTTCTCCATACTTTGTTTCACGTAAGGGAAATGTTCATTAATGCAGCTATATGAAAAAAAACCCCTGTGGTCTCTCCTCACCTTTCTTAATGCTGATTTTAATTCATGTTCTTGGTTAAGATTTCTGAATCCAGTTTGACTGCTGAATTGAGCGGAATTGAGCAGTGGAAACTCTGGTCTCGATCTGTTCTGAGACTCCGAGATGTTTTTAAAGTGTTTTATGGGTATTGTGTGGCAATAAAACATAGAATAAAATTAAAATAACCTTAATTATAGAAAAATAAAACTAAATGAAATAAACAGATGAGTTTAATGCACGTCTTCGCGGTAGATATGAAGTTGCTGGTGTAGGTGGACGGTGGCGGTTCTCATGTTTTGCGATCATTTCTTTATTTCTACTGTTATATGTTTAGGCTTCTTACTCTCACTACCATTTCCACTTTCTTGGGACCCATAATGAAGGCTTATAGAGCAAAAATGTAGAGAAACACAACGAAAAAATGCTGTGTGTGCTTAATGAGTTTTAAGCACTGAAAAAAACCCCAAAGACTTACGATAAACAACCAAGAAAACTAACCCTGCATGTGTCTACTTCTGGCGTTAAGGAAGTGAGGAGGAAGATGGGCGGAGAGGAGGTTACTGTACAGCTAATGAACGCACGTCTGGCCGAGACCGATTAAAGGGACACGTGCATCTTTGTTAGGTACGCAATTGCGCAATACACAAACAGGAAATGGGAAAACATTGGCGCGTACGAAGCAGAAGGGGAAAATGGCTGAGGCTGAGTTTGTTCGGCACTTGATTATGTGGTCGTGACCAGATGCAAAAGTTTGGCAAATTTTTTGGTCAGGCACTGAATTGTTGGTGTTCGGAGGCGTTCGTGTCCAGAGGTTCCACTGTACTTAAATTAATTAAGTACAGAAATCCCAATTTGAATTGAATTTTTGTTACTGTGACTGGAACTCGTGGAAAATCTCAGTGCTTGTCCATGGAGTATAAAATGTACCTGCTTAACTGTTCGCCCATTGTTAATTGAAGTAACAAGTTTCTCTTTCTCTCTTTCTCTCCCTTTCCTCATGTGTGTGCGGACATGACCATGTGCATCATCTCGTCTGTCACTGCTTTGCTGAACGCAGGTAAGTCTTTCTGGTGTTTTTTTGGCAATGGATTGTTTTCCTTTAGGCTCTTAAATGCTGCTGAAAAAGCCGCACAGGTTGCGTTGGTTGTCCTGTTTCAGCGAAGTGCGTCCGTAGATCCGGCACATGAGAAGTGCATGCAAATGCTCCTGTGGATCTTCCGAAGGCCGTTCAGTTCTAGCACATGCGCTTGGTTTCGTGGTAAAATTTCCGATTTTGATTGGTTGCACTGATGTCGTCATCAGGAATCAGTGTCCAGTTGATGTTAGCTCAGGCTTGTCTGGTTACGTGTCTAATGGAAAAGAGACGAGCCTGTGGTAGAGTGGTGGTAGAGAGGGCACGACTAAAACCTGCACGGTGGTGAATGAAGCGCAGTGGACTCAGACCCGGGCACCTCCGAATCCGTCTGGGAAGTAGACCACACAGGGAGGAAGTGTACTGTATCTTCCAACTGAGCTGATCTGTAACTACCATCTACTGAGTCGAAATCTGAACTGGATGGGATCAGCTTTTTGGACATCCACTCACTGATCACTTATTTATTGTATTTTATTCGTCTTCTGGCGCTTAATCCTGTTCAGGATTCGCGGGTCGCGGGGGGAAGCTGGTGCCAATCCCAACTGACCTCGGGCGAGAGGTCACATTCACACCTACGGCCAATTTAGAGTCGCCTATTAGCCTAATCCCCACTGTGCATGTCTTTGGACTGTGGGAGGAAACCCACGCGAACACGGGGAGAACATGCAAACTCCGCACAGAAAGGCACCTGTGCCGAACCCGGGGCTCGAACCCAGGACCTTCTCGCTGTGAGGCGACAGTGCTAACCACTCAGCCACCTTATCGTATTGTATTGTATTGTATTGTATTTTATTGTATTTTATTATTTTATGTTTAATTATTTATTTACAAAGAAGGCCACATTTGGTTCAGCCAAGAACAGGGATCTGAGGCAACAGCCTGAGGCTCACCGAAAAAACAAACAAAAAAACAAAACAAAAGTAAAAACAGGTTAAAGAAACTGAAGATTGGGGGAAAAAAACATCTTCTGGTCTGTTGAATTCCAGGTTCTGCTGCGACATGCCGATGGGAGGATTAGAATTTGGTGTCAACAACCTGGCTTGTGACTACTAGTGGTGGGAATGGTGTAGAGAATGTTTTCTTAGCACGCATTAAGCTCCTTAATACCAGTCGAGCATTGTTTGAATGCCACAGCCGGCCTGAGTACCGCTGCCTACCACATGCATCAGTTTAAAGTCATAATTCACCCTCTTATAATGGCAACGTCCAGCAAAGTCATCTCACACTGGTTCTGTGAACATGACCGTGAGTTCAGTGTGCTTCAGTGGCCAAGAAGAAATTTATCCTTACAATTAATAATTGTTTTCCTCTTGGTAGTTTGTTTTTCTTCTGCGATGTGTCTGCCCTGTGTTCCTGCGATAGACCCTGGGTCAGCTTCAATGCTAACTTTCTGTACTTTCTATTGTTTAAAATACTGAATTTCTAAAACAACAAAGATTTCCAATTCATGCCATGTCGGGACGTCTGCTGCGTGTCATAATGTGAAATAGCTGCCAATGCCGAGCCATTCAGAGCGAGGGATTCACGCCATGGTGCCATGTAAGCCGCAAACACCGAGAGGGAGAGGAATGTTCTCGAAACTGGATATGGAATGAGAGCTGTGTGAATGACCTCAGGGCTTGGGCTAGATGTGGGAAAAACCACATTCTGCTAAAGGAAAGAGGCCTGAGTGTGCACGTTTGCCTTCTGCATGCGTAACTATTTTAGTGTTTACCATCTAGTGGCTTTCTGCGAGACAGATTTAGGTGGGAAAATAATCCGTCTTACTCTTCCATCTCGTCTGATTCATTTCTCTTTTGTTCTCAGATTCATACTGTACACGCTGTAATGGATCTGCTCGAGTTACTGATAGAAACGTGGTTAATCTCAGTGTGTGTGTGTGTTTCTTTACGTGAAACAGAAGCCATGTCAAACACACAGCAGCCCTTCAGGCTGGACTTTCCCTCTTTCGTCTCCTGTCGGTTAGTACTGCTAATGCTTTACAGCTCACGCTGCCCTGTGGCCAGTGAAACAGATCCATCCCACCTCAGTGTTTCTGTCTCTCTTTCTTCTCTTCCATTCTTCTGTTTGTTTATTCACCTCATGGGTTTCTTCTGTCCACTGAATCAATGGTTTCTGTCCACACCAGCTCTGGTAACCCTTTTTTGTGGTGAAGAATCATATTTATTAACTACAACGGACATCCAAAATGGCCTCCAGCCCCATGGCTGTCTGTGAGCTTGTAGAACCATGTGGAAATCTCCTGTCATAAATTAATGTGCCTTTAAAAGCTTTATTTTTATATATATATATATATATATATATAAAATAAGTATAAATGTGTGTGTATACAGTGGAGATCAAAATTAGAGAATAACCTAGAATTTCCTAAATGTCAAGGTTACTACGTAGTCCTATTGGGAAATGATCCAAACAGGAGTAAAAGAGCAGGATTTTAACCGTATGTCATAAGTTAGATACATTCTGAAGCACAGAATAAGAAACTTATTGAGAGATTTGAAAAAGATCATTGATCAAAATCAGAGAACAGCAATGACTGGAGCATGAAGAAGGTTACAATGGTCAAAAATTAATAGGAAGTGTACAGGCTGTTGCTTTGAATGACTTCAGGACATCTGCGGCCACAGGACATCACTAGTCTCTCACAGATCTGGGGTGATTTTGGTCCACTCTTCTTGCAGTCTCCTCCAAGGTTCAGTGACTGGAGTGGGTTTCTTAGCCCTCACTTTGTCACCAACGTGTGTGTGTGTCTGTGTGTATGTAACTTTTTGGAAAATTTTACCCTAGACTGGCCATATATGGTAACTCTACTGACTGTGATTTTTCAAAATGGAAAAAAAAAAGTTGTGATATTACAAAGTCTTGTAATATCCTCCAGTAACACTCCCGGGTTGAAATTTTAAATTTCAGTTATTGCCCTATAAAGGGTGAAATACACACCACTTCTTCTGTGACTCTCCCTGTTTTCTGTGGACTGCCGAGTCCACAGACGAACCCCACACTTGGACTTCCCGCGTGCCGTATGGCATCAGGTTGCCAAACCAGAACGCTGCTATGCTGCTTGTCCACCATTCTAAAGTCTCATGTCATGTTTTAAAGTCACCTGTGGACATTAGTTTAGCTGATAAGACTTAAGCCTGCGGTTGCTTATTCTAATGCAGCTCCAAGTGTAGTTTATCTACAAAGATGTGTAGCAGGGATTCAGCCTTTAGGATAGCCCACAGTTTCCCTAAAGTTCCCTAAAGTGCACACATGCGCACACACACACACACACACACACACACACACACACACACACACACACACACACACGGGAAATCATATTAGAAAATAATCAGTCATGTAATGGCTCTGTCCCTCAGGGCCAAACTTGTCGTAGCAGGACGCAGACATAAACACATTAGTGCTCTGTTATTGGAAAAGCACAAACACACACGCGCAGGTCGTAATTGGGGTGTGTGTGTGGGGGGGGGGGCAGGTTAAAGATAGGGGCTGTAATGTGGGTTTTTGCTGATTAAAGCTCACGGTGGGAGCAGGGTTTAGACTTCCCTCTCTCTGCAAACAAAGAGACCATTTTTCAAGAGCGCAAGAGATGAAAACAGAGAGGGAGGAAATGGAAAACTAGACCTGCTACTCAAATTTGGTGGAAAAGAGCAAACAAAGAGCAGGCAGAACAGCTACAGCGCTGGAGCAGCTCTGCTGGTGTGCGATTAAAAAAAAAAAATCTCATGTACGTAATTTGCATGTGGGTGATTATGTCCAGCTCTGATGATGTCCTGTGGTCTCTCTCTCTCTCTCTCTCTCTCTTCTCTCTTTCTCTCTTCATTGACTCACTTTATGATGCACACTTTTGAAACTCATCCACCTTCTGAAGTCGATTGTGAACTTTTATGGATCATAAATCATTGCTCTGCTGAGGTCTGACATTTTTTCTTTCCATGCCCCGAAGTACAACATGAGGGGAAAAACCCTTTTTATCCTCCCCAGGTGTCTGGCTGCTTTTCAGCTTTTCTCTTATTTATCATCGAGTGCTGATTAAACAATGTTGGAATAAAATTTTTACAGGACACGCAGCACTCATTCAACCTGCGTTCAAACAGTCATTATTCATAACGAAGTGTGACCAGGCTGGATCGTTTTGAGACCGGGGTCAAGTGGAGCCGGAGGAATCTACAGGAAGCCTTGGTGAATAAGGGTCTTGACTTCCTAAACACAGCCTTAAATGGACAGACGTTTGTAGAGCTCACACACACTTTATTTAGCTTTGTCAGCTCCTGTGTCGTTCGAGTGCGATGTTTTGTTTGACGGGCTGTAGCTGTAGCTGTTCAGGCCCGAGTGCTGAGCTTGGAGACAGATATCAGCTGGTTTCTCAGTGCTGACATGCCAGAGGACACGGGACCGGTTACGGGTCCACACATGCATCTGGGATCATGCAGATGTGCGTTGGGTAGTGCTGTGCGAGTCGCTTGTACATCGTGTAACAGACGGTTCCCGGCTGGAGCAGGCAGCGGGCCGGCCGGGTGTCAGCCGCTCTATTGTCACGGTAACAGACGGCCACCATGCGTCTGGCCGATCAGCATAACGCGGGCCAGACGCAACGGCCTAACCTCCCCCTCTTCCCTCACTTTGACTGTTGCACTTTCTTTCTGTTGTCTTCTCCCTTTCTTTCACCTCCTCCTAAATCAGGCCATAATGGCCCTGTGGAGAATGGAAGCGTGTGGGATGCTGACAGAGATGGAGAGCGTGTCTGTGCCATGGTCTCGCCTCATGCTCCGTCTGTAGCGCTTATGTAGAAAAGCCAGACCAGGCAGTGAATTCGGAAAGACTCGGACCACCACGACACACAGCAGCACCCAATACTCATGTTTGTCCCCTCTTTTATTATGCTTTATTGTACGCGAATGAGATCACCCGTTCACGTTCGTCACAGGGACCTCTGGGAGACCATGACGCAAAACTAGAGGTCATTATTATTTAAAATATCATCAGTTACTCTTTTTTTTTTTTTTTTTTTTTTTTTTTTTAAGTTGTGATAGTTATAAGAGATTGTGCTGAAAAAAAAGCTGGCCATATTGAAGAATTTGACAGTTTCACTGAAAGACATTGGAGAAGCAGTTTGTAGTCACAGGTGACGTCACTATCGAGTGGGGTACAGTAAACAAGGACATCACTGCCGCGGGCTTGATACGCCACACACATGCTGCTTAGTATGCAAAAACATGCAGCAAAACACCAGAATCAATTTGTTCATATCGAGCCTCATTACGCAGTAGCACAGTAGGCAGCATGTTTCAGATACAGGTCTACCAGAAATGTACCCCCCCCAAAAAAAAAAAAAAAAAAACCCCACACAACCCAACATCCAGCTCTTCTGCAGAAAAATGCCTTGTTGCTGAGAAAGGTCAGAGAAGAACAGCCAGACTGGCTCGAGCTGACAGAAATGATACAGTAACTCAAATAAGCACGCTTTACAACCTTAGTGAGCAGATAAAAAGCATGGCAGCATGCGGAGACTTGAGAAGAATGAGCTACAACAGCAGAATGCCGCATCAGGTTCCTCTCTCGTCAGACAAGAACCAGAATCTGAGTTTGCGGTGGATGCGGAACTGCAACTGGACAGCTGAAGGTTGGAAAAAAACACCAGGAGACATTTTTATTTTACATTTTTATGTCCACACAATTTCTGCTCCAAAAGAAACTTCACTTGAAAGGCATGGGCTTGGCCTGGCTCCACCCATTTTTGTTTTCCACACTCATTAAAGCGCACACAAAACAGATGTGGTATTTTGTCCATGTGAAAGACTCGAATTCTCAGCACAGAGGCTGTTCGTAAAAGTGCTTGGACGTTTTCTTGCTTTGTTTATTTATTTATTTTTTTTGTATTTTATCCCGCTTTATGCATAAGTTAATGAACAATATTCCCACCAAACCTGGACTGTATCTGGATTTCTGGTGAACGTATCAGCTCTAAAGGGAGTGAACATGCCAACGTGGATTTTCCTAATGAGGGCAGATGTGAGCTTAAACGTTCCCTGGCTCATCTCCTCATAAATGAATATAAATAAATAAATAAATGTTAAGACAATAAAAGCAGGCAGGAGTTCAGTCGTAGAAAAGTCCCCCTGCCAGGAAAGCAGGCAGACTTCTTTGTTCCCTACGGTTCTAAAAGTGCGGGGTGATTAATATCGCTTCATCCAGCACACGATGCACAGGCAGATCCCAAAGCTTATTATTTCAGCGTCTACTCTGAGATGAGACGCGAGCTTCGACTGGACAGGAAGTCACCCGGCGTAGGCATTTTCCCTCTCAGGGTTATGCGCAAGACTGAACACACAGTTGGATCCCGATATGTGCATGGTCACTGAACTCAGATCTGCCCTAGTTATGAGAATCAGGACATCGTGACGCTCAGGGTTCCCCGTCCCCGTGGTTCTCCCACATTGCAAACCCACAGCATCGTCACGAACTACCGAAAGAATGGATTGATATGTTCACAAAATGATAACCAAGTATAAAAACCATCAACCAGTTTACAAATACACACAAGTGGTGGAAATTCTTTACGTAATGTCTGTACCAAAGTGTCTTTGCATATTCTTGAACGTGTAACTGTATGTGGTACGTGTCAGACGGTGATGGAGACAGATTTTAAAAAAATCTAATAGCAGGCAAGCAATACTAACAATACAGCGGACCCTCGGCGAACGAATGCATTGAATGGCGAACGAACAAATCGACGACTGAATTAAATTCCTGAACAGATTTTGTCCCGAACGATGAACAAATCCTCGACTGACGCACAGATAGCTGACCCACGCTTCACGCCACAAACATCCAGTTCCGTTCAAGCACTCGTGGTGTGAACGTGTTCACAGCATTTTTCCGTTGTGTTTCTCTGCATTTTTGCTCTATAAGCTTCATTACGGGTCCCAAGAAAGTGGAA
>JAQMCW010000020.1:7985048-7998315 GCA_030068335.1 Chrysichthys cranchii
ACACTTTAAAAACATGTTTTTGAGAGCTGAAACACATTCATTGTATTTACATTCATTTCAATGGGAAAAATTGATTCAGGTCACGAACAGAGTCTAGGAACGAATTAAGTTCGTGAGCCGAGGGTCCAGTGTTCACCAATTAATATTAATAATAATCACCCTTTCTCATTAACGTTATGATTTTGACGGTAAGAGCTAATTCACAGGGAACTGAATGGCGGATGTGCACCTAATCTAATCTCTGGTGTCAGCACTTAATATCTTTCAGTACACTTTCCTCCATGTGAGGGACATGACGAGCTGCATGGATATAAAATGGATATAAATTATGAAGCGTCATTCTTTAATTAAGCAAGATATGTCATCCTTGGACAGTTGTCGTCGGAGGAATGAAACACTTTGGAATGTCACTGGGAAATGATCAGAGTGATAACAGCACAGGATCACATCATCAGCCCAGTGTTGATGATGGTTTTTTATTTATTTATTTATTTTAACAGCATGCCCTGTTATATTCCTTACTTAATATTAAAATATAGTGTGGTTGAAGACAGGATTCTTGCTTTTGTGACGTGGGTGACTTTACATCTGCATCATATTTAGAATTTTAGTCCGAATTATTAGTAGTATTGATTAATCTTTTTAACAATTTAAATAGTTGACTACAGATTTACTCAAAATGGCCGTCATTAGTTCTACCGATCCTCCGTTTTGTGTCTTTTTCTGATTGGTGATTGTTTTCTTTTCCCCATCCCTGTCAGCAAGTTTTGCTCATCATCTGTCCAGGTTATTTGATCCCAGGTCTGACTGGAAATCAGTGACTGTTATAATTTCAGGTCTGATGATCCAGCGCTCGATTTCACTCCCTCCTGCTTAGCGTCTTCCCTCTCCGAGTCCGAGCGTCTGATGATGGTGAAATGACTGGCTTAGTCATATATGTGGCGGTCTAGCAAAACATGTTTGTGTTGTCTGTCTGTGGGAAGTCTGAAATACTGGCAACCAGCCCAAAGGATGAAAAATCAGGCGTTTCACCAATACGACATGAAAATGTTTTTTTTTTTATTTTTTTTTATTTTCCACGTATAAATGTTGGATAAGGAGCCACTGAACAAGCACAGTGCCTAAACACGTCTGAGACATTGCTAGCTAAGTGAGATTTCATCACAGAGTGAATGACAGGCTTTGATAAAGCTGTTGGAGCCTCTATGTGCTGTAATGAAACGGAGACGAGCCTAATGAATTTAATTTGTCGTTTATTTTGACTCAGAGTGTTACAGTTGAGTGAAATCTTTCAATAGTTCTGATACATACAGAAGAGACACATGGTTTAGTTTAGTGGAGTCTTTAGTTTTCAGAACTCTAAGTAATAGCAAATGTCAGAATATGATCATGAGATCAGAGCTAGCTGGATGGTGTGTGTGCGAGAGAGAGAGAGAGAGAGAGAGAGAGAGATCTGGAGGAGTGTCTTTGGTAAATTGGGAGCGAGCGTGAACAGAAACAGTGAATCAGTGAGGAGTGTGTGTGTGTGTGTGTGTGAGAGAGAGAGAGAGACGAGTTGAATATGTTCCCACTGTCAGCAGAGAGCAATAGCCATGTCCTGTGTGAAAGGTAAGTCTGTAGCTGTGTCTCAAATCTTCTGGCTTGTTTACGTTTCCTGCGAGTGCTGCGTTCCTCAGAGTTAAGGATGTTAATACCTGGATGGTGTCTGAAAACTGCCAGGGAAATTAAACATGAACTGCTGTTCGCGCTCCGTGTTTCCAGATGAACTCCATGTAGCAGAAGGGCATAAGTCACCGCTGCAGTTTGAATAAAAATAAATAAAAAAATAAAATTTAAGAACTATTTTTCCACTCATACAATATCAGACTTGAAATCACACACAAAAACCCCCATTGCTGTATGTTGTGCCTTTAATCATAATCTAGAAAGATGACATGATGGTGCAGGCGGCAGCTGGCGGATCACTACGGACAAAATACAGCGATCCTCAGCAGGATGGTTTATGATTGACTATATTGCTTAAATATTCATTATTTTATGTACATATGGAATTTCTACTGCATTTTTATTTTTATATACATGTTCTAGTTAATACATTATATTGTTAGTAATGTTTTAGCATGGAAAATAGATCACTAGAAACCGCAGATTCCCGCGATAGAATATTCAATATGTTGTACCAAAAAAAACCGCGAGATATCAGGACCGCGATATAGCGGGGATCACTGTAGGCTTCAGAGTGACACAATAGACTTGTTTGGCTGCTTCACATCCTGTCTGTTGTATCCTTCTTTTCAGTAATCAGTAAACAGGACGGTTTGCTTGGCATGGCCGAGAGGGGTGTGGTTGTCCATGGGGGTTCTGATATGACTGTTTCCTTAATTAGTAAAGAATAACATCAGCGGAAATGTAAATTCACCTACTCATAACTGATAACTGATCACTAAAGTGGAGTGCCCTGTTGCTGTTCCTCCTGCCGGTCTCTCATCCAGAGACGCAGGTGAGACTCCCCCGGTATCAGAACCGTTACTGACGAAGTGCCAAAAAACCTGTGCATCACTGGGAGGTGCTGAATAATGAATCTAGTGACTACCATTCTGCGAACCGCAAACCTGTGCTCGAAACGTGGCACTGGGAATCGTGTCATCGCTCATGGTTTGGAAGGAATACTAGAGTGTGAATGCAAACAGTCATTAGGAGCCCCTAGACCAAGAATTAGTCCCGAGTACGGACCGATATAATGTGTGTGTGTGTGTGTCTGTCCGTCCGTCCGTCTGTCCGTGTGTCGTCTTTGTGTGCATGCACTGCAGAAAATGTCGTGGATTTGCGATGTAAAGTGACTTTGCAGGCTGACGCAAAAAGCTGTTGAATTGTTCTTTATTGCAATAGGACTTTGTGTTGTATTTTGGGTGCATTTGGAGTGTGTGTGTGTGTGTGTGTGTGTGTGTCAGCTGCTGACAGTTGTTGCACATGTGGTGTTGCGTTTCTGCACAGCTGCTCCTCACGTAGCAGCTCCATGTTCCTCCATGCTCCATCTATTTCTCTCTCCTCTGTAACTGCATGCGTTTATTTAGCCACTGAAGCTTTTTGACGAAATCCTTTGGCCTTTTATTTCGCTCCAGAGCTGTGAGATGTTGAGACTCTCTTAAACCCTTTTATTCCTTGTACTTTCTGTTGCTCGTCTCTTGGTGTTTGCTGAGACCTTTCACCCAGCTAATGCGCTCACAGAAAGAAGAAAAAAGTCCATTACTTAAATCCTTTTTTTTTAATCATAGGACTAACTATGACTGTTTGCTTTTACACAACACAGACGCTCTTAGTCATCCTTCAACTTCCTTCAGCTCATGCAGATGATTATCTGACCTTGAGTCATGGACAGACACTTTTTGTGACGATCCTGCCTGAAAACTTGATACTCTGAAGCAGATGTTCTGAGTTATCCGCACTGACTCATGAAAATGATGAACCTAAAATCACGCTTTGGCATGGATGGTGAAGGAAAACAGCCTTACCATGACACCTAAAGACATTTTCATAATTTTAGGACTCATGCGTGTGACCATGGTTAGGCTTGCTTACCAAGGATGCTATTAACACAAAAAATGTTGCTTTACAACACTGACATTATTCAAGATCATGAATGTCTTGATGACGATCCTGTGATGTGTTATGTCGCTCTTCTTCTGCTTCAGACTGCCTGCGGTTTTGGCTCAACTTCTGCTCCTATGGATGATCCCACTGTAAATTTGCATTTCCCAAAAACAGTTTATGAAGTAAAGTCTCATCCCTGCTCCAGCACATCATCTCACCTGAATGCTGTAGTTTTGTACCTTAGAACCGCTGCTTTAATCATACTGGCTGTCTTTTGCTCATCCCAGGACTCAGATTTAAAATGCATACTGCATGATCAGTGATGCATAAAGTGTATACTGAAGAGCTTTTCTGAGCACGAAGAATTGCCCACTTATCATCCCGCTATCCGGCATCACTCAGAAGAGAGCGGGTGCCGTTTTGACTCCGGTTCCTCTCCTGGTGCTTCATGTCATCTTAGGGAGGTTTTTTTCTTTTGTCTTTGTAGTTTGCATTGGTTTGGTCATTATGACACTGAGGTAGCTCTTAACTATATAATTATAATGATCTCCTCCGTGACATCAAGGGGAGCCAAATCTGAACGCCTCGTTGAAGCACGTTTTCTAAAATAGGCAGCCCAAAAAAAAACCAACTAGCTTATCTTCTTTCAAAGTTTGTGGGTTGCTAGGCCATCCGGATACATGAGTGTATGTGCACAAGTGTTGAAAAAGTGAATATCTCCTTCAAGTGTGGCGGGGGAAAAAAATTAAGTGAGTGGTGAGTGGCGTCAATGCCACATGTGTCTGGTGATACTGGGAAGGTGTGTGAAGGAGAGAATGCAGGTTTCGTCTCTAATTTGTGCGTGTGATTGTGTGGATGTGAGAATTACAGAAAAAAGTGCGACTTCCTCACGTGACGTGCTAAAGGAAGAAAAAGTGTCAGCGTCGGGATAAATATAGTAGCACACGCAGTCGTCTCCTGATCTCGCTCAGCTCTGCAAACCTGACACATGAAAGGGTACTGTTCATTTTCAGACTTTGAGGTTTGCGTGTTTGTCTGTAGGTGGATATGTGGATTTGTTAATCATGACCACTAATGGATGCAACAATGTATGAATATATGATCCTAGCCACCTGTGCTTTTAATCAGCCTCGAGTGGCCTGTACGGTCTACGTCGGAGTCCCCGGCTCATCGTGTAATTCAGTCTGTAGTTTCCAGGTGAATTTCTCTGTTGAGGAAAAGGGAGAGGTTTGGGCACTTACTGTTTTGGTGAGCAAAATTTTTTGCAACCTTTATGGTATCCACATGGGATTAATTAGGAGTAGAGCACTAGGAAGGGTCAGACTGGTCCAGAGGATCAGGAACAGGAACAGGTATCTCATCCGCAACAGAAGGAACGTGTACACAGAGAGACACACCCATGCAGAGAGTTGTGTGAGCAACACACAACAGTCAGTCTTTCTTAGGCATCATGGCTCTGTACCAAAACTGTTGGTTTTCGTTTTCGCTGCCTTTCCCTACTGTGTAGTAAATGAGGTCATTCTGTGGTCAGTAAATGAGCTGCATACTGCGCGTCTTGGCGGATTGTCAGACTCAGTTCAAGCCTTTCCTAGGGTCCCAGAGAACATCTGTAGGATAGACTTCAGGGCGTCTTAAAGAAATAGCGGCACATCAGGGTGATTACTATTTAATTGTTTGCATTGTGTGTTTTTTGTGTGTGCGCAAAAAAAACCCCACATCCAGCTCTTGTGGGGGAAAAATCGGATGTTAATAATTTCATTTATGTTACTAATTGTTTTTTGTGTTTTTGTTTTTTTCCAAGCTTTATTTTTTGGCTTTCCTGTCTTTTTCAGCATTACTAAAAAGCTTGACGAAAGTACTAGAACAAGATGCACAGGTCATTGATTGAATATTGACCAGTTTCCTATCGGACTTATTTTTAACTAATGTCCACGTTTGACCCAGTGCAGAAATAAAGCAACTACATTTAATTATGTCACACTGCTGTTTAATGCCACCTTAGTTTTCCATCAGACATAGAGGCCAGTATGTCAAAATTAAGCCAAAAAAAACCTTTCTCTCACACGACCCATGAATTTATACAAAGACCACAAAAGGCCAGCCTTAAAATAATGCATTAACTTTAGTGTTTCCAACAGAAAATATGCAGTAAGAAAGGCAGGCACAGAACACTTGACATAAATAATGTACAGTTGCGCCTTCCCCAATTTATTTATTTATATATCCTGTTAAACTTGATATACATTAAATAGTCGTGTGTGTGTGTGTGTGTGTGTGTATATGCGCATAGCTGCATTTGACATAAATTCAAAGTAGGAAATCTGAGACTGTACTTCAGCCATAGAGTGAGAGGAAAAAACTGAAGACTTCCGCAAAAGTATGTTTTGTTAATAACAGGCTGGCCAGATAATATTAGTTATAACGTTTATGATGTTTTCACTTTTTCAGAGCAACAAACTATGCTTAAAGTTATAGATTTATTTGACTATTGTGTGTCTATGTTGGTTGAGCTAAAGTAAATGCTACTTGAACTCGTTTTAAGTAGTGAAGTAAATGCCGTGTAGTGTCGGTGGTGTGAGTGGGCATGTTGACGCACTCAACTCCAAACTGGCGAATTACAAACTTTAAGTCAAACGTAGTAATATACAGTAGGACGTTGGTTCCCGAACTTGATCCGTTCCGAAATTCCAAATTGTTCGCGAACCAAAACAATTTTTCCCATTGAAATGAATGTAAATACAATTAATCCATTCCAGCCTCAGAAATATGATATTTTTACATTCTTAAGTGTTTTTTTTTGTGATGATGAATATAGAATGAAATTAAAATATCCTTAATTAGAGGCAAATAACGCTAAATTACATAAAACAGTACTGTAATTTACCTTTGTTGTTTATAGTTGCTGGCACAGGTGGATGGTGAAGGAGGAGCGGAGGAGGAGTAAGCTACGGCTTTGAAGGGGAATCGCCTTCCGTTTAAACACTGCACTCATCTTATCTTATCTTATCTTATCTGATCTTTTCCTCTTCTCTGCACCTCTTTAGGTGGTTCCATTTCTGATTTGCGCACAAGAAAGTTTTCTAAAGAAATTCGTCTTTTTCTTTGCTGCAGAATTTTCCTGAAGTGGGACATCGCATTGTCATTCAAAATGTTAATTGCGATGTCGGAAACACGACCGCCATTCTCATGTTTAGCAACAATTGCCTTCTTTACTTCAACAGTAATACGCTTAGGCTTCTTACTGCTGCTATCACAAACACTTTTCTCCTTCTTAGGTGGCATAATGAGGGCTAAAATAGCATAAAAAAGTGCAAAAAAGAACAAAAAGTAATGTTTTTGAACACGGCACTCTGAGGAACAAAGTTTACGCCAAGGGCACAACTGAGCATGTGCTTCCATGGGATTGTGGGTCGTGTAGTTCGTACCCCAAAGCTTCGTTCGTGAACCAAGCTAAAATCTGTTCGCAAAACTAGTTCGTCAACCAATTTGTCCGTGAAATGGGGTGTGGGGGAACCAAGGTCCTACTGTATTTCTTATGTACATATCCAGGAGATGCATGGCTGAGAGCTGCAGTGTGATGTGGCAGACCAGCAGAGGGAGCTGTTGCAGTGTTACGATTTCCCTGCTGCTTCTTCAGGTCATATCGCAGGTTATCTTAGCGTAGAAGTACATCTTAGGCTCGGAAGTTATAGAGCTACATCTCTTGCCGTGGATGCGAATGTATCCTAGGGCCATGCAGACGTGCTTCTCAACAGGGCAGCAGCACGCAGCACTGTAATCAGATTGAATTTAGATTAGTCCACGTGATTAACGTGCTCATATTCAGTGAAGCATCTAGAGCACACTGGCTTTTAAAGCGAGCTCTTATTGTAGTACAACTGTTGCATTAGACTTTCTACACTCGGCCAGGGGGGGATCAGTTTTGAATATGAGATTAAGCATGTGATATTCTCACGTCAGTCTCCAAGTCGCAAGTTTGTGTTTTGTGAGCCTCTCAACATATGCTAGATTGGGGGAGAGACCCTTGCCCTGGGTTTGAACTTAATTACCTGCATATCCACAGCCACCTATGCGACTGTGTGTGTGTGTGTGTGTGTGTGTGTGTGTGTGTGTGTGTGTGTGTGTATGCATGAAGAGGGGCAAGGGCAGTTAATCTGGGTTAAGAGATTAGCCCTGGACAGGACCAGAAAGAGGCTGGCCATGCTGACCAGCATGCACTGGGACAGAGAGGCTGATGGTCAGCGGAGATCAATCCCCAGCATAAGGAACTCATGGACAGAGAAGCGTAGGCGAGCGTGTGTCCATGGTTTCCTCTTGGAAGTGGAATCCTGAGCAGTAATTTTTGTCTAGCCTTCCGCTCAGCTCGTCCACTATTTTCAGAATGCCGTGCTTGAGAATTTGCATGCGGTTTGGAGTAGCTACTGCTTGTTTTGGAGCTGCTAGTTTGCGTGTAACTTGACACGCCGTGCTCCGACCTCTTTGTTTAGCAAAATCAATTCTGTTCAAGTGAAGAGAGAGGGGAGGAGGACTCTTCTTTTGGAGGCTGCAGTAAGCAGGATCTTGAAGAAGGGTCCCTGGTGGGCTGTTTAGCCAGCTCCTGTGGCCTTCCCCCTGGAGTGAGTAGGGGGTAGTTGGGGACAACGGTGAGAGGGTGGGAAAGAAGGAGGAGGGGTTAAGTATTAGGACCACCCCCAGGCCTTAGGAACCTGTAGCACTCTAGGAACTGTGCAGTGCCTGGATGATCTTACAAGGCCTGCTATGAGGAGAGTCACACCAAGCCACCCAGTGCCAGCCAGAAGATGGGCAACGTTCAGCCGGCGGGCAGCACTTGTAGCCCCCGAGCTGAGGGTGGCTTCCACCGCCGAGTGCTGACCTCAAGAGTCCATCAGAGACACGAGTCACTGTGGACCAATAAACCGATTCTGAGAGTGGAGGGCAGAGGAGAGCAGGAGGGTCCGCTCAGACGCACCCAGTCCTGCCGAGAGAGGAGATCCAGATCCTGCTTCTACTGTGAGTGCCTCAGATACTGTGAGAGTTTTATGGGATTTTAAGTAGAGTAGACATGGTGTTAGTGATTCCTCTGTTCAGTGTGTTTCTTTTTGGTACTTAGGAGTAGAAAATTATCTTTAAAAAATCACTAGTTAAGATATCTTCGTGTTGTCTTTGAGCGTACTCGTCCATTATTTTACGCCAGGCTTGTAGAGCGTCTCTAGTAACCCATGCTAGTTAGCGATGTGTTCAAACCATTGTTCCCAAATGGAACAGCTGCACAGGACAACTTGCTTCATTTTGAAATCCAGTTTTCGCACCTGACCCGACGTCACTCACGCTGTCTGTACGCTATCTGCGTCGTGAAGATTTAGATGCGCAGTGCAGAGCGACAGCTAGGTTTTGCATTCGCTCACGGACATGGCATATAAACATCTCTCCAAAGCCTACAAATAGTAGATTGTATTACATTACTTGTCATTCGGAAACTGCTGTTGAGACGTAATCCTCTATAATAAAAACTGAACCTCATTATTATTGACGTACTGATCACACGCGAGGGCGAATTCTAAAAGTGAAGACATTTGAAACTGAAATGAATCTGAAATGTGAGGATACTGAGAGTGTGCATTTTCAGCTACATTGCACTGAACTAAAACTCTAAAGATGACATTTCTGCCATCTCTCATTGTAAATAGGTCAACACCGGAGTTCACAATTTTTTAAAATATTAGTTTCATTTTTATTTTCTGCACAGATTGTGCTAATCTGACTTGCTGACCTGTAACCTTTCAAATGGTGCCAGAGCCCCTTCAGTTTAACCCCCTCCAAGGCCTCGTCCCATCCTATTCTCTATAAGGAGAGATTCATTCACTCCCTCTCCACTCAGAGGCGGTTTATTGATCTTTGATAGCGGCACGCACCAGGTCTGGACACTGTCCGTTCATGATTTACTGAGCTCCATTTCTCACTTAATGTGAAGTGCAAAAGGTGAAATGTTGACGGTGAGCTACTGTAGAGAGGTTTGAGATGTCATCACTGTGTTTGCTGGTATGAAGCATATCAAGTGATGTGTAAACAGAACCTTCAGGGTTTTCCTCTCGCTACTGATAAATGTGCTTTTGAAAGTTGTGCTTTTCTGGAAATGTGTCTGTTCTGGGACCCCGTGACAGATGTGTGTAGATGAAGGTGACTTTAGGCTGGTAGAAACTTGAAGCATGACTTTCGTGCGCATCTAGCACCGGCAATGTAAGTGGCTTTCTACACACGCTAGCCTGCACATCTTATGTACATCTGGAGGATTAAACGCAGCATCCACTGGATGGCACATCCGAACCATAACATCCCTGTGTGCCTGTTTCCAAGTTAAACTGTAATATTTAGCGATTTCGTGCCCAGTGAGGCTGTAGATACTGACAAACTCGGCCTTTCTTTAAAAAGCTGGCTGCCGTCATCATGGCTGTCGTCATGTGGAAGAGAGTCTCAAATTAAAATATCTGATATTGCATTCAAAAGTACTTAGGACTGGTCTGCACAAAGCCTATGGCGTTGTCGTTTTTTTATCCTTATTTATTTATTTATTTATTTATTTATTTATTTATTTATTTATTTATTAATTAACTAACTAACTAACTAACATGGACTGTAATAAGAAAAGGTTAGTTTTAGTCCTCAGTAATTGTCTAAAATATTGTGCATGTATGATATTTGAGACATAATGCAAGTTCGAACCAGTAACGTATAATTTAGCCTTATCTGGGTGCGCAGTGAGTGATCAGGACTTGGTTACCACGAGAGCATCATCTGTGTGACGGGTAAGAAGTTGATCGTTTTGTGCATGTCCTGAAGTGATTTATTCCTCTTATGCAACAAGCAATTTGCCAATGCAAGCGATAACAAATGCGGATTTATTAATGAATGCCACGTTATACATTTTATCCATTAATAATGCTTTGGAACCTTGGAGTTCTGCTATTTCTCATGAAATGAATTAAAAAATGTATGTTTTCAAGAAAGGCAGTGTGTTCCAACCTGAAGAATTTCTCATGTCGGGAAACCGTTATGGCTTAACCTCTGTTCCAGAGTGCTGACAGAATCGATGCAGTCAGTGTGGTAATTCTGTTTTATTTGGGTTGGATGTGCAGAGGGCAGAAGAGCTCTGTGTGTCTGAGTCTCACACTAGTCTGAGCTAATACACAGTGACCATGCAAGATGCTGCTCAGCTCCTCACTGCAGTTCGTTCCGAATAAACCAGCTTTCCATTTCCATTGGCCTGATTACTGACAGTCAGCTCACGCTTATGGACACTCGTCCCATTTCCACATCGCTCTCAGCATTCTTCTTGGGCTATTTGTGTGTGTACGTGTGTGAGTTTGACACTTTTAGACACGGAGCAGATTTTTATAGATTTTCTCTAAGCCCTTGTCCGGCATTCTGACCAGTGGTGGTTGGTTTGTCTTCTTGCAGTATTTCTCAGGGGACGGACCGGACACCGCACCACAGAAATACAGCTGTTCTTTGTAATCCGGGAATGGGGGAGCAAAAAAAAAAAAAAAGCTTTAAAAGTGCAAGTCTAAAAGGCTTGATAATCTTTCGAGTCCAATGACTGCACATTATTAGAAACTGATGGTAAAACTCAGTATTGTGTCAAGATTCTGTCAGAAAAACGTTCCATTTTTTTTTTTTTTTTTTTTTTTGGTTGACTTTAGATGTAAAAATGGAATTATCCTTAAAACACTGGCTTTCATTTGTACAAATTTATATGACCTTTTTTAAAACTGGATTGAGTAAAGTAGCAGTGACGTGGTATAACAATAGGGTTATAAAAGAATAGGCTTGAGCAGGGAATAGGGAGATTGGGCTTTTCTAAGGGATCATGAGCAGTGGAGATATACAGTGACTAAGACTCCAAAGTAAGGCTCTTCGTTAGCGTCATTAGCTTACTGATCCTGACCCAGATGAGTCGCTCAGAGAGGGGGACGGACAGCACCCCATCACTTCTCCTTTGTCTTGTTTAGGGTTTATCCATTTATGCTTAATGATGGCTGTCTTTGCTATTCAAGGGATAGTGAGGTGAATGGGTAGAGGTGAAACCACAGCATTGATCTCTACATGTTGCCCCATGTGGCACAGGGAGGCTCCTGGGCAGGGCATGGAGGAGGGTAGGTGCACTTCAGCAATGGTTCGCCATTCCTATTGTTGGTGCCAGGTTTAAACTGTGTGAGGAGTGGTGGGGGAGTTGCGACCCCTTGCCGGGAAGGGCTGAAAAGAAATTCCTGGTCTTTTGCTTTGCCTGACTAACTCTTGCAGTTTTGGTTAAGCACCATGACAAAAGTATATTGTTCCATGGTGCCTCCTGCAGCCTCTCACCCTGCTCCATATCCCCTACTGGAAACGGGGTCGAGACGAAAGACAAAGCAAGCTTGAACTTTTTTTTTTCCTCATCTAACCAAGGACAGGTGGATTTCCACAATCTTGACAACTTCAGCCTCAGTGTCTTCCACTTGGTTTTTCTTCCCTCAGTTTTTCAGCAGCGTGCCCCTGTATCCCTGTGAGGGGACGTATAAATGGGTTCCCTGGTAGGCGTCTGTCAACTGGTAGACATGTTCTAGTAGTATTCCTGTTGAGGTTGAGCAAAACTGCATAGGCGATACTTGTTGCAAAATGGTTACATGTCTAGATTTCATGCACAAAAGTCACCACCAAAAGAACAGGGCGTGTATTAGAAATCATGAAATAAATAGTAAACAATGAATTAATTAAGTACATAATTGCTTTGAAAATGGTTTTTATAGGGGTTGTCAAACAGCAGACCTAGCAAAGTATTTCAGTGGTTTGAACCAAATATTGCTGTGGTTTCTCCAGTCACATGCATTTATGTATAATTATTAAATGTTAGTTGCGTACCCTTGGCATGATACCCTTTTGCAAACTGATCCTGGCACCTCCTTTTTTTTTCCTTTGCTTTTTTTTCCCCTTTTTTTTTTTCGTTTTTTTTTTTTTTTTTTAAAACAGTCATGAGCCATCCACTGCTGAACAATGAAGTGAGCGTGAGTCACAGAGTGGTTAACGTTCCTTGATGGCGTTTCATTCAATGCCCCATTATAGTCCACACCCCGCCCCAATCTCCAAATCAAATGATGCAAGAGAATGAGTACGCATGCACTCCACATGTTGAGAAGTTGAAAACATCATTGGAGGAGCCTGTTTTTCAGTACTTGCAACTTTGTGGAGAGTCGGCTGGCATCCAACTCCAAAATCACTTTCTGCAGAAATTCAAACGTGTGCTTCAGCTCTTTCGGGTAGCTCAAATTCAAGCAGTAAATGACGCCGAGCAGCAGCGCACATGCATTTGCAGTGTTCCTCAGATCACGCAGAACTTCCACACCTTCTATAACTATTCCAACATCTGCAGGATTCTCGTCGGGCTCTGCTCCCTCATGTTTTATCACATAGATCCCCATGATGGTGGACTCAATCCTACGGGTTGCTTCAGAGTCGACATCCTGACAATGACATGAAACATACAATTGGTTCTCACACACTGCTAAACATACCTTTACAATTACAGAGATTACGTGTTAGTCAGTATACAGGTGCTGGGATAACAATAATAATAATAATAATAATAATAATAATAAATAAAAATGACAACAAAAGTAACAAAATCACCAGGGGATCAAAGTCA
>JAQMCW010000020.1:7998415-8020159 GCA_030068335.1 Chrysichthys cranchii
TGTGTGTGTGTGTGTGTGTGTGTGTGTGTGTGTGTGTGTGTGTGTGTGTGTGTGTGTGTGTGTGTGTGTTTTACAGACTGTGATAAGCTGAGGAAGGATGGTTTCCGCAGTTCCCAGTACTACTCGCAGGGCCCCACCTTCTCAGGCTCGGCTCACTCCCGCAGCAGCCAACAGGAGGATGAAGATGAGGATGAGGTTGATGATAAGGTGAGACACTGGCTTGTGGAAACACCATCCGAAGACTGAATAGTCACAGTGTCATGTTTGGAAGTGTTCAGGAAAGGCAGGAGTGGCAGGCGTGAGAGCACACAAACCTGTCGAAGTGTTTCTTGCCGCCTGATTCATCTTCTGAACAGTGTGTTTGAAGCGTGTGAAACAACAGTGAAGTAAATACGTCTCAAAAAAAGAACAAGGTTTTTACAAGATCCTTATTGTAACATGCAAACTATCATCTTCAGGTAAGCACATGGCAACTTCAGTGGCCATATTCCTATAATGTGAGAATATATGCATTGCATGGGTCTGAGACTAAGATGCAGTGAGGCTTGCAGACTTCTTGTAATCAAGTGCCTCAAAGTTCATTCTGGTCTCAGTGTGATTCAGTGCCAGAGGTGGGTGCACATAGCCAGGGATACAGAGTGGAATATCGGCGGTTCGTTCTCCAGTGGCCTCATCTGGGTTTCATTCTCCCTCTGCACTTTCCTCTGTTTTCTTTCTCTCTGTTTGTGGTTTATTAGTGTTGTCAGCCATGTGTTGCTGCTACGTGAGCGCTGGGCCTCTGGAGAAACACCACACCTGTTACTCTCAGCTTCGAGCAGAGAGGGTGCATTAGTCTTATTTACTGGGATCGTAATGAGATAACGTGGCTGT
This sequence comes from Chrysichthys cranchii, assembly GCA_030068335.1. Lineage (NCBI taxonomy): Eukaryota > Metazoa > Chordata > Actinopteri > Siluriformes > Claroteidae > Chrysichthys > Chrysichthys cranchii. The sequence continues at coordinate 7,999,286 of JAQMCW010000020.1, forward strand.
GGATGCAAAATTAATGGGGTGGTTTGAAGATGGGTAGCCGGCAAGATCGGTCATGTGTATCGTAATCACATCTATTACAAAAAACAATTCGATTATTAGTCTGTTTTGCGTTCACTGTTTTTCATCAACTGTTTCATACAGAATACACTTGAATGCAAATCATCCAGATTGGTTGTGTTGGGCTTCCACTTGCCGTCTAGTCTTTGTGCCGCTTTCTCTTTTCCACCCTGAGATGGTGCACAAGTGATGTAGCTACTCAAGCACTTATTCATACTCATGCCTAATCATATAATTGCTCTCAGCCTCATTGTGGTCATATGCCTGTTTTTCTGTTTGTCTTTTCTCTCAGTCTCTGTGTGTCGCTTACGATCTCGGTTTTTCTGTTTCTGTTTTTTTTCTCTCTGCTGTCACTTTTTCCCTTCCCTGTGTTCTGAGTGGATGGAAAGATGTGTTTTGGATCTCATGAGTGTCTTTGCTTTAAAAAAAAAAAGAAAAGAAAAGAAAAAAAAAGAAGACAAAAGCCAGAGTGAACTGTGTTTGATTTCACTCTGTGTTGCACATTAACAGTACTTTTGCCAGCGTTTTGCACAGCGTTCCAGTGTAATTGCTTTGTTGTGGAGGTTTCGAGATGCCACCGTGAGAGCAGGAATCGAGCTGCTAGTTGTGCTCAGATTCAGGATTCACAATGCTGGAACAGTTTTCCTGCCTGAGTGAATCTCACACTTTTCCCTTGTTTCCTTTTGTGTGCACGCGCATACGTCTGTCTTCACAAACCTGTCTGTGTTCGTGTGTTCAATTGGCCGTGAAACTGCTCTGTGTACTCATAGACCTTGAAAAGGTCAGGAACACCATAAAGCGCCTCTGGCTGAAGCTGCGTGGTTGGCACCGATTAAAGGGAGAGAATGTTGGTCAGGAACCATTATGCCCTCAGTTTCTATTATCAATCCATTAGATGTTCAGGTGTGCCTCTAGAAACTTTCACCTGCCTCTTACCTCTTCCTTTGACTTTTCTTCCAGTCGAGTGTCTCCTCTGCAGAAGAGGACAAGAGCTCCAGTGCAATGAGGTCACACACTGCAGTAAAGACTGAGGTGGATGGGCAGGAGTCCTGCTTCACACCCTTACCCACTCCTGAGGAAAAGATGAGGCAACAAGCTCAGGCCATTCTGACCGACATTGTCCCCATCAATGTCACAGGCAAGAACTACACCCTAATATCTGTCAAACAGAGGTGTCCGTATTTACCGTTGCAGCCTTGGCTGTAATCAAGTTGTTCAGCATTATACAGCGAGGTGTGGTAAAGGACCAGACCACAGTGAGTTTGGGATCTTTGCTTTCTAGAATAAATATCTCTTGCTGTCAAATTAATATTCCACAGTTATCACAATTCTGAGTGTGTCGGCACAACAGGTGGGTCTCTTTGTGTCTGCATGCACTAACATATTAACACCTAAATACTTTTTTCAATATCTGGGGTCTTTATAGAAATTTCTGTCACTGTCTTACCACACTGACCTTTTGCATACAGGTTATCTGATTAACTGAGCTCTCGATCGCTTTCAGATCTCTAGAACAGGTCAAGCAGTAATCAAGCCATGTACACATCACATTCATGTACACATACACACGCAAATTTGGTAGATGTCTTAAAGCTAAGAAAATGCTGCGGAATTGTCTGGATCAGTCTGTGAGCAGTTCAGCAAGACAGCAATGAGGAGTTGAATAAATTGCTGCCTATGAATTTCTTCAGTGATTAATTCAAAAGGTCACTTAACTGACATGAAACCTTTTGAACGACATCAGAGGCTACATCGGTGGAAACTGGTGCATGATGCAAGTCTTCTAAATAAAAGTAGCACTTAAAGTGCTCGAAGACGACAAATGGACAGTGTGATCTTCTTGCACAGACACATAACTTTGCTGAAACACACGACGAACACATAATTACAGCGGTACCTCTGGTCATGATCATAACTCGTCCCGAAACTCTGGTCGCGACCCGATTTGGTCGTGACCCAAACCTAATTTCCCCATTGGATTGTATGAAGATACAATTGGTCCTTTCCAGACCCTACGATCTCTATGTAAATGTTGTTTTGTTTTGGGGTTGTTTTTTTTTTTTTTTAAGATTTTTCAGCACAAAGTAGTTAATTATACCATAGAATGCAGAGTGTAATAGTAAACTAAATGTAAAAACCTTGAATAACACTGATAAAACCTTGAACTACAGAGAACACTAACATTGCACAAGTCTATATTAGACGTCTACGAACCATATTTTAAATGAGTTTTAAGCAGAGAAAAAAAATCTTAAGTTTGAAAAATCCTTAATTCTACAAAAACGTACTGTAAACAACCGAGAAAAGTAACCTTACACGAGTCGACTTCTGGCGTTAAGGGAGTGAGGAGGAAGATGGGCGGGGAGGAGGTTACTGTACAGCCAATGAACACGTCTGACTGAGACTGATTTACAAGGACACGTGCATCTTTGTTAGGTACGCAATACGCAAACAGAAAATGGGAAAACATTGGCGCGTACGAAGCAGAAGGTGAAAATGGCTGAGACTGTGTTTGTTTGGCACCCGATGACCAGATGCAAAATTTTGGCGAATGTTTTGGTCGGGAACCGATTTGTTCGTGTTCGGAAGTGTTCGTGACCAGAGAGTCTACCGTATTTGCATAGTTACCCAAATCAAAGAAATCGGTAGCAAAAACAAGTATGCAGACCCCTTGCACTCTTATTCAATTGGTGACGTCTTGCGGAGAGCCAGGACGTCAAAGCCGGGAATCCCGCGGTGGAAATAATTTTTAGGAAAGGATTTTTTTTTTTTTTTTTAGTCAGAAATGGGGATTTTTGAGGTCCACTTATGTACACACACTTGCAATTAAGGTAATCATGGCTTGTAAAGTAGATTTTATTCCTATGTTTTGCATCCTTAGCAAGTCACATATCTATCAGTGGTAGAAGAGGTACAGTTTCAGGAGCCCTCGTAAGAAAATGCCTTACACTGGTCTAAAGCTTTGTGTCACTGTGCATATAATTTAGTGCCATTTAATTAAGGAAGATGGAAAATGATCAACAGTTCATACCACAAGTAAATTCTTTTTTTTTTTTTTAAATAAAAATAAAAAAAAAACAGCTGAAATGAACTTTGATTGTACATATTTGTCCACAAATGGCATTCCATTCCAATAAATGTTTCATTTCTTGAAGCCTTGCGTTGTAGTTCCCTCGTCACAGTTTACCGTTGTACAATCAGCTTTACTTGATAGTGGATGTTTAATTTCCCTGGTAATTTTTTTTTTTTTTTTTTTTTTTTAAAGTCGTCTTGTGCACTATGTGATCATGTATGCATGCAGATATAGATATAGATATTTTTATATACTCTGCATGAAAACCGCATGCTCGTCACTAACTGCCTGTCTGCTCTCCACACCTGCCCTCCTCACTTGGTCTCCAGGGGAGACGTTTGACCGTCAGGCCAGCGTCCGTCGCTCCCTAATAAACACAGACACTCTGGCCCGTCGACCCAAGAAGGTCAATCGGAGAAAGACTATATCAGGTTTGCCTGACAGCGTTCAGCAAGAACTAGGTATGGTATGGCTCTGCCAGCTTTCACCGTTGCTGCTTCTGCCTTGGCTGCCACCATCTAGACCTCATGTCGTAATGTAGTGTAGTACCGAGTGTCAAACGCTTGCTCGTCCTTCATAATCTTCACCAGTGCAATCTGTTTGGTTCTTTACTTTTTGTTCTGTTTCAGAACAATCAAATCAGAGCCTGATTTGAGCATCCACCCTCTTTTCCCAGTCCAGCTCCATGTAGTCCTTTTTACATGACATTCCCATCACATGCAAGCAGCTTCTAGTGCTTTGCTTTATGCCTTTTATCTTTTTGCAGTCTGCATTCTTCATTAGAACATTAGTGTTGGCCCAACTTTATTTGAACTGAGCAATACAACTCTTAACTCCTGGATCCCTCGTTTCCCTGTTGCATAATCTTAGCATTTAGCATCTACTTTCATATCTAATCAGTTTTCAGTCTGTCCCCTGGGTCATGGTACTTGGTTCCACCAAATCGTGTATTCTGGATGTGTATTCAAATGCTAATGCTTGGTAGTAGTGAAAATGACAACACATTGTGTAATTTAGCCCACTGCAGCCTCAGTTTGATCCCGTTTCTAGATTTATTTGGCAGGCCGCCTCATTTCTGTGGTGGTTTAACAGATGGGACGGGGTGGTTGGCCTGGACCCTGTGTGTGTGGGACATAGGGCAAAAGGAAAGGCTTCTGGGCAGTTATTTAGCATTTTAACAACATGAATGAATGAAGAGATATTTATAAATTTATAATAATGAATCTTAATTCTTTTAACACAATTTTCCCCCTGTACATGTTGGTTTCTGCATTGAAAACACGAAGCCTCTTTTTCTAATTCTTTGTTTTCGTATACTCAGCTGTGGGTATCAGTTTTAACCATCCTAACCTTTGGGCAGAAGGGTATGGGTATAGCAAAGTCCTGATCCTGGTTCTTAATCTATACTGAATCTGGTTCAATTGGCATTTCAGTATTCATGCTGTGCCATTTGTCTGCACATAAAAGCTGTAAAGTTGATGTAACCATGAAGTACCTGGTGGAGTTACTGTCCATGACGATGCTTTATATGTATATTTTTATTGTGTGTGGGTGTGAGAGATGGGGAGAACATCTGTGCTGCTGTCTGAGTTGTCCATCCCACATCTTAAGTGGTTGTTTATATTCATTTATATTTATATTTATCTTGGTTCTGATTTGAGACAGATGCCTCTTCACTCATGCACTCCCAGGACTAGGCAATGTTACGGTAGTCTGCCTCCAGGCTATCAGTTCTAATCAAAGTTTCCAGATATTATTAACATGTCAGATGTGTATTCATCTAATCAAATTAATTAGTGCTCTTAATAGACAAGTTTCAGTCTGATTGACAGCACATGTCAGGAAGGGGCAGATTGGAGAAAGGGGGGAAGGGTGCATCTGTAGCAATGCTCCTGAACATCTCTCATTACTGTTTTTACTCATTACTCTCATTACTCCACTGCAGCTAAAGGGCGAGGAGGGGAGCTCCGACCACAGTCCATGTTTATTCCTGGACAATTTTCCACACTGGAACGTTCTGGCAGTGTGAGTTCTACGCTGAGGCGCTCCGAGACTAAAGACTCTGGCTGCCAGACTGAGGAGGTAAAAATTGTCCCACCGTCTATGAGGAGAATCCGAGCTCAGAGGGGCCAAGGGATTGCTGCTCAGATGTCTGGCATGTCAACGTCTGCCACCAATATATCCACAGTTCCAAACGACCATTCCCCTGGATCTCCTGTGCATGTCATGGCTCCTCGATTTAATGGCGATCCCCAGCGCTTTCACAGCTTGCCAAGGGGTGCTCGGGTTTCTTTGAATGCAGAGTTCCTGAACAGCAGTACTTCATATAAACCACAGGATGGGGCTGTACCTGCATCTCGGCAGATTGGAAAGCTCCAAGTTGACGAGACTGCAGTTCACACGAGGAATGCCCCTAGGACTAGCACTTCAGCCCGTCCAAAATCCCAGGAGGTGAGGGGATCATATGGGGACTGGGGGACTGCCTGTATGGTGTCTCCTCTTGCAGCATATTCAACGTCACTCATTCCCAATGCAGCATTGTCATGTTCGGCTGAGGTAATTGCCCTTCACTCTACAGCTAGCCCAGGGCAGCAACTGCACACAAGGCCTCTAAGGTTATCCTCAAGTATCAATGGAGAAAGCTCCACCAGTGTGGCCACCAGTGCTGAGACAGGAGAGACAGACATGCAGGAAGCTGGTCAGTCAGATATCAGCATAACTAGCCACAGTACAATTGCCGCAGGAACAGCATCATCAGATGAGCAGTGGATTTATGACACCCCTGAGAATGTGTTGTCCAGAAGACCACTCACCTCCAGCTGCTCCACTCCTATCAATCATCTCTACAACAGCTTGGAGCACTCCTCTAAAGGCACAGACTCCAGTTCACTCTACTCCATGGACAATGATGGTTACTACACTTCCATGCATTTGGACTCGGGTCTGAGGCCAAAAAGGCATAGCATTGCAGTCAGGGCAGCACGGCATAGTATGTATGAGTACATAGGCCAGCCAGGAGACCATAGTAGCATTTACAGAGATCAGTCACTGTCCCGATCGATTTCCCTCCGTAAGTCTAAGAAGCCACCCCTCCCACCAGCCCGTACGGACTCCCTACAGCGTAAGCCTAAGAAGAACAGTTGTATTAATGCTAGCAATGGGTCAATACTTAACGAGTCACTGATAGCTACACTTCAGCAGTCACTGCAGAATGGGTTGAAAGGGAAAGGGTCTTTGACCTCACCATCTCAAAGCCCTTGCAGTGACTACGAAGACCCCTGGATGTTGCGGCCCAGGAGCCAGAGTAGCTTAAGTGCAGGCAGTAGCGGAGTGTCAGCTGCAGGGGTGGCTAACGTTTATTCCATCTGTCATGTCACACCATCACACAGCGACACCAGCAGCCTGCGTTCTGACTATGCTGAATCTTGGGGCTATTACATGGATTACCCTCATCCCCATAGTGATCAGGCACAGTCACCAGCACATACCAACTCGGTGTCTAATGGGGGACAGCCAGGTATCCTGACAAATGGACAACATATCCACAGTGATACTCAGAGAGCCGTTCCTCCTGCTCAGGAGAATGTGCTAGCAAAGCCTCAGGTAAACATCTCCTCACCAGACAGGGTACATCGGTTAACCTCCCCTTCAAGTGGATATTCAAGCCAGTCCAACACCCCAACAGCTGGTACTCCTGTTCCTTCTTTCATGAGGTCCATGTCACCTTCTGGCTGTAAGCCCAAGCCACGTGTACCTGAAAGGAAATCATCTTTGCTCTCCTCTGTGTCCATCTCTTCTTCTTCAACATCTTTATCCTCCAACACTTCAGATTCGGTTAGGAGCAACATCCCCCCTCTGCCTCCACCACTGCCTCATTCATCTGTGTCTCACACATCATTCAGCCCTGAAACTATCCCTCCACCTCTTCCTCCCAGCAGTCCTGTGTGCACCCCAAGTCAAACCTTTCCACCTCCACCTGCTCCTCCGTTACCCAGCACACCAGAGCATGAGGCTTCTGTGAGCCACCTCTCCATAAATTCCTCTCCAGAGTTTCCCCCTCCTCCTCCCCCAGAGGTGTTGAATGACCACATGCTATATAATGGATCTTTTAGCCCCACTCTTCATCCACCTCTGCCTCCACCACCTCCACTGTTTCCTCCCACTGTAAATGCTCATCCTCCCCCACAACCCAAATCCTTGCCCACCTTGACTCCAGTTATACCTTCCACTGCAAGCCTGAAGGGAATTAAAGATAGGCTCAAACCAGTGAACTCGGCAAGAAGGTCAATTTCCATTCACTCTGAAGAGTTTGGCAAGTCTGCTGTGCCACTAATAACTCCGTTTGCCCTCCAAAATGTGCAGCTTCGGTCAGTCAAACAACCAAAGAATAGTGAGAACAGCAGTAAATCTCAAGAGGTGGAAGCTGAACAGATTTCTACTAAGCCTGGCAGAACAGAGAAATTTAAACAGTTAGAGCACCCGACTGTTTTGTCTCTGGCTTCTTGTGCTACTCCTGAAATAAATGGAACATTAAAATCCCCATCAACAGAGAATATAATCACCAAAGACAAAAACCAAGCAGACGTACCAATTTATAATACAAAATCAGGAGAAGAAATGCCCTATGAAGCGACTAATTTGCCTTCAAGTGACTTAATAAGCCATAACCTAGGTAAAGCTGAGGTGGATGGCATGGAGAGGGAGGAGAGAACACCACAAAACCCCACACCTAAGAATAAACCTCCTGTGACTTCCAAGAAGCCCAAATGTCCCCTTGTCTCTGCAGTTGAACCTGACCTTATTGTAGAGGACAAGCAGATACGGACCAATGAGGGGAATTCTTCATATCAAGTGTCTTCAAATGTTAAAAAAGAGGTTATTATTCATGCACCTAACCCAGAAGTTGAGGAATCCCTGTCTCTGGACGAGGTAGAGAAAAAGGATGACAGAAGATCTACAGAGAGTTCGACATGTGAAAGTAGCACATGTCCAACTGATAGTCAGGTTGAGGAACCCTCCCAGACTCCCATCATTCGGGAAGCGCCTGCGTTGGCTGATGATGAAGTAATCATGTCAGAAGGAGAAGGGGAACAAAATGGAGAAGACGATGAAGATGTGTTAAATAGCACTGCGGAATCTGTCTGCTCCAAAGATGATGGTGAGTGAAAATGTTCTAATTTTGCTCTCAGTGGTCATTTATAAAACTGGGTGACAGAATCATGCATTTTTCAGTACTTTGTTCATTTTTAAATGCTGGAAACACTAGACATCGGCAAAGGTATTTCTTAACATATGATGAAGAGTATAGAAGAAATAACTGAGATGTCAGACTAATGAAAACAGGACAAGTGTTTACATCCAGTCTCCGATGTAATTATTCGCACAAGGTTAATACTGTCATGTGGTGAAGAATGAGTTTTAAGGGCTTGTGAGTAAATAATCACATGGTGTATTACTTGTTAAAGCGAATATTTCTTTGAGTTTTGATTTTCACCTTTCTGGAGGCTGGCAAGGGCAGTGCAGTTGTAAGCGTCATGTTTGTCTAATTCTGGTGAACTGAGGCAAAGGATTATGCCCACCTCCTCCCTGATGAAACAGGGCTTGTGGTACACTGCTGCAGCAGCCATTTAAATAACTCTTTCTGTTCTTCCTGTCTCCTAGCCATTTGTCATACTACTAGCCTCCTCTTTCACTGTTCCACGGACTCCTGTCCGTCCAGATTCCTTTTCCCTTCAAGTCCCTCATTTCTATTTTTTTTTTAAGTCCATCCATTTTGGCCGAGTTCTTAGATTTGTTTATTCCAGTCTCATGCTGATATTTTTCCTCTTCTTCATTCTTACGTCCTCCTTTATCCTCACATCTGTTATGCCCTCCCTTCCATCCTGCACTTTATCTCGCTCCCTCTCTATCCTGCCCTACACATCTTTTTCTCGTCACGGCGAAGACAGGATGGGGCAGTCTTCCCAAGGGCTGGCCGCTTAGAGTGGAGGGGAGGGGTGTAGAGGGAGGGAGGGGGAGGAAAGAGAGTGGATAACGTGAGCTTGCCTACATCATCTCAAGCAAGTGCAGATGAGAGACGAGAGGAGAGAGGAGAGGAGAGGACAGGATCAGAGCGACTCAGCTCTGATGGAGAGGTGGATTCATCTATGAAAATGTAAGAGTTAAAGAGAGTTGTTCTTGAAGCGAGCCTTTGAGCGTAATGGAGACTGATAAGGTGTCTGTATTAGAATGTGTGGCTTACTCTGGTAGGACAGACCGGTCATTCTTGTCCTTTTTTGACATTGAATGTGCTTTGCAGCTCTTATGTGAGTTTTTCTTCTATGTGAGTATGTATTTTGTATTAGACACTTTGTCCATTCTCTCGTGAAATACGAGTTATTGTGCATTAGTTATATCCCTCCAGAGCGTGTGGTATGTGTTTGTCTGTCACACAATCTACCCACTCCACATAGATGCAACATGTTTTCGAGTCGGACGGGCTCTGTGCCATCTCTGGAATGTGTGCAATGTGTGCACTGTAAGTGGTTGTGGGTGGTTGTTAGCGTTCTTCATAAGAAACACAATGTGTCAGCACCTCAGAGCTACAAGCGTTCACGGCTGTCAATATTAATTTGTGATTCATGCATCTTTCAGGTGAGGTGTTCGAGTCCAGTGCATCAAACTCCCCACAGACCCCCAGCGTTAACGGCGACCTCTTTGAAGACATGGTGACTCCCACACGACCCCGCACCACAGAGGACCTTTTTGCAGCAATTCACAGGTACATGCCCTCCATGGTTGCTTCAGTATCCTTGTAGGACTCCCATCAACACTGTCCTCTTCCCTAAGCTTCTGTGCACATCCTTTCATAACTTTAAAGCAGCCCGATCCTGATTCTCTAATACATCCATCAAAGCTGGAATGTGGCAAGAGACTCTTCTGGTTTCTCGGTCAGATTATAAGGTGCTCAGCTGCAGGGTTCACTGCATTAAGGGATGAAAAATAAGCTCGTATAGATCCATTCACTTATTCATGCACACATCTAACATTACAAAGTGTCTAAGGTCAAATGTGCTCATTTTTGTAAATGGCATGATTTCTGTTGTGTATATGCAGTATGTTCTGTTTTGTGTGCAGGCAGATGGAGCCACACAAACACAAAACCAGGAAAAATGGATTGAGAAAAATTGTATATGCAAACATGCATCGAACACACACTTGTCCCATTTGTGTGTAGGCCATTATCTCTTAATCTTGCATAGACACATTGAATTCAAATTGAATTGGTGGGCAACAGAACAGGGAATAGGCTTAGTGAATCCTGCTGGATAGTTTTTTTTTGTTTTGTTTTTTTGTTAATTAATTATTTGTTTGTTTGTTTGTTTATTTATTTTAACCACGCTTATATTAAATTCACTTCTTGTTTGTTTGTCTGTCTGGTTCAAATTTTGTAATCGATTTTTAACTCACTTCCCTTGAGCCAATTTCCTTCAAACTTTGCATACTTGGTTACTTCTGATGACAATACAATATTCAGTCATCAAAAGTATAAATTATTCACTTCATCTACCATAATTAAGAAACCTAATGTTTCACCAATAGATGGCGCTGGTAACAGTTAGATGCGATGAATGCAAAGAACCAACAGCGCCATCTGTTTTCATATTCACACGGTGAATAGATTATAGTTGCTTTTTGGGGTTTTCAGGTTTTTTTGGCTCTACTACCTCGCAGTAACAACCTGGCTAGGCAAAGTGCCCCATTACATTTGTTGGCCTGGCCGTCCCCAACAACACACTGAAAACCATTTTTAGAAAGACTGTTTTAGTGAGGCTGTTGGTCCAAAAAGCAGTGGAAGTTAGTTAGTTAGTTACCACTCTTGATAGGAGGCATCTTTTGACTTCGGGTTTTTAGTGATAACAAAATCGATTGCAATATTCTTTCAAGATTAAAAAGTAGAAAATAAAAATATATTAAAAAAAACCTTTAACAGATTTTTATTTTACATTTTATCTTGTCTTTTTCTTTCCCAGTTTCTCTGAGTTTAATTTAAATTTGAGAAAGGGAAGATTTCACTGAGACATGTTAGGTAATGTTTAATGTTGATACGTACCATTATGGAATATCTTTAAGGATTGCTCATTGTATGTGTGTGTTTTTATTGTTTTGTTTGCTTAACTAATAATTCTATTGCCGACAAGACAGTCACCTGTTTTTAGAAATGATAGATTTATGTGTCAAAGCAGCAGGATTGCAGCAATAATGTAATCAACTCTTACCATCCATGTTCAGACATGATCCTTATGGCTTTGTTTTGGAGTCTTGGTCAGCTCCTGTAGTTCATTGTAATGCACCACATTTCATAATTGTGTATCTTTTATACTAAGATTCATCTCTCTTATTATCTTCTTCCATTTGTTCCTGGCTCCCTTCATCTCTCCTTTCCATTCTCCTGCTCAGCTTAGATGGTGAATGGTTGAGCATGAATGCTGCCCAGCCCCTGAGGTGTGGCCTGGCAAGTAATTGGCCATTGGTGTTTCCCCTCGGTGGGATTACGCTTATAATCCCTTAGCGCTGGAATACATTTCTGCTTTATTCCCCTGCTAATCCCTCACTCCAGTAATCTACAGCACTGGGGCAGATTTTCTTTCAGAGTCTGTTGGCTAGTGGGCATGGTACTGAGGCACCCCCCTTAGTAAAGACAGTACATTCTCTCCTTGTTTACAGTTATTTTGGGCACATTTCCCAGAGTGCTTTGATGCTTAATTCCGTTATCCCGGGGCTTGCCTTACTACACCCCACCTCAAAATTGCAACATTTGCAGTTTTCATATTTGTGTTGGGTTCTGAGAGATGGCATTTAAATACAAAGACATTCATATCCAACAGCAAGCTTTTCCTGCTTTTCCAATGCCTCTTCCCTACAAACGCAAGAACTCTGAGAGCCTCTGCTGGTTTTAATAAGAAAAATGGAAGCAGAATCCATGAACAGCAGATCATCGGAGAAAATTTAATCACAAATGAACCCTATTTGGGTTTGTTGAGCTCGAGAGAAGAAATGCCTGAAATAGGATTACAATGCCGTTCAATTTGGAGTAAATTGACCCTCATTACATAACTAATACATGGGTAACCTTGCATGTTAAGACATTAAGCTTGCGCTTACATTTAAAATGCTCCATTGCCTTTGTAGAAGTGGGGGGGGACCCTTTTGCTTGCATACCAAACTTTGAATAACCAAGGTTTCAGTTTATACCTCGTCCATTTGACATTCCTAACTCTCCTGTGTTTTCACTTTGCAGATCCAAGCGCAAGGTCCTGGGTCGTAAGGAGTCAGAGGATGAGCGTGTGCGAGGTCACTCATCTCCTCCGGTCACACCAACAGGACCAGTTACTCCCTCATCTATGCCTCGGCAATCAGGCTCTATCCAGCGCAACCTGCGCAAATCGGCCACCAGCAGCGACACCTTTAAGGCGCTGCTGCTTAAGAAGGGCAGCCGCTCAGAAGGCAGCTTTCGCATGTCTGCTGCTGAGATGCTACGCACAACTGACCCACGATTCCAGAGGACTCGATCTCTTGACTCCTCTCTGGATCCGACTTCACCTACAGCAGGCCTGGACAGCCCCTGTTCTTCCCCTGGTCGCAGTAAGAGGGTGCCAGAGGACTGGCCCCGGAATGAAGGCGTACTGCCACGTTACTCTCTTTGTTCCCCCTCGTCCCCTTCCTCAGTGCTGGGGCCCAAGTACGGCCGATCGCGCGCACCACCCTCTGCTGCCAGCAGCAAGTACAATTCCCGTAGTCGAATCCTTAGTAGCCCCATGACCGTCATCTGTGAAAGGGAGGGAGAGTTGACGGAGAGTGGAGAGGGACTGGATGAACCATGTCCTGTTTCCCCATTAGTTTCCTCCACCCCAATCCCTCAAGACTCGAATGGCACTTTATGTGAGGGGGAGAGTTAAGACTGAAAAGGACTTTTTTTCCCCACCAAGGGAACAAATGAACTTTGCCACTGTAGCAAAGACTGGCCAGTGGCAGAAGACCAGTGGAAGGGCAGACAGGGGAGCTAGTATTCTGTCTGTCCATCAGTCAAGGCTCCGGGCCACGCTGCACAAATCCGGTTATATAGTAGGAGATATGCCGAGTCACAAGGTGCCTCCTTCAGACTGATTTATGTCTGAAGTAGATCCCATTTCTCTCACAGCTCTTCAATGTATGTCCCATTCTGTACTATTTTTTGTTCCTGCTGTTCATATGGGACAGTGCTTTCTTTTACAGTAGTACACTTATTTCCACAAAACTTCTGTTTAGTTCTGTTTGGTTTGCTTGTCAGCTTCCACTGTTCACCCCATGAACTTTATATTGGGAATGAGAAATAAGGACTGATTTATAAATAGCAAGTGGGAATCAGAGATGAAGGATTCGCAAAGAGAGGCATGGCTTCCACCAGTGGATAGATTGGCTTTGCTTTGTGAAATGCTCAGTGTTCTTGAGGTTATAGTCCAGTCCATCTGCAGTGATGCATCTGAACTGAATGCTGTTTGGAAATTTATGGTGAATTTCAGATCGACACTCACACCGCTGAACTTTGGAAGCCATGTGAATGGGATTCTAGCGTTTCTGTCCACTCTTGAGACTCACTGCTTGTGGGAAAGGGACAGACAGGTCCAACACAAACAGTGTAATATAAAGGACTGATGAAGCTGAAACTGAGACGCAGGCTGAGAGGCTCCAGACGAACCTTTCTGTTGGATTTTTAGTGTATAGGTTTGCACTGTGTTCATGTGTTTGTTTTTGTCAGTTGGTCATTTAATATGTTCTGCTTGTATTGGTTGCGATGACTTTTTACATGCAAAGAGAAAACCTACTTGAATCGATTAACACCTGTCTTGTTTGTAACGGTTTTGTTAACCAAAGAGTTTAAAGAATAAATGTCAATGTCACGTGCTGTAGGGACTCTGGGTAGCTCAGGTGTTTACTGGACTGGGAGCAATAAAGATTCTTCTGTAAAGCTTTGCTGAAGACTAGCTTTTACATTTCTTATTTACTAACTCCTCTTACATAGAATCTCTCCTGTGTCCTTTTTTTTTTTTTTAAATATAAACAAAAATATTAAGAAATAACATCTGGATTTATTTTTCAAAGAATTTGTACACCCTTGTTAGAGGAAGTGGCTTTCTTTTGCGGAGTATTTATTTTAGAATTAGCCAGAAAGTGATGATTTATTTGTGAGGGATTTTACAGATCTGCAGCTGAGTTTATAATTATTTAGAAATAATCACTGTTTTAGACTCATGATCAGAGTCTGATTTTGAGGCCTTCAACAAGTCTCATTCTTGTCCTTTTGATCCAGAAAGCCAAAATCCTGGTGACGAAGGACTAAGGCTGCTAACCCTCTTGTGTATGTCTCTTAATAATAAAAAAAAAAAAAAAAAAAAAAAAATTTAAAAATGGCCCATCTTTGTGTTTGATTCACTGCCACTTGTCTGCCAGTCAGACGAAACACTCGTCATAGGTGTCTCCATGGCACCTGGGGCCCTTAATCATGTCTAACGGTTTCTGGGAGGTCACCGCGCCGTCATGTCATCTCTGTTCTCATATCCTCCATCACTTGGTCCAGAAGACACAGAGTCCTGTTGATGGTTAAGTTTTCATAACTAGGATTGATTTTAAAACTTAACTTAAGGCACCCTTGTTAGCTGTCTACGTAAATCCTTTCAGGCTCAGAGAATTAGTGAAATTTCCAAAATTGATTGAAATTGATTTTAAGAGCTTGTGTTAAATCGTGATCGACTTAGTAATCTCCTTGGCTCGTGGCCAGAAAGGTCTCTGAATAAGTGAATGTAAATCACGATGTACATTTGGGATTTGTCATGTCATGTCATGTAGGGCCTTAAATAAAAGATGAAGGTACTGGATTCTGATGTGAATCCTTGCTAGGGTAGGCAATGTAAAACCTAATCATCAGCAACAAAAATACTGTGGAGATAAAAAATTCCACTATTCATTTTCACATTTTCCTGGTTTTTATAGTTTATGTAATATAACCAAGCGTTGCTCTGCTGCTTTGCATTCTGTGGAACAGTATAAAATTCACAGACTTCTTATTATTGAACCGCTTTTCGATACTAATTCATTTCATGTTTACAATTTTTTAATAAAAGAATTTCATAATGCTTGAGGACATTCTTAAGGCATTATGATACAGAAAGAATAGATCCTGCTGGTACTTTGGCACAGCATCAGCACACAGTATTATAATTGAGTTTTCACACAGTGCTGAGTGCATGAACTTGATATTCAGGCAACACTTGGCTCGAAAATAAACCTGATGACCGTGCAGAGTCTACATGTGGATCAGTGAAGACTTGCTCACTGCAGCTGTGCTCGTGTCCTCAACACCTTTTAAACTAAAATCATCCACACTGAGAAAGCTTATGCATATAAAACAGCCACGTTTATTAAGAAATGAGTAAATGTTACAACATCTAAAAATAAAAATCCTCAGTTGATTTAGAAGAAGGTGTATCATTTTACATTTAGTTAATCAATAATAAAGTTAAAGAATTTCACTTATGAAATTATACTTGAACCATAGAAATGTCTTTAAGAGTACTCAACGTAGAAGTAATAGGAATGTGTTAGTGTTCACATTAAACTGGTTATAGGATTAGCGATGAGTAATGCCTGGCCACACTAGAGGTGATCCAAGTGGTCATCACAAACTTTGTCTTAATTTTAACCTGGCTTTAAATAGCTATCCTCCCAGACTCTCCTGTGGTTTGAGTTGTGTAAAATCTAATATTAACCCCTCCAAAGTGCTTACAGAACAGGCATGGTCAGCCTGACTTAAAATCACACGTGTTAAACATATTCAATATTTACAACCTCTAGTAGTTGTCTTTTCACATGAGCCAGTCTATTCTGACATCATCACAGCTGAACTGAATTCTTCCACCCATTTTCTACCCACTTTGGTCACCTGCCAATTCCCAGCCACCAATCAGCTCTGTCCCACAACAGCTACCAACCAGGGAGGGTAAACATGAAGTTATCCAAAGAGCTCTTTTCAAACTGCTGCATCACAGAGCAGAGTAACACACTCGGTGGAGTGCCATCCACACTGTTCGGCATACATGAGCTCACAGAGACCGAAGACTGGCTAGTGACAGACACCCCGGAGAGCACAGCAAATTTTGCTCCCTTGGCTAAGGTCAGGTTGCTGTGGCATGGCTGAGACTCAAATCGTAATCTCCCAACCATAAGGTTAAAAGCTTTTCTGTTGCACTACTCAGTTGTTCGTTTTGATCAGAAGTGTAATCAGGAACAGCAGAAATGTTTTAATTCTGGGAAAATCTTGTAGTGACGGGGGTCTGGTGACTGAAGGACGATGCAGAGCAAAAAAATAAATAAAAATGTGTTAGGATTGTGTATAAATCTTCTAGTGTGGCCCAGGCAGTAGTGTGATATCACAAATTTAATGCAGTTAATGCATCCACTGTATTGCCTCACCTGGCTAAAAAGTTACAACAAAAGACACATAAAAAAGAAAAGGAATTTCAACAGTCACACATAATGTAGCTCCACAGCTCCGGTGGATAAAAGAGATTATGTAAGGATTTTATGGTGTTTGGTCTCATACTAGACTTTGGTGAAGTGAATGCCTGGGGACCAGTACCCTCTTAATTACTTCATGAACATTAAAATTTTTACATACACATTCTTGTTAGTAATGTTCTCAGGCACTTGAGAGTGTAAAAGATGTAACCACAGGTACAATTTAATTCAGAATAACAACATCCAAAGCCACATTTGTATTTTTTTCTTAGGAACGCAACATTCCGACTCACTTCTGTCCCTCCTCCTGGATGAGCCAGACTTCATTTCTGCGGTTGACGAGCTTGAAAGGACTGTCATAGCCCACGCGGTAATAGGGAGCCTCTTTGAAACTCATACCATCCCTCTTCAAGCTCTCAATCAGCTTTAGCAGCTCATCACGGGTGTTCTGGCTGTTGGCAAAACCTCCAAATGTCCTAACACACACACACACACACACACACACAAAACCCACAAACGATACAACTTACTTTTGCACTTCATGGCCTCACTCCTGAGGTGCATCTGCTTTAATGTAAATACCTGACAAACACTGTGAACTCCTTCCGGTTCTCCATGAAGATTTCAGGGATGCTGGCTTTGGGGGGCTCAGCCTGGTGCTCCTCAGGGAGGTAAAAAGACACCGTGAAGGAGCTCTCACATGTCGGTCCCTCTCCAGGGTTGATGAGACAGGTCACCGGAGCGGTCATGTCCACCTTCACCTCTGACACAGAGCACATCATCAAAGGAAGTAAACTAAAAGGTCATTTTACTCTGTTCACAATTCAATACAGTTTGCTCTACTCTTAAAAAAAAAATCTGTATCCTCCCATTTTCTCCACAGATTGCGTTGTGGGGGTTGCTTTTATACGACAGTGAGCACTTCTCTTACTGACCACCTCAGTGGAAGGTGGGGAGGACACAGCAGCTTGTTTTGGAGAGCTGGTGGTTTTGCACAGGCTAAAAGAACAGCTGCAATCTTACAATCTTCGCCTTTGTCAAATTAGGAGTATGTAGCATTGCATCACTCTACTATAAGCGCCTGTCCATCAGAGACATCTCTGTATGAACTGGTGTTTACATGGTCAAGTCAAATTGGTCAATGAAAATAAATTTCAAACCTTGTTTTACTAGGTCATGGTATTTTATGTCTTAATATACTGTAAGTATACAGAAACATCACAGGAGAAAGATTATTTTTCAACATAGTCTCCTTTAACTTCAATGTACTCGGCCCACCCACGTTCAAACATTTCTATCTCTTCATGGAAGGAGCTTCCAGATACTCCTCAACTTTATCATCTCTCCTCACTCTGAAAATGGTGACCGCGCAAGAGGGATTTCAGTTTTGGAAATGTTTGGGGAAGTCAGATGGTGCCAGGTCGGGTGATTAAGGTGCATGGAGAAACATTTAGCTGTTTCTGCCGCTGCCATCTGTGCAGCGTGGTCGGGTGCATTGTCCTGGAGCAACTACACACCAGCTCAAAGCTTTCCCTTCATTTTTACACTGATTGCGACAAACACTTTATAAGGCTTTATAGTATACAGTTACGCTGTAAAAATGGAAGTTAGCCCCTTGTTCCCGACTGAGGCAGAGAACTTTCTGACGTACCCTCGTATATCATTCAACCTGAAATGCACTGTGGAAATATGAACCTTGTCTAAGTACAAAGGACTCGACCAATTATTACGACTACTTATAACAGAGTAGTACAGAATTCTTGAACATGACTGATCAGATTCTCGGTTAATTGATAACCATGTCATGCCACCCGCCTCAGAGATTGTTATTTGTTTAAGTAAGTTCATCAACCTCTGACTGAGGGAAGAAATGTAGGAACAGACGGTTGAAAAAAAAGTTAACTTAATTATTCTTTCTGTAGTATTATTTTTTTAAATCAAGAAGCATAATACATCTGGCATAGCAGCATGCCGAGCTTACGCTTTTCATTATTTCCCTGGATGTATCTGAAGAGTCTCCTAAAGCCAGTGCTTAAGGCCTCGTCCTGCTCCATACCACTGACTGTAGTACTGACCCACTGTGTGGTGTGATAGGTCCGCACCTCATAGTCATCTCCCTGAAAAGCACACACACGCAATACATACATACACACACACACACACATAGGGGCCCGAAAAACTTATACACATTTAACACTTAAACAGTGGTTATCTATGCCCATTTTTTAAAAACGCAAATTGAATTATGGCCTCCGTGTGTACAGATGTGACAGCAGTGTGTAGACCAGCGGTGTCCAATCTTATCCGGAAAGGGCCGGTGTGAGTGCAGGTTTTCATTCCACCCAAGAAGGAGCCTCACCTGATTCCACCTGTTTAACCAGTGGATCTAAGCTTTCAATAGGTTCAGGTGAGACACCTGCTTTGTTGGAACGAAAACCTGCACCCACACCGGCCCTTTCCGGATATGACTGGACATGCCTGGTGTAGAGACGTGACAGCAGTGTGTAGAGTGTGGAGAGTCGTGTATACAGTAATACAGCTTTTAGGCAGATATTTTTCATGTTGAAGTGTGTATACATTTTTTGGACCCCTGTATGCATGTCTGTAATATATTAATTCAAATCCCAGCATCACCAAGCTGCCACTGCTGGGCCCCTGAACAAGGCTCTTAACCTCTTAACCCTAACAACTGCTCAGTTGTATAAATGAGATAAAAATGTAAGTCACTCTGGATAAGGGCGTCTACCAAATGACACAAATGTTAATGTAATAATATAAATATATATGTATGTATATGTATGTGTGTGTATGTGTGTGTGTGTGTAGACAGACAGATGTTTGACCAACCTTGCTCTCTTGAGGAGTAAACTTTGGATTCTCGAAGCCTCCAAACACCATCTTTCCCATCGCCCTCAACATCTTCCCAGCTCACTCCGCACTACACCGGGCTGCTGTTGGGGACGTTTGGAATTGCGCTACAACACCGGAACTACTTTACTGCTTAGTTAACTTTACTACTTATCTAAGGAACTATTCACAATGTCCCAGTCAGTCTACACACTGAATGCATTTTTTAATCTATCCGCCTAAAAGAGAGAACGCACGCGCTTCCTACCTGTTTCTTCGGGTGGCTGAACTCAGGGACTACAAGAATGTGGATTATTAGCTAGTTGCGGTTATTTAGTTGTTATATCAGAGGTGATGTACGCACAGGCTCAGGAGGCGCTTGTGTAAGGTTGTTTACGCAAAAAAAAAGGAAAAGCCCCATGACACGTGACGTTTTAAAAGCGTCCTCTCTGATTGGCTGCGTAAAGCGGCGCCCGTTTGCAACGTTTCAAAACAACCGGAAGTATACATACATGTTCAGTAATTAAAACCTTCTCCACAGGTTTTATTTCATTTAAAGGACAACTGTTCTACATTTTAAAACAACCTTAGTTCTATATCATTTGTTTATATCTGTCCAACATTCTTGACCGAAACTATAACATAAACAAAACAAAAACAAAAGCCATATGCGAGAGCAATGATCCATACACATTTAGGAATCCACAATATATATATAGACATATGTAGGACGTGGAAGACGGTGGAATACGAGCACTTTTACTGTGTCTCCTGGTGTAGTGAGACTGTTTGGGACAGCATTACTCTGCTTTTGCTGTGAATGGGCTATATGCACAGAGGGGTGCTGACGTAGTTCCGGTAAAAGTATAGCCAGCTCAGTCACTTCCGGTCCCCTTTTGTTTGCTGTGTTTAGCTTGTATTTAGTGTTACCACCACCATGTCTCTGAAGAAAACGTTTAAATTTCAGCGAACCGAGAGCAGCACAGCTGAACACTGTTGTGTGCGTTGTGTCAGGCATCCAGTAAGTACAACAAAGTACTTATTTTTCACACATTTCCCTCCAGTGAGGAAACTAGGAGAAAATGGGTTGTTGCTATCCAGAGGGAGTTTCACAGTCAGGCCCCAAAGCCGCATTTGTAGCCGACATTTTAAACAAGAAGATGTCCGAGAGCCAGAATCCGACAGCGGACAACGACTGCTAAAGAAGGGAGCGGGTCCAACTTTATTTGAATGGAATAATTATTCAGCTCCACCACCATGATTTGGAGTTTCTCTTGAAGGATAGACATACAGACGTGGACAAAATTGTTGGTACCCTTCCGTTAAAGAAAGAAAAACCCACAATGGTCACTGAAATAACTTGA
>JAQMCW010000020.1:8037976-8051969 GCA_030068335.1 Chrysichthys cranchii
TCTAAAATATATGAAAGTCTAATGTTTATCAGTACATTACAGAAAATAATGAACTTTATCACAATATGCTAATTTTTGAGAAGGACCTGTATATCAAAATACAACTTGAATATCCTTGTGTAGATGCTTTAAAATAAATAAAATAGTTTCATAAAAACAGACAGGTTAGAATAAAGGTCAGCATTTTGTTCTTGTAACTGCATGAACAGCCATCTGTGGACTGCAAGGGACACTCACTGCTTTCCTAATGGCTGAAATTGGCCCTGTGCCCATGATGGATGGATCAAGGCCAGTCTGTGCCCATGAGACTATTCGTGCCATTGGATTCAGACCACGCCTCTGAGCCTCCGATAGATTCATGAGCACAGTTGCTGCAGCCCCATCATTTATTCCTGTGAAAGAGAAGGCAGACGTCAGCTAATATCTACCGTTGACACTGCAGACGATGAGAGACACAGATTTTGTAACTGCAATAGTGTTTTGCTGAGTAACACGTAGACGTGAATGAACTCTGGGTTATCTCGCGTACAATGATTGAGGATCAGTCTTTATTTACCTGATGCATTGCCAGCTGTGACTGTGCCCGACCCGTCCTTCAGAAAACAGGGCTTCAGCTTGGACATGGCGTCCACGTTGCTCCCGTGGCGAGGAAATTCATCAACTTTTACTTCTATTGGACCTAATATAGTTAATAATACAAATATTAAAAAAAAAAATACATAAATTAAAAAAATACTCTCAGAACAGCCGAATCAGAAAAGAAACAATGCATACGATAATGTGTGACTGGCACAGGCAAAGGTAGCAAACTCATTGCTGTCTAATCATTAACACCAGTACAATTATAAGTGTTAGATTTGACACTTCATTGTAGGCCCTTTAAAAAAAAAAAAAAAAAGAAGAAGTTTTTTTTGAAAGAACTGTTCATCATTTCTGGCTACAACAAAAGCCATTCTTACCTCCATTTCCATAACCATATACTTTTTTTTTGGCAAAGTCGACTACAGTTAAAGATTTTATTTCACATCAATAAACTTGAAACATTCTCTATTTACTGTGAAAGTCTGAAAAAGCACCATGCCATGTTAGTGCAACATTCAAGCGAGTCAGTTCAAGAGAAAAGATTATTAAAGTGAGCTGGGAGAGGGGGCGAGGTTTCTAGATCAGTTGAAACTGGAAAGTTTAAAACACCTGGGCACCAATCCATCATTCCAGATCGGGTTCTTTTTTAGTGGATTTTTGAGTGATGACTCATAGAAACATACTCCATTGTTAAAACACAAAAGGCATAAATGCTGATGGTCTGATCAAACGTAAATAAGTGAGTAAGATAACTGACAGAGTTTGTTACCTTTTCTTGAAGCAACAGTAACTGGGACAATCTCCTGGTTAAAGTGACCAGCCTTCTGAGCCGCCTCGGTTCTGCTCTGTGAGGTGACCGCATACTGATCCTGAGCTTCTCGAGTCACTCCCCACTGCTTAGCGACATTCTCCGCTGCAGCAGACAACAAGAAGCTCCAAAATGACCCAGCTAAAGCCTTAAACGTGGCTTTTTGGTCTATAAAATTGGATTTGTAATATTCTATACTGATGTGGCTAGAGTGCCAACTATCAGTCAACTATCATTTTAAACTACAAAAAAAAAGCTGGGGAAATGTCAGTGCTGGTCAACCCTACCTGTGATACCCATGTGGCAGCTGTGAAAAGCATCTGTGAGTCCATCTGCTACTATCGAGTCCTGCAGTGTGGCATCTCCCATCTTTATTCCTGACCTCATTTGCACTGTGTGAGGTGCCTGAGGACCAAAGTGTGCAGAAACTTTAACAGAACGGAACTTTAAAACAAAATAATACAGAACTTTAATACCTCGGGGGAAATCACTGTCCGAACCTCGGTATTCAACTAAAATTTGTCCAGATACATGTGGGGAAAATATACACGTACAGTGGACCCTCAGCTCGCAAATGCATCGGATGGCGAACAAATCGGTATACAAACTGAATTCCCGAACAGATTTTGTACCGCCCGATGAACAAATCCTCGACCGATGTATAGACAGCCAACCCACGTTTCACAGCACAAACCTTAAGTTCTGGTCGAGCACTCGTGGTGTGAACGTGTTCAATGCATTTTTTCGTTGAGGATAAGAAACCTAAGCGTATAACAGTTGAAATAAAGAAAGAAAAAAATCGCAAAACATGAGAATCGCCACCACATCCCTCCGCCACCGTCCACCTACGCCAGCGACTACATATTCACCGCAAAGGTAACGTGCATTAAAATCATCTGTTTATTTACTTTAGTTTTATATTTCTATAATTAAGGTTATTTTAATTTAATTCTATCTTTTATTGCCACACATAAACCCATAATACACTTTAAAAACATGTTTTTGAGGACTGAAACACATTCATTGTTTTTACATACATTTCAGTGGGAAAAACTGATTCGGGTCGTGAACAAGTCGGGTCTCGGAATGAATTAAGTTCACGAGCCGAGGGTCCACTATACGTCCGTTCATATAAATGTCCATTTATGTTTGAATATTCTGTTTTCATAGTTGACTTTTTTAAAACAACTCAGACTGGACACAGTCAATAAAATGAAAAAGCAGATAAACTCTGTGAAAATCCTTTCCTTTGTAATCTAATATCTCTGCAGCTACAGTAATTTCTGTTGTGAGGAGTTGCCTTCAATTATATACGTTACAGAAGAACTATGGCCATTATTTATTTATTTATTTATTTGGATTTTTCACCCGATACAGAACTACATTGCATTATACCATTTGGTGTGATTCCAGATCTAAGGCTAAAGTAAGCCAGATACAGACATTACCTACCCGGCTCATGCTCTCCATACCCCCGGCCACCACTATTGTGGACTCTCCCATTAGGATGGACTGAGCTCCAAGACACACGGCTTTTAGACCAGATCCACACACCATCTGACAGCTCCACGCAGGCACAGGGTACGGGATTCCCGCAGCAACACTAGCCTGCCGTGTGGGGTTCTGTCCATGGCCTGAGAACAGCAAGTATAAAGAGTTAGCACTGAACAAGCATCAGAACGTCAGAGACAGTGTACCTGGTTGGCAATTATACAGTGGCTTCACAGCAAACATGTTGAAATGTAACAATTAAAAATAAGGTTAAATCACAGAATATCAACTTTAGCATCTACACTATATTAAGTGAACCCTACAGGAATCACAAGCCTTTTTTTTTTTTTTTACATCATCATGTCATTGGAAAAATGAACATTATATTAAATTAAAACAGTGTTTGGGTGTAAATCCTACACTGTCGATGCATCACTGACCATGACCTGCACTGTAAAACTCTACAGTTTTCTCCCGCCCAAGCTTGAATAGCTTGATAAATAGTTTATGTCGTAAACATATTACCTGCAGTGAGGACATGTCCCATGATGACCTCAGACACCTCATCTGGCTTTACACCAGCTCTCTTCAGGACATCCTTAATGACTACCGAAGCCAATTCAGAAGGTGCCACACTGCTCAGCGCCCCATTGAAGGATCCTTAAAAGCCACAAATATTGCTCCATCTCAAAATGTGTTGTGTCATTTAATCCATAAGGAACTACCTTCACATTTTTGTAACACCATCATGCACTCTACTAAAAGCATGGGATTCGAACACATTAAAGGGCTCAGTGAACCTGACTAACCTACGCGAGGCACCCTGTATAAAGCCGAGACCGAGAAGGTTGTTGAATTAATTCATTTATGAACCGAATGCTCCTGTTACAACACGTCAATGATAACTCTGCCCCGATAATAATTCACTATACAGTGTCGCATTGCAGTATGCCTGCTTACGATTTCCTAATTCATTTCTATGCTGAACTCGATCAGTTTAAGTAAACGTGTATTATGGGAGCTACATTACATGAACATGTAGTTTAGCTACATAACAGAAACGAACCTTCAGTGGTGACATTTTCATTGTGACTCTGGGACTGATTGCGGGAGCTATAAAAAGACTCACGCCAAGGTCGCGGAGCATTAGTTGCCGTTTTCCGCGCTCTTGCCAAGCCTTACGATTCCTATGTTTGCTTTCTCTGGTTCTGGAGAAGTTTCTGTTTCTTGTTATTCAACCCCACCGCACCTGACGACAACAACAAAATAACCTGCATTTTACCTTTAAAAAGAATCCTGGCTGGTGTGAGGGGGAGGGGAGAGGACTTTCACTACAACTCACAGAATCACTGCAGTCTGTCGGCTCACTGGGATCTTTTTCTTTTCGTGCGACTTTAACAAGGAAACTATCCAATGATCGCTGCTTTTGCCTCCTTTTGAGGATTTTGCAGAAATGTGCCATTGTATTGTCATTAAACAGATTCATCGCTCGCCCTGCTACAGCCTTATTCGGGTGGTGCTTTTCTACAACGTTTTGCACTCTTTCCCACATTTTCCACATCTCCCTGATCTCATTTGAACTGAGAGATTCCTCAGTCTTTTTCTATGTTAGCGCAGATGTTGAGTATACGAGTGAGCCACAATCCTACAGTATGAGAGAAGTTGTGATCACGTGAGACTCGGCAGACGAAGCGTACGCACATTACTCGTATTGCAAGACATCACTCGGTAACCAAGTAAAAATGTATTACAATTTCTTGCTCGTCTTGCAAAACACTCGCAGACCAAGTTACTCGCAATCCACTGTCCTTTTCTGCCCCAGCAGCCATGTGGAGCCCAGCCCCCTGCACTCTGCTGATTTAACAGCGCGAGCGCTTTCCTCTGGTGACCTGTCTTTGGCCAATCACAAGAAACCGCTCGTGCGCAGCCCTCCACCAGCTCACCCAATCAGCACTCGAGGAACACGTGCGCGACCTCACTGAACCAATCAGAGCCCTCCTACGGCAGCTGGCCTGTACAACCCGAACCCGGAAGTGTGATGTCCGATGGCGAGTTCATCCTCTGCGCTGATGAGCTCAAACACAGCGACGCTACATTCATACACATAAGTGACATCCCAGTTAACATTCGGGTATGAATCCTCACGATGCGTCAGCGTTCAAATACAACACAAGACGTGTAAACACTAACAACATCAGTGTCCGATCGACACACAGTGAGCCGCGGGGTTACCTATAGGTGTCCGGGCTGCAGACACGAGCACCACTGGGTCCATCTCTATCCGTGCGGCGCGGACTTCCGGTGCAGGAGGCTCACTCTGAATCCCCACACACACTGCCTCTGTACTAACACACCCCGGGGAGGCTCTTGATTAACGCACAGCTTCATTGATTTGATGAAACTCGTCATAGACAAGAGAGGAAATCCGGTAAGGCTTCAGAAACCTGGAGGCCAACCTTGTGTTTAGCGCCATCTACCTGTGTGGAGGACAAGACTGCTTAATCCTTAACGGGAGGATCTACAGTTTCTGCAGACGTGATGTGATGTGATGAACCTGAGCATTTTGGGTTTATTTAAGTAATGGTGGAAACTTATTACTGGTGATGATATTTCTTTTAATCGGCTAAAGTGCTGTATATTTTTTTTATGACCACTGATACATGTGAAAATGATCCTGTTGCTCTATAATAATCAGATAAATCAAAACAGACACCAAGGTCATATTAAAAGCCTTTATTGATATTTGGTCAGTACACAAAATGAATTGAAATCAGAATATGAATCCATCAAGATACATGTCAGAAACTAACCACAAATTAAACAAAAAAAAAAATCTCACTTTTCCCATGGGGGTGAACAGAAAAATGGTGGGTTTTTTTGTTTGTTTTGTTTTTATTTTAAAAAAGTTCAACATCAAGTAACTAAGGACATTCTGAATTAAACACAGCGAGTGAAGAGCTTGCCTCCTGACTTAATCAAACTTTATGGTACAACAAAAGTTCATGACTTGTTTTAGTTTAGTGAGCAAATTAATTATACGGACAGGGTGATGTTCAAATAACCTTGAGCTGCAATTAGAACACATTTTAAAACCTTAAAACATCAGATATTTATTCTCATGCTGCTCATTTGTTACTCTCATACTGCTCAACATAATCAGCTATGTAATATAGCAAAACAACCAAGTTATGACTGGAAAAAAATTTGATTTTCAATTCCTGAAGCAAAAAAAAAAAAAAAAAAAAAAAAACCCAACAAAAACTAACTGGCCTTAAACGTGTGGCTTATTTTTGCTCATCATGAGTATAAAAAAAACCCCCAAAAAAACAGACATTGTAAAAATTACAAAACGGACCCTGTGGAGGGGTTGGAGGCAGTTGTAGCAGCAGCTGCAGAGTCCAGCCCATTGTGAGTGGTGTGATGTGCACCCGTTGTCCTGGTGCTCTTGGCGATGGTTGCGGCCTCGTGGGAATCAGTGTTGGAGTCTGTGTCGTTTGAGTGCTGAGTCATTGATGCCTCACTGCCTGTTGGAGAGTCCACACTCTCATAACCCGCACTGAGAGTCCCATAGCCATCCCCTGTGCCTTGGCTCACTGCACCCTCAGAGTGGTTAGACAGTTTAGCCGCACCCCCATGGGCAGGGCTGGAAGCACAGGGTGACCCTGGATAATCCTCATCAGCGCTGCTTGCCTCCCGATAGGGGCCAGAGCTAGACAAAGCTCTCTGGGTGGAACCGTTAGAAGGACCGTTGAAGACACGGCCGCAGTCTTTTGCCCCGGTGGAGCTGCCTGAGGGGGCCGTTTCCGTTTCAGCAGGAGGCTCAGAGGCGCTCGGAGGAGAAGGGGCAGTCCTGCTTGGACCTGCGCCACTAGAGGTGCCCAGAGCCTGGGTTTGCTGAGACAGCTGCTGCCTGGTTTCCCTCAGCTGCTGCTGGAGGACCAGGATGGTGCTTTGCATGCCTTCCACCTCCTCATCCAGCTGAATGATAAAGTCGTTCAACTCTAAATAACAAAGTATAGGAGCTCAAAACAAAGGAAATACAACTGTCTAGTAGTACATTTCAGTAGAGTCATACACAAACAAAAGATTTGTATGTAATGAAATAAAAAGGATATCTTAAAAAAAGCAAACGTTGCATCTTTACTGCCTTAGAAATAAACAGTAACTGATTTTAAAGTAATTTGTGGTGTAACTTCCATTATAAGTATTCTTTGAGGTTTTAATAGTTATCCATTCATGTCTGTTAAATCTGTTAACATTTAAAATACACTTTTGACAACCCTTGACAATGGGGGGGAAAAAAATTAGAATTACATCAACAAATTTAACCCTTTCAGACATCTGACCTTGTCCTGGTTGGCTCAATTCCAAAATCTAAATCAATTCCTCTGCTGTTATATCGAGTAATTACTGTAAATCGTACAAACATTCAAGCAGTTGTCCCCGAGATACTGTCCTAACAAGAACCTTGGATTGACAGACAATGGCAGCGGCGGAAATCACATACAGTATAACTTCATGAACTTCTGCTTTAATGTTTGACTCACAAAAGGATAAAAGAGCTAAATAAATAAATAAATAAAAATTAAAAATAAAAGTTTCTCACCATCTTGGCTGCTCTTGAGCTCCTCGCTGTACTTTTTCTGCAGGGCAAGTTCAGCCTCTAGCTGGGCGATGCGGCCCTGTGACAGCTGCCTGCCCAGCTCCTGGTTCTCCTGGATCAGCATGCGACACTTCGCCATCAGCTTCTTACCAGTCTGGCTGCAAGGGAGACAAGTCTGACATCACATGGTGAACAGAGCCACAAGCACAACAAGGACAGCTGGAGTAACTGCTGAGCAACAGCAACACTGCAGGGCAAGTTCCGTACCACCACCATGACCATTAAATGATCCAAGACATTCAGAATGGTATGTGGGTGATGAAGAGTTATGAAGAACCCTAAGAGATGAGTGTACCGGTCATATACTGATACTCAATGCAGAACTCTACCAACCCACAGATGAATGACTGGACCAATCATCTTCTCACAGTAACATTTGACAGGCACCCATTGGAAATGCACACAGACTACAAACATACATGGTTTTGCAAAGATGACGTACCAGACCTCAGAACAAGTACCTAGAATTTTCACACTTCTATACCATCTATATAAATATATAAAAACAACTGTGGCAAATTTACTTCAAGTTGTTCAAAAGTTTGCATGTGTGTTAAATGACAGTGAACTGCTGGTGCCACACAGTGGGCATAAACAGGGTTACCACAAGATGCGTAAATGACAGAAAAAAATTCCTGTATGGCTTTTGGCAGACTGTGTAGTAATGTACACAGGTAGAAATACTGGTGTATACTTCTAAAACTGAACTCCAGAAATATTTGAACAGGAGATTGAACACAATTATTATGGATCGTGTAAAGGCCAAGTTTAACAATGCAAGTCTTTTGCAAACGTTTTGACTATAAGAAGTTACACTGATGTAGGGAAGCTGATGTATTCAGTGTAACAAGATGCCATAAGTGCTAAATGCTAAACATTAACGATTATAAACCACGGTGGCAGCTGAAACCCTGCTACCAAAAAGAGAAAATCAGAAGCTTGGGTAATGGAGATGAAAAGATAATGTTTGGGCTGAGATGATTAACTGTGCAACCATGTTTTGAACTTTTTATAACTGCATTTCAGATGTGCAAACACCACCTAAAGTATTAAACTTAATGGTGAAGAATTAAAAACCAATGACACTGAACAGCTCTGTAAAGGAAATATTTCACAAGAAAAGCACCCGTTAATAAAAGTAGTGTCCTTACCAAACAGTCTAAAAATGCACTTGTATCGATAAATAATAACGTTGGACCTAAAAAATTGTGATCAAACGACACAGCAGCATAGACATACATATAAACAGCTTTAGTAATTACCTTTTAGACACATGGGCATTCACATTGAAATAAAAATCTTGCACCTGCAGCAGTGTATTAGCAATTCTCCACATTTTAACACATACTCTACTAAAGTGTAGAAAGCCAATTGCCTTTCCCCCCCAAAACACTGCTGTAAGTGCAAAGAGCATTTCCAAGAACAAACAACATAAACAAAGCAAAAAAATATATATATAAAAAACTATGAACACAAAGAAAAAGAGGAAAGGAAAAAGTTAAACACTGTACCGTCTCTTGCACCAGCGAGATGGTTGTTAAACAAAGTCTCTGTAGACCACAGGGTCTTACTCTTTCCTCAAAGTATTACATCATTAGAAAGGCTCCTCCCCCCAGAGTCTTATGATCGATAACTCCTCTGATTGTATTACATCACGCTACTGTCCCCCTCCCCCAGGCCATTTCTAAATTCTTACCGAGAGTCTTAACAGTTCTACACTGGTGGGGGTAAAAGGTGGGAGATATGCGTGTGCAACATATTCTTTTGGGGCTCATATTTTAAATGTTCAATCAGTGATTTTTAAACTACAGTTCAATCAGCTCCAGAGCAAATGCCTTGCTCAAGTCTCTCTCAAAGGCCGCCAACGATTTATTAGAGCGATCTGTCTAACATGGGCTGTTGGGGGCTCGAAGGAGGGGTTGTTTCCGCTGTGACCACCTCTTCAGGAACAGTCCCGATTCCTTCAGGCCTCTGTACCATGAGGGGGGTGTGGGGAAGAGAAAGCTGAAACAGTGTCACCTGACCAAAACTGGCTTTTCAGTTTCTGTTCTGTTTCACTTTTACATTACAGTATGATAATAGCAGCACAGAACAGGAGAAAAAAAATGTCTTTCTGTGTTTGGATTTTAAGTCTGAGTCTCGTTGTGAGCATAGCATTTCGGTCTTCCCCCACCATTATTTGCACTCCTGCAGTGGAGAAAGTGAGGGGGTGAGTCAGGAAAGTCTTGACTTTTGTTTGGAGGGGGGAGTTATTTTAGTTTACCTATCAGGTGTAAATTTCCAGGCACTCAGTTCATTTTGGGCTTGCTCCAGTTTGTCTTTAGTCTGTTCCAGTTCAGCCTTCATTTTAAGGAAAAATAAGTTGATGGCTGGGTCCACCATGGATGATCTCAGTTGAGCCACACTGGGTTGCTGCACTTGCTTCAGGTACTGGATCTGCGTCTGAAAAGGGACAAACCGTGTTAGAAACTGACTCAACAGGAGAATCACATCACACACGTTTTACATCAGCAATAAGACCATACCTGAGCTAATCATTTCAGAAGTTTCACAAATGTGAAAAGGATTAGAGTGAAAAACCAAATTTGTGCTCCTAACAATATTGTAGTCTGGGAAACAAGAAAACCAAATCAATGCCAAATGCTTCAACAGGAATAAAATGGTGTTTATAAAAAGAAAAAAGTACTAAAGGGGACAGTGGTAGCTCAGTAGTTAAGACACTTGACTACTGAATAAAAGGTCATGAGTTCAAATCCAAGCACCACCAAGCTTCCTGTTCCTGACCACCCTTCAACAAGGCCCTTAACCCTCAACTGCTCAGTTGTATAAATGAGAAAGATGCAAGTCACTCTGGATACGGGCATCTGCCAAATAACACTATTGTAATGTAATCAAGTACTTCAGCCAAATCAAACCAAAAAAATATGTACGTCATGCACCATAATATGCAAATATACAAAAAAACAGAGCCCGCTAGGTACAGTGCTTGTGAGTCTCTCCATACAAGAAATATTTCCTGGTATTATCATCTCGAGTTGAAAATTAACTCCAAATTGGGCAGGGCCCAAGCTTACTGACAACAAAATATAAGTTGTCTGTTATATTATTTGATCTCATGACACCCCTACCTGCTAAGACCACACTGGCCTGTTCCCTTAAAAAATGGAAAGGCATTTAAAACAAGTTATATTATAGAGGGGGGGGGGGGGTCATCATATACATGCTGGGGCGCATTGCTCGACTCGACACATGCGGGTTTGAAAAGAAGCAAACAACAACAACAACAAAAAAATCTCGAGTTCACAAATAAATACTCCAGATAGACTAATCAGTAACGTTCGGCACTTTCAGATATCTCACATGTTACACCGATCAAATACTTATGAGCACAAAAGCAGCAGCAACAACAAAACATCTCAGTGTGTGTGAGAAGGGCAGACATGGTCATCCAGAGCACTCATGGAGAAGATAGCTATATAAATACTATAAACAGGCCTGGTGCTTTATTGTGCACTGCAGTTTGATTATTTTTCGGTGTGTGTGTGTGTGTGTGTGTGTGTGTGTGTCGAAATGATGTTTTGGACAAGAAATGAGTAGGTGAGATCCGAACTGAGTCGCTTTTATAACGTCAATATGCTATATTTTTTTTATACATATTTGAACCTTGGAGGTTTAATATTGTGAGGCAGGATCAAGTATGGACATGGTTTAGAAATGAGATGAGACTGTATTTTGTACATGATGTAGCTACTGTAGCTGAAAACAGTGCAGAGCAGATCAATGGCAAAAAAAATACAGTTCCTTTTTATTGTTACCTTTCTGTTGATGTTACATAAACCAGGCTACAGGCTTGATACTTAATCCATAAATGCTAATATTGAAAGGATCAATAACTCAAGCAAGTTTCATGGTAAACTTCACACATGCAGCTTTGCAGCACCAAACCACACCAAACAAAAGCAAAGCAAAGCAAAGCAAAACAACTAAAAAAAAAAAAAAAAGGTACAGGAAAAAAAGAAGAAGAAAAAGAAAAAAGCGTGTTCACATCCTTAAAGTTTTTAGATCATGCCAAGACTCCTCTCTGTCTACTTTTGGTCTCCAAATGCTGAAGAAAGCAGGGGGAGAGAGAGAGCTCGGCTCTGGTTTGTGGGGGGAAAAATCGAAGGCGGTTGGAGTTGAGCTCGGGATCTCACGGTCAGGAGAAGCGATGAGGTCGGTGATAAGGATGCTGTGAGCTGTGCTGGAAAAGCGCGTGCCCTCGGACCGCCATGTCTGGACTTTAGGGGTCTTTTGGTCAGCGGAGGCGTGAACTCTTTTGGCCCCAAGATCCCGTTTTTTTTTTTTAAAACACCCGGGGGGCAACCAAGCAGTAACCACAGCCTACACACACACCGACACGACGGGCAGCGGAAGCCTCGTGAACACACGGAGAGCTTGCCTTTTATTTTATTTGTACCTTTCCAAACAACCAACGCCACAAAACGCGACGATGCAAAGATCATTTCTCAGGTTTGCATTTCCGCGGAGGACTTTCAAACTTACCCATTTTAAAGGACTCACTTGTTTTGCATGTAATTTGCATTGCATCGTTGCATGCTTTTGACGGATGATGCTGTGCACGTGGCTGGTGTTTACACCCTTCCAGGCATTTTTAATGTTCTTTCTCTAAAAAAAAAGGTTTGTTTTTTTTTGTTGCTTTTATTCACGATGAAATGGAGAAAGTAAGTCGTATTTAAAAGCCTGATAGCTCTCATTTTCACTTCCAAATCCAAGCCTCACACCTTTCCAGACTTTCCCTGCTGCTGTCCTGCTCTGTTTCTCCGAGCTGCTCTTTACCAAATGTTGTGTTAACGTAATGCTTCGTTTTCATTTATTATCACGATCTCGAATCGTAAATTAAGAAGTTAATTTCTCTGTAAAGCATGTGCTATTGGTTGTCTTCTTTTTTTTTTAAGAAGAAGAAGAAGAAGAAGAAGAAGAAAAATACATGTTTCATTTAAAGCAGTGTCACGACAGCGGTTAATTATCTGTAAAGATGTGTAATTGTTATAGCATTTCCTATAATTAGAAGAAGAACAGAATGTCTAAATAATCTGAGTAAAAATGTTTTTGTTTTGCTTATTATGTTTAAGAAGCATAAAATGTTTTACAGTAGGCTATTGTGGGCATGCTCATTGTTCTGATTGTTAAACAGACATGATAAACGCCAAGCTCTGATTTGTTTCTACATTCCACTACATTACATTACATTACATTACATTACATTACATTACGTTACACCACATTACACACGAGTAGCTTGTATTTTCCGACATGGTGGTTCAGTCGGGTTCTGAGGGTAAAGTTTCTGGGTGGGTTCTAAGTGCCTGGCGCCCTCTGGGGTGGGAGAGGTCACGTTTGGACACTTTCTGACCTTCTGTACTACAGAAACAGTCCGACACAAAAACGGTAGACCAACAAAGCGACTAAATTCAGCAGTAAAGAAGAAGAAGAAGTAGAAGAAGAAGAAGCCCAGCACACAAGCACAGCCTCTGAGAGTTGTCTGTAAAGACTAAAGGGAATGACGCTTGGGTGCAATATTTCAATGTAAAATAAAAATCATAAACTAAGCACAAATATACAGGCTATATATATATATATATATAAATGTAGACTATGAAAATCAAAATCTAAGCTTGCTTAAACACGAAACTGTGAATGCATTAAGGAAAATAAAATACTTCGCAGATGAGTAACCATCGATTTGTTTACCTCGAGCAAACAAACAACCATATTTTTTAATATCCATAAAACTCAAAGATTTTTAACAAAACAACAAAATCGGCGATCTCATAAGAAAGTATCCCATTAAGCAATGTCCAGATTTGTCTCATGAAATTCTCGGGAAAAATATCAATATCCACCTTCAGTGTAATCTTCCCCAAAAACGCGTGCGTAAAACCACAAAACCGCATCGGGAACTTACACAACAACAACAACAACAACAACAACAACTGCAAGGGGGAAAATGCAAAGAGTATTATTTTGTCCCTGTATATAAAGTGTAAGGTGCATCCCCAGCAGAAGTGAGAATAAAAGCTGAAAGCAGGGCTACCTGTGGTGGTGGTGGTGGTGGAGGAGGAGGAGATGCCGCTCTCCTGGCTCTCCGCGGCTCCGCTTACGGCAGCATATGGAAACTCTTTAGAAAAATGCCTACATTTGGCACATTGTCATTGCAAAGAGAGGAGCGGCGCGATGCCGTTACAGCAGGGAAAAAAAGGGCCGATAAGTTGAGGGGGGTGATCGGGCTCTGCCTCCCTCCCCTGCCGACTTATCCAACTTTAATTTAATACGCCACAATCATCCTGAGATTGCGCGTAATTCGACTCGAGCGTGTTTTAATGAGCAGCAAGGACACACACACACACACACACACACACACACACACACACACACACACAATATGTTTT
>JAQMCW010000020.1:8052069-8064598 GCA_030068335.1 Chrysichthys cranchii
CCCCCCCCCCCCCCCCCCCCCCCCCCCCCCCCCCCCCCCCCCCCCCCCCCAAGGGTGTTTCGTGATACTACTGTGCATGTAGCAAACTGCTGAATAGTGACCATGTATTTAGAAACTGCGCTACATAAGAAGTAAAAGCAAAGTCATACCTGTGACATACTGTACACATTTATGTTTATCCTCAGACTGCTTTGCTTTTACCTGCATCGTGTTTTGAATAGTTTGCCTTGTATTAAAATCACTTTGTCTAGTTTAAAATTTTAGTTTAACGGTTTGAGACTTTCCACCCTGAGGTTAGTTTGAAGTGACTGAATCCTGTCTGTGACTCTACACCCAGTGTTTCTGTTTAGGCTTTTGTCTTTACTTCTATTTTTCTTGCACGGAGCATGGAAAAGGTCCAAAGAATTTCCCTCAGAATTAATAAAGCTTTTATCTTTATCTTTATAAAATACTAAACAAATAATGCTGCCCTTTCTCCTTTTACATCAACACATTGCCAACACAGACTGTAGGCACCTACTAGCATAATTTTTTTTTTTTAAACCACAGACAAGTTACTCAACTACAACTGAAAGAAAACCAGAAAGTGAAATACTTACTGTACATTCCTGCATTTCCTGTTCTTTTGTGGCCAGCCTCATCACCAGGATGTTCTCTCTGCGTGCCGACTCTTGCTGTTGCTGCTTTAGCTTCTCCTCAGACTCCTTAAGTCCAGTCACATCATTGGCTACAGACATAATATACAATTAGTTTATGACCTACAGAAACAATGCACTAAACCTGAAACAATCCATCACATTAAACACACGCAGCACATTATGAACAGAACTGAGCATGAATGTGTGCAAGGCACACTACCAACATTTACTTACAATTTAGATCAGCGTATTTTGCTTCGAGCACCTGGACATAGGCTTCATGCTGTTTCCACCTAAGATGTTGAGAGAAGTATTCAGATTATTTATTTAGGTAAAAGGAATTGAACAAAAGGAACAATATCAAACATAAAACAATTTCCCCTACCTCGCACACAGCTCCTCTCGGGTCAGGGTCTTCATGTCAGATTCACTAAGGCGAACCTGAATCAAAATACAAGTACTTATTAGCAGACAGTAAAACAGAAGCTCTAATCAATGTTCCCAAGACTACTATTATTGTACATTTGGACTACCACAGCAAGTTAATCAGTCATACAACTGATTCACTGTTCTCCTCTGAAAGCATAGCTGAGCACTGTAAGGCCCCATTTGGCACTTTTATTGTATTTGTATAAATCAAGTACTACACAGGCTATTGCCAATACACAGGAGGAAAAAAACTTACATATATAAAAAACGAAACAAGTACTTAAATACTGTGGAAAAGCCACCCTGAGAAACCTGCATATTAATTCTTCATAACTTGCGATTTTCCATGGTGTCCAAGAGTTTTTTCCCTAGTGAAATTTTGAGCCTTTTTTTTTTTTTTAATATAATTTCTTTCATGAACACACAATGCCTTCAACTACCTGCTGACTGTGGCACCAGTGGGATTTGTCCTGTACATTGTCTCTAATGCAGTAGTACTTTAATCCTTTATTTCTGACAAACTCAAGTTTCCAAAGCTTCAACTTTCAGACTAATACAGCACCACTGTACTCATAACCACAGAGACTGACAACTAGCCAAGGTCGAGTCCTCTGCGATCATCGAGGCAGTGCATTGTGAAATTTTCACTCCAGTGGTTGCTGTTTTCAATTTTATATTGGAGTTCTCATTAACATAATCAAGCTGAATCGCCCGAGCAAAAGAACTGCTGGACTTCATATCGGCAGGGCTGTGATTCAGCTGTAGGAATGAGGATGTGGTTCACACACAGTTTATACAAGAAATGGATACCGAGTAACTTATCACATACAATAAAGCCAAATGTCATTTATTTTTGCTAGGCCAACAAAACTAGTTCCCAGAGAAGCCACAGCTGGATGAAGCGTTGCACGATGCCATAAAATGCACCGACTGACTGACAACTCGCAGCAAGTATAGTAACGGGTTCGGTGTAAGGAACCATTACTAGAATTGAAATTATACACAGCAAACACTGACAAGTGCACTGATGCACACAGAGAAACGTACTGGTGTTGCTGTCCGCAGTCTTGAATGCTCAATCAAATTAGCGGACCGGGCCTAACTGTTGTATAACGTACAGCACTGGAAAATGCTGAATTTTCCACAAAGAAACTCTTGCTCGTTTGTTTTTCAGAGCCTTTTAGTTTATCCTTCACCTTTGGCTTATTTTACCCCCCCCCCCCCCATCAAACCTCACTATATCAGAGAAAGTCATGTCCCCAGTGGCATCACTGCGGCACACAGCCACTACGTTCTCAGGAGGACACCGAGAACACACTATCATCTCCCAATCCCACCACCTGGATGGCTTCAGACCTCACAAATACTTCAATATAAACATAGGGGAGATGTTTCAGGTTTCAGGGTGGACTTCTCCTTTACCATCACTGCTTCAGTTTACTCACCTTCTTCGGAAGAGGTTCTTCATTAGTCATCTTGATCTCTGCAAAATGAAAACGACAATGAGAAGAAGTCACATCAGTCATATTATTAGTTACAGAAACAACAAAGAAGCCACATGATGATTTCTGCCCCTGGTGAAAATGGACCAATGTGCCTTCACACTTCTAATGTAATGTAAGGGGGACATGAGGTCGCCTGCTCCTTCCCTCCGTTACTGACTGCACGCCTGGCGCCTGTAGCTGCATCTGTCCTCACGACACACGGAGGCTCTCAGCTCTGCTAAACTCCCGCTAGCTATTTGCATCCGTTTATCGTTATCCGACTTTGCATCTAATTAGGAAACGAAAAGGCGTTAACTAGCTGTAGGTCGGAAAAGCGCCATCCACGATCATAACTGGGCTGCTGCTGTTATGAAGCCCACCGTGGCGGGACTCTGCGCGGTGACTCGGGCGTTAGCATTAGTGTTAGCCTTAGCAAGCCTCACTCGGTGCTGCAAACAGTACCAAGAGCAGCCAGCAAAAAACAGGCGTCTGTTAGGAACATTTTACACCCGGCAAACTCCACACGCCCTATAAAACCCCACACAAGCGAAAAGGCGCCCGTTGGTGTTATTCAGACTGGTCGCCAGCTACCTGTCGGCTTCGTGTTTTATCAGTTTCTCGCCGTCACAAAATGGCGGAAAGGGAAGAGACTCTCCCTACAAGCAGCGCCGCGCTCCTCGCCCATGTTCCTCATAAACAACGAGAGGAAAACCACCGTGTGATACTTACACGCCCCTGGATTAGACCAAGACGACC
This sequence comes from Chrysichthys cranchii, assembly GCA_030068335.1. Classification (NCBI taxonomy): domain Eukaryota; kingdom Metazoa; phylum Chordata; class Actinopteri; order Siluriformes; family Claroteidae; genus Chrysichthys; species Chrysichthys cranchii. The sequence continues at coordinate 8,055,377 of JAQMCW010000020.1, forward strand.
CGGGTTTCTTAAAAATACACCACGACTCCGCTCTCAGACGACTTTACTAGCGGAATTTAAACAAATAAAGCGAAATTCGAGCTTATAACGAACTCAGCGCATCCGCCATCACTGAGAGCGCGATGTTCCGCCACCAAGTGTCACACCAGCCTACTGGTTGCCATGCTTTGTCTGCACGCGCAGTTCGCCATATCCTGCGATCCGATTGGCTTGTGGGGGACAGCATTGGCGCGAGCAACACCTATTAGCCAATCGGAGTGCAGGAGGCGGGTTTAATAACGCTACTGGTAGCCAGTGCGCATGTTCCCATGAGTGACAACACTTCTCGTCTTCAGTCATTAATAATAACGAAATAAATAATAACAGAAAAAAATACCCAGTTATGTGGATTTGTCATGCACATATTAGAATCATGCAAGTCACTGCGTAACCTATCTACACAACTAGCGTTTTTGCCGTTTACCATCATGTAGCCAGATTAGCTAAAGGAACTAGCAAGGTAGATAGCATCGATAAAGTCCTCTAATTAATGATCTAACTAACATCCTGATGAACAATATGTTAAACAAATGTCTGGCACACACCATCGCACATGGTATTGACAGTCTCGTCCACGCTCAGTGCCCAAACTTCGCGTGCTAAAATCAAACGTTCAAGTAGCCGACAGATCTTGCAATATACTTTTCAGATACTGTGTGAAGAGAAAAACAACATGGAACCACATCAAGTAAATGAAAAACAAAATAAACAAGAGAAGCAAGGCCAGCTTATAGTGGGGCTTGCATTCAATCCAAGAAGGAGTCGATTCTCTGATTCCAGGCATCGGGAATGGAGAGTCGACTCCTTTCCACACATTGCAAAGGATTCAACACAAGTCGCGTTATAAATCTCAGACAGCAATAGTCACTTGAAAACAAAGTAAATGTTAGTCTCTTCCGGTTACCTACCCGACGTTTTTTTTTTTTTTATCAGGTACAAGGTCAGGCCGTTAGCTATCTAAAGTTAATTTAACCTCAGAGATTCATTGTCATCCATACTGCCTATCATAATAGCGTTTTACATACGTAATTAACATTAAACTTAAAAATTAACTTTTATGTCATTTCCTGTCCTGTGTTGTTCTTGAATGAGAAACACTTTGCGTGGAAATCAACTCTTGAATCCGATTCATTCGAATCCCAAAACCTGTAATCGGAGTCGACTCCTGAATATCGGGAATCGAACAGTCTTATGGATTTCGAGAGGAGGCACAGGGGTGGCATTCAGGCTTTCATTATTAGCCCCAAGCTTATACTGTTTAGAAATATAATGAACGCAATGCCTAAACGTTCTCACCACTGAATTCTACACAATCTGTCACATTTACGCAGTCTTGAGATGCACATTGAGCAGTGCACCACTTTATGAACTACGGTCCTACCTAAACACACAAAATGGTACGTTCCTCTCAGGTTCAAGTTGAAACTTCAAGGGCAGGTTAGGACTGAGTTAGTGTGAGGTAGCTAACGATACAGGGTAGTGAGAGCTATAAAACGAAGTACGAGCATGTTGAGCAGAATTGGACATGTTCGCAGGTAATGTCAAACACGTAAAGTTGCAAAAGCCTTTATGAAGTTCCGTGTTTTGCTCGGTGTTACTTGTATTTAGGAACACAACGCCGGAATCAGTTAGCCTAGCTAGCAGACCTCAGTAACTTGTTAGCTAGCCCTGTAGTGAGTTGTTTACCCCCACAGGCTCGGCAGTTTGACCTACAGCTCTGGTTCATTTCAGAAGTCAGTCTCAGACCTTTATATTTCTATGGGTGTCACTTGTTAAAGTATCAAGCTGTTATTTCAGACTCACATTAACAGTTTGTGGGTTTGATAGCCTTGTAGCACGTGATACATTCTGCAGCGTTAACAGGCATTAGTACTAGTGTACCAAACAAACCCCATTTAGTATGTTTGCATTATTAGTTTACAAACTACTCTAATCTAAAATATGCAGTTAACTTCACAGATACTGAACCTGAATAATACTTCAGTATTGCATCTTGCACATATAAGCTTGGTAATCTTGCTGGGCAGGAGTGTTAGTATCTGAGGGCAGGGGACACAGTTGTCCTAGTCTAACTGTTTAGGGTTCCACTTTTGATATGATGCCAATGTTGGTCTACTGTATTAGAGGATACTGGTAGGTATGTGACTAAAATTTTCAAAATGTGGATGTAGAACAAAATAAAGGGTACCGTTGGAAAGAGCTTGAAAAAAGATTTCAGATAATCCCAAAATTAGGTTCATAGGTTGAACATTGAGGACAATGTGCTCGTTTAACTCTTTGAAAATCGGAAAACCCCATTTTTTCACCTTTCTCATTGAAACAGAAAAAAAAATTGTGACTGACAAAAGTGATTTATTCACATTTTTCATCATAACTGTCAAAAATGTAAGATTTTTTCCATGGAATTTTCAGGAAATATTTCTTGTGGAGTCTTTCAATTGATTCTCTCATTTAAAAAAAATGCATTTATTAGCACGGATTCTGAAAGTGACGAATCACCAAGTAGAAAGTCGACAGCTAATTGGGAGTGAGACATCTCATAGTCTGTGGTGTCATCCTCCTCATTTTCGCCCTCTGTTCTACATGGTTTTGTTCCGATCAATAACGCATTCCATAATGACAACATGGTGAAATTTCCCTTTACAACAATGACAGAAATGTGTAAGAAAACCCAAAACTTCAGAAAGCTGCAGCAAAAGAAAAGATCATTAACTTGATTGTCATCTAATTTCTAAACAATGTAAACAACAGCAATTGCATTCAGTGATTCAGCCTTCAGGCGATTTAAGGCTGTTAAACTAGCGAGATTGATGATGTGAAATTCCTCATCACCGGCTGGCGGCCGTTACAATTTACACAGAGCCCCACCTAGTTACCGGACACACAATTTTGCGGATAATAAAAACATATGTGCGAGCCATTCAAATTACTTATTTGGTATACTTGTTCTCAGATATGCATTGTAACAGTCTATTAGAGTTTAGATAAAGTCTGTACTCATCTTCTGCAAAATTGGGTCCTATTTTTACGAGCAAAATATTCACCATGTGTCTGTAACGCTTTGGGAAATCCGATTTGGAAAATTTGAGAACGAGGTAATATTATTGGTTGACCCTGATAATGTTATCAATGGGAATACTGGAAAGAACACTAATCCAGCCAATCTGAAGTGATTTTATGGGGGATACCAGTGCGAAACCAGTAAAGTCCAAAAATAACTTCGGGGCACAGATTAGCGGCCGGCGATTAGCATAATATGCACAACCCTAATACTGGTCCAATACTGACATCGTCTTTTAGTTATGCAAAATGTCATGATGACTTCAGAGCAAGTTGCATTTTTTGTGTGTACAGTTTGTGTTGTGTTTATAAACACAGTTTGGTTTGAATTGGAAAAATATGCCGAATTGTTCCAGTACAGCTTCAGGACATTGCACTGATGCCTAGTAGATCCCTACAGATGAGTAATATCTAGGTCCTCATTCATATATGTATTTAGACTGCTGATTCAAATGATAGCCATGGATTTTAATCTACATCCCTGTTCCCTACCATTTTTGTTTCTGTCTTGACGTTTTAAACCATGGATCACGTTAGATGTGCAGCCGGCCTGAAACCCTTGCTGGGCAGTTTGGCCTCCAGAGAGAAGCACACACTTCCAGATCTGCCTTATGATTACGGTGCACTAGAACCTCACATCTCGGCTGAGATCATGCAGCTTCACCACAGCAAGCACCATGCAACATATGTTAACAACCTTAATATTACTGAAGAGAAATATCAAGAGGCTCTTGCCAAAGGTAAATCGGAGAAAATGATCCTATTTTAATGGATTATGATTTTTTTTTTCATGGCATTTTTTTCATGGCCTTGATTTGCTCATGCAGCAAGTGAATGAGGAATTAATATTTACCTAAAATGTTTTGTAAAAGAAGTTTGCCTCTCGTCATCTCTGCCCCTGTTAATAATCTTCCCCTACAGGTGATGTAACAACACAAGTGGCACTTCAGGCAGCACTGAGGTTTAATGGTGGTGGTCACATCAACCACACTATCTTCTGGACAAACCTGTCTCCGAACGGTGGAGGAGAACCACAGGGTCAGAGATGCTACTTCCTTTGCTCTAAGTCATCACAATATGTAAATTACAACACACTTGTTCTCAAGCTCTAGTATAGCTCCGTATATCATTTGGTAGTGGAATGGCTGTTTTTAAACTCCCCTTTATAGATGCATGAGTCAAACCAAAAATATTTAAATACTTCTTGCGTTTTCTGCTTAGGTGAGCTAATGGAGGCCATTAAGCGTGACTTTGGCTCGTTCCAGAAGATGAAGGAGAAGATGACTTCTGCCACTGTGGCAGTTCAAGGATCAGGATGGGGATGGCTGGGCTTCAATAAGGAGAATGGGAGGCTGAGAATTGCTGCATGTGCAAACCAAGATCCTCTGCAGGGAACCACTGGTAAGAAATTAAAAAAAAGAGAGAGATGGAGGCAAAATCTAAAAGGGTGATTATGGAAATCTCTCCATCCACACCTCTCCTTCACATTGCAGCACAATATGCACGTTATCATTATTTGGATGTGGAGTTTATTAGGCACAACTGCTATTGTGAAATAATTTCTGAATTCCATTTCTAAAGACTAGTTGATGCTTCAAGCATGTTGTACAGTGATGTAAACTGTTCTGGTCTGCAATTATCCAACAACACCTCTAAGCAAAATTGCTTCAGTGCTCATTTTGCTCACACACAAGTAGCTAGAATGAAATTATAACTAGCAGTTATCAGGGTGTTACAGCTTCCGATTGCACCCTGGAGGTATGTAGCATCATTTTAATAATTTCTGCAGTATCTCATGAAGCAGAACTGGACAGCACAATGAGAAATGCTTTAACCTGTTTCCCTCAACTTAAATCATGCATTGTCTTGCATCTTTTTCTGCTTCTCTCTCTCGCTCTCTCTCTGTTTTATTTTAAATAATAAAGGTCTCATCCCACTGCTCGGCATTGATGTCTGGGAGCATGCGTACTATCTTCAGTACAAAAACGTCAGACCCGACTACGTTAAAGCCATCTGGAATATTATAAACTGGGAAAATATTAACGAGCGCTTTCAAGCTGCCAAGAAGTAAAACAGTCACGTATCTTGAGATAAGTCTTCTTCAAAACGCACAAACACCACACCGCATTATTAATGTCAAATTCCTGAACCACTAGTATAAGTAGAGGAGGTGTGATGAGGAATTTTTGTCCAGGGCTGTTTGCCAGAATTTTGAGTGAAATGATAACTAAAATGATGCAAGTTTGTTTTCAGTATGTGTAATTAAACCAATATGTAAACTAAGCTGGTTGTAATGTGTTTACTTCCTTTAAAACAGATGAGTTAAAATGTAACATTATTCTGGGATGGTTTGAAAGCTCCGGTGATCTTTTCTGTGATGTGTGTACAAAAACCCAACATTTGGACTTAATCATCACTGCATGCCTCAGACCCAGTTATCATGAAGAATGGAAAATAGACCGCTTCGAGTAAATATGTCCTGTGTGCAGACCTTTGTGGTTTAATCAGAAAACTTCTTGAGTGGTTGTATTTGACTTCTGTAGTTGAAATGGATTACTTTCTGGCACAAAGAACGGCTCATCAGCAACCTTACTGAAGGGAATAACCTCTTGTACATGACTTTATAATACTGAGATTGTTTTTCTATGTCACTAAGGGATTAGTAAGTTAGTTTATTTATTTATGTTTGTTTGTTTGTTTGTTTTTATTTATTTATTTATTTATTTATTTAAAAATACCCCTTCCCTTTTAATTTCCTATTTTTGAAAACCCACATACTACTTGATGTCTGGCATCATCACTCTCAACATTGGTGCAACAGAGGGAGTGAAGTGTATGTATCACAAGGGGGCGCTGTTTACAACGGTTTCCATGCTGTTCCTATATCAGCCTTGATACCATGGCCGTAAGGATGGTTTCTGAGGCTAAACTCCAGCTAATTGTAGGCATCTGCAGATAGAATTAATACAGCTGGCTTGGATGTCTGCTTATTGTGTTTGTGTTCGAATATAATAAAGTAACCAGTGTGGTTATTCAATGTTACAGTGACGTCTTAATCCACACGAGGTTTTTACACTTTTACCCCATTTACTTCTGTATGGCAGTTAGTGTTGTCAATACGTAAGTGAGAGATAAAGAGGGAGGGAGGCAATGGGTGGAGGAGTTTTTGGTCAGCCCTGCCTTAGCTAATAAGCCTCTTTTCTCACTTCAGTTTTAAAAGAACTACTTTTAGATGTTTTATTGGAGTTAACAGAAAATGACCAAATAACTTCCAGATGGTTGGTGCACAGTGAGCCAAGTCACTCCTCCATCATCAATTAGAGCACGTAAAGGGAAATCTCATCTCTTCTTCCCTTTTTTTGTACATGAATCCTATTATGCTTTTGTTTTGTACAGTGGCATGCAGCACAGGTTTCAGCTCTGTCTCTCTCAGAAATGCGTTAGACTCCTTCATCAAAATCATTGTGCACAAGTGCTACTGATTGGTTTAGACAGCTTGCTTATTTGTGTGAGGCAGGACCTCTTCTGACTGTTTAGGAAACAACCGCATCATGTTCAAATTTGGACCTTTAGAGAAAATGAGACGTTCTAATTATGTGATAGAAAATGGCCCAAGCGGGCAGTTTCAAAGGGACCTGTTGTCTGTGGTACGTATTCACTGGCAACGTGGCCTCCAGCTAGGTTGGATGCTTTCCTCTGTCCTGTGATTTTGGTCGAAATGTGCTGCAGAAGTTCAACCCCAAGACAACATGGTATAACAGAGGTGATGCAAAAAGGGAATTAAATTAAATGTTTTTGGACAGTGGGAGGAAACTGGAGAAAATCCTCACCAAGATGGGGAAATCATTCAGATCCCCACACGGACAGCAACCCAAACTCATAATCAAACAGGGTCCCTGGAGCTGTGAGGCAGGAATGCTATCCCGCAGAGATGCACACTAAATACACAAATAGAAAGCATATTCAGTTTACTTCTTAAATCAGAGCATTCATATGCATTCAGTTTAGATCATTTTCACCTGGGAAATATAATGTTTGTCAAATATAATGACACTTGCGTTCGGGTTCTATACAAATCTAATATCGATCCTGGGATATTTGTTTGGACTTCATCAAGATACTGAACAGAATCAAGCATTTGGACACAGGCAGCATGGTGTGAAAATGCCTCTTGACTCAGTGAGAGGAAAAAAAAAACCTCTTAACAGTAGCCTTTATCCTCTTCAGACCACGGACATCCTTCAATGTGGCCTACTTTTCCCCAATAAATGTTTCTGTCAACAGTTAGAGTTATTTTTGTTCAGTAATGCTTCCAAGCATTTGTTTTCTAGTATAGCATGCCTCACTCGTTGCCCATGTCTGTAATTATGCTGGCCAACATCCTGTTCTTGTTATTCAAGTAAGAAATGCATTAAACACCCTCACTACATGATTGTGCACAAGTACTGCTCTTAAAGCCATTCCACAGGTGTTTCGACTGCATTTAGATCTGGGCACTGACCAGCCATTCCAAAATGTTGAAGTTGTTTAAAAGTTATTCCTTTGTTGACTTGGGTTTGTGCATGCTTTCTGCATGTTCTACCTTCAGGTTTTGTACAAAAATAGATCAGTATTTGGAGCTATCAGTGATTCCCTCTATCGTAACTAGAGCCCCAATCCCAGTTAAAGAGTAGCGGTCCCATAGCCTGATGCTGCCACCACCATGCTTCAGTGTGTGTGTGTATGGAGATTTTTTGGGGGTTATAAACTGTCTTGTGTTTGCAGTAAAATATCTTTAAGAATTAGGCCGTAAAAATTCTACCTTGGTCTCATGAAAACATGTTGCTGTCTGGGGTGATTTAAGGTGGGCTTGGATATTTGTTTGTTTGTTTTTTGAGGAAAAAGGCTTCAGATAAGCCACCCTACCCCATATCCCAGACATGTGAAGAATATTAAAGATTATCACATCCAGGGAGTGACCAGTATTTGACAGATGTTCTTGCAGCTCCATTTTTTTGTTGTTGCCGTAAGCAGTCTCCCTGATAAGTTTTCTTCTTGTTGTTTTCTCATATTTTTGGTAATGCCACACTGGTGTCCCATTTTCTCCACTTGTCACAATGGCCTTCACAGAGTTCCACGGTTCATGTCATGTTTTGGAAATTCTTTCGTATGTCTCTCCTGATTGATAGCTTTCGAACATGAGATCCCATAATGCTTTATAAGCTATTTGTGGACCATGGAATTAGCAGTCGCTTGAAACCAAGCTGATCTTTATTTTGGGTTACTCGTCTGTCTGTTTTTTTTTCTATTCATCCATGTATCATCCATCCATCCGTCCATCCACTCACCCGCCGCATTATTATGAACACCTGCTCAGTTATGTCATTATCAAGTTAGACTGACATATGGCAGCAGCACAGTGTATAAAATCATGTAGATACAGGTCAAGAGCTTCAATTAATGTTCGTGTCAAACATAATTTTATGGAAATTCTTTTAAACATGTGGTCAGTGACTTGATTGTGCAGTGGCCTTTGGTGCCAGAAAGGCTGGTTTGAGTATTTCAGAAACTGCTGATCATCTGAGACTTTCTGAGATTTTGCACAGTAGCCTCAGATTCCTGCTGTTATACGTTGCAATTTCCATAAAATCTTTCAACCCAGCTTTAGAAGGAACTACCTTTTTAAAGCTTACAATGAAGTAAAAAAGTAACGAGAATACCAGGATGCATTACTTTCCGCCTGCTTCAGTGAGCACGCCAAATGCTCTTTTATTCCTGGAACAGAAAATCAGTGGAAACTATCTGTTCTGAATATGGAGCATATTTAGATTTTTACCCATTTGCACAACCAGCTGCTAAATTTCCCCGCTAAAGAAATGTATGACTCTGTCGGGCACAAATAAACCACTGAATCACCGCAGCCAACCTCAGCCTAATCCAGAATCAAAATACAACGCTTGATTTATCCGTTTGTGGAGTAGAAATAAAATTGTAAAGACCTTTACTAAAGCTTCAGCAGATGATCCTGCTTCAAGAAGAAGCTACCATACTAGACATGTAATTTTTTAATATATACTCAGCAAAAAAAGAAACGTCCCTTTTTCAGGACTGTGTATTTCAACAATAATGTTGTAAAAATCCAAA